>JARWLC010000002.1:123254029-123689029 GCA_033318265.1 Phyllotis vaccarum | reverse complement strand
GTCTCTCCACCACCCTGATCTGTCTGTCCTGGGCACCCACTGTCCATCCATCCTGGTCTGTCTGTCCTGGGCACCCACTGTCCATCCATCCTGGTCTGTCTGTCCTGGGCACCCACTGTCCATCCATCCTGGTCTGTCTGTCCTGGGCACCCATTGTCCATCCATCCTGGTCTGTCTGTCCTGGGCACCCACTGTCCATCCACCCTGGTCTGTCTGCCCTGGGCACCCATTGTCCATCCATCCTGGTCTGTCTGTCCTGGGCACCCACTGTCCATCCATCCTGGTCTGTCTGTCCTGGGCACCCACTGTCCATCCACCCTGGTCTGTCTGTCCTGGGCACCCACTGTCCATCCATCCTGGTCTGTCTGTCCTGGGCACCCACTGTCCATCCATCCTGGTCTGTCTGTCCTGGGCACCCATTGTCCATCCATCCTGGTCTGTCTGTCCTGGGCACCCACTGTCCATCCATCCTGGTCTGTCTTTCCTGGGCACCCATTGTCCATCCATCCTGGTCTGTCTGTCCTGGGAACCCACTGTCCATCCATCCTGGTCTGTCTGTCCTGGACCCACTGTCCATCCATCCTGGTCTGTCTGTCCTGGGCACCCATTGTCCATCCACCCTGGTCTGTCTTTCCTGGGCACCCATTGTCCATCCACCCTGGTCTGTCTGTCCTGGGCACCCATTGTCCATCCATCCTGGTCTGTCTGTCCTGGGCACCCATTGTCCATCCATCCTGGTCTGTCTGTCCTGGGAACCCACTGTCCATCCATCCTGGTCTGTCTGTCCTGGACCCACTGTCCATCCACCCTGGTCTGTCTGTCCTGGGCACCCATTGTCCATCCATCCTGGTCTGTCTGTCCTGGACCCACTGTCCATCCACCCTGGTCTGTCTGTCCTGGGCACCCACTGTCCATCCATCCTGGTCTGTCTGTCCTGGACCCACTGTCCATCCATCCTGGTCTGTCTTTCCTGGGCACCCATTGTCCATCCATCCTGGTCTGTCTGTCCTGGGAACCCACTGTCCATCCATCCTGGTCTGTCTGTCCTGGACCCACTGTCTATCCACCCTGGTCTGTCTGTCCTGGGCACCCATTGTCCATCCACCCTGGTCTGTCTGTCCTGGGCACCCACTGTCCATCCATCCTGGTCTGTCTGTCCTGGGCACCCATTGTCCATCCATCCTGGTCTGTCTGTCCTGGGCACCCATTGTCCATCCATCCTGGTCTGTCTGTCCTGGACCCACTGTCCATCCACCCTGGTCTGTCTGTCCTGGGCACCCACTGTCCATCCACCCTGGTCTGTCTGTCCTGGGCACCACTGTTCATCCATCCTGGTCTGTCTGTCCTGGGCACCCACTGTCCATCCACCCTGGTCTGTCTGTCCTGGGCACCCATTGTCCATCCACCCTGGTCTGTCTATCCTGGGCACCCACTGTCCATCCACCCTAGTCTGTCTATCCTGGGCACCCACTGTCCATCCATCCTGGTCTGTCTGTCCTGGGCACCCATTGTCCATCCATCCTGGTCTGTCTGTCCTGGGCACCCACTGTCCATCCATCCTGGTCTGTCTGTCCTGGGCACCCACTGTCCATCCATCCTGGTCTGTCTGTCCTGGGCACCCATTGTCCATCCATCCTGGTCTGTCTGTCCTGGGCACCCACTGTCCATCCATCCTGGTCTGTCTGTCCTGGGCACCACTGTTCATCCATCCTGGTCTGTCTGTCCTGGGCACCCACTGTCCATCCATCCTGGTCTGTCTGTCCTGGGCACCCATTGTCCATCCACCCTGGTCTGTCTATCCTGGGCACCCACTGTCCATCCACCCTGGTCTGTCTATCCTGGGCACCCACTGTCCATCCACCCTGGTCTGTCTGTCCTGGGCACCCATTGTCCATCCACCCTGGTCTGTCTGTCCTGGGCACCACTGTTCATCCATCCTGGTCTGTCTGTCCTGGGCACCCACTGTCCATCCATCCTGGTCTGTCTGTCCTGGGCACCCATTGTCCATCCACCCTGGTCTGTCTATCCTGGGCACCCACTGTCCATCCACCCTGGTCTGTCTATCCTGGGCACCCACTGTCCATCCATCCTGGTCTGTCTGTCCTGGGCACCCATTGTCCATCCATCCTGGTCTGTCTTTCCTGGGCACCCACTGTCCATCCATCCTGGTCTGTCTGTCCTGGGCACCCACTGTCCATCCACCCTGGTCTGTCTATCCTGGGCACCCATTGTCCATCCATCCTGGTCTGTCTGTCCTGGGAACCCACTGTCCATCCATCCTGGTCTGTCTGTCCTGGACCCACTGTCCATCCACCCTGGTCTGTCTGTCCTGGGCACCCATTGTCCATCCACCCTGGTCTGTCTGTCCTGGGCACCCATTGTCCATCCACCCTGGTCTGTCTGTCCTGGGCACCCACTGTTCATCCACCCTGGTCTGTCTGTCCTGGGCACCACTGTTCATCCACTCTGGTCTGTCTGTCCTGGGCACCACTGTCCATCCACCCTGGTCTGAATGTCCTGGGCACCCATTGTCCATCCACCCTGGTCTGTCTATCCTGGGCACCCACTGTCCATCCACCCTGGTCTGTCTATCCTGGGCACCCACTGTCCATCCACCCTGGTCTGTCTATCCTAGGCACCCACTGTCCATTCACCCTGATCTGAATGTCCTGGGCACCCACTGTCCATCCACCCTGGTCTGAATGTCCTGGGCACCACTGTCCATCCACCCTGGTCTGAATGTCCTGGGCACCCACTGTCCATCCACGCTGGTCTGTCTGTCCCGGGAACCCACTGTCCTCCTCTGCAGCCTCTCTGTCCCATGCACACCTACTGTCCTTTTATATTGGTCGATCTATGTGTATTCTTTTCTTATTCCTTTGCTGGACAGCAAGCACCTTGATTTGAGACACAGAACTGGAGATTTGTTCATTTTTTCCCTTCTTCATCCCTATACATTCCCTATGAGATTTCATCTGTCACTATAGTGTGAAACACCATCTGTTTGTTGATAATCCCTGAATCTTAAACCTCTAACACAGCATCTCCCAGGAAGTACAGACTACAGGCCTCCATGCCAGCTTTATATTTCCAAATGGCTCTTACTAGACACCCAGGCTTGCCAGGCCAACCCTCCTTGGCCCTTTATCTTTTCTCCTTGGGGCTGGTGTCCATGAAGTCCCTCCTCTCTCAGCTGGCAGCTTCTTAGTTCCTTGCATTTGGCCTTGGCCTTGTCTTGATTCCCCTTTTTCTCATTGATTTTTTTTTTTTTTTTTACCATAAACACTTCAGATGACACCTGTACTCACCACACCTCCTGCATCACTTGATCCAAACTAGTTATGCAGTTGAAAATGGGCCTTTTCCTGCTTTGTATTGAAGGGACTGGGAAAATTATTGAAGGCCAGCACAGTGTATTCTGTGGATTAGACAGACTCACGGTCTGTAAGGGATACACACAGCACTGGTGGCAATCAGAGAGACTGGGAAGGAAGAATCTAGATGTTTGTCTGTTGGGAGGGCAGGGCATAGGTAGAATGTGGGGAAAGTCAGCAATTGCTATCTGTCCACAAAAGACAGCTGTGCCACAACACAGGGATGATGCAAGTGGCATGGGAGGGCAAGGCAGATCCAGAACATAGCATGTCATGATGTCTTCCCTGTCATGTCCTGAGTCTCTCAGGATTCACTTTCAGCAAAGACAATCAGCAAACACATTTGAGTTGGAGCTTTGGTGTAGAAAAGATTGGGTCAATGACCGTGACAGCAAAATAAAGAGAGGGATGCTCCATGGACCAGCAGCCAAGGTTGCTGACTAATCTAGCCCTCCTCCCACAGGAAGCTGGTGGAGGACAGGAGGGAGGGCTGAGTAATAGAAGCACAGAGATGATCCCATTTTATCTAGCACCCAGTCTGCCTCAGTCTTTCTGGAGAAACTCAGCCATACTTGTAAAGGACTCTAACCACAAAGAAAGCGTTCCATGGAGCAGAACTTGGGGAGAACTTGTGATGAAAGAGAGAGTCCCAATTTCATAATGAGGTTCTTCATGATGAAGTGTTACTTAAAAATACTTTCCCGTGCACATGCTCTCTCTCTCCTTTCTCGCTCTCTGGCAAACAAGCAGGCATGCATTCATACATCTGCTCACACAAGCATGCATAGACACATACTCCTTTCTATTATGTTTTTTGAAACAAGGTTTCTCTGTGTAACAGCCCTAGATGTCCTGGAACTCACTCAAACTTACAGAGATCTACTTGCCTCTGTGTCCTGAGTGCTAGGATTAAAGGTGTGTGCCACCATGCCTAGCTCAAAATAGTATTTTATACAAGCATACATATACACACATAGTTGCTCATACAACTACACAATATACACATTCACTAAGACAAGCTGCATGTATACATACACGTTTTCATACAAGTATGTATGCATATACAGATGCTCATACAAGCATGAATATAATACAAAGATAATCATACTAGCATGCATGCACAGATGTTCACACAGCATGCATACAACTACACAATACACTCACACAGCATGCGTGTGATACTCATACACAGATACTCAGATAAAAATTTAGGTACACATGTGTGCTCACACAAGCATGCGTGTGCATGTATACAAACATATACATTTAACACTGAAGAAGTCTTTAAGGGCAGAACAGATATGGATAAAAAGAAATTAGACCTGGGTGAAGGCAGGCACTGAAGCCAATGTACCAAATCTCTCACCTGTTAAATTTGGCCAAATATCAGTATGTATGTGTACATGTACACACACATGTCCACCCATGATTGCCATGTACCAGGGTAGCATTCCTTCACTGTAAATGGGAAGCAGAAGCCACAGTGACTTATTTCTGTTTTCAGAAACTGGAGACACCATAAAGATCAGAATAAAAATGGCCAAGGAAGTGGAGATACTATGAGAGGAAAGAAGAGGAAGGCATACTGACAGACTATTTCAGAACTGATTAAAATAAATGAAACAAAAGATACCCAGGGAGGGAAGTAGAATGTCACCATTAAAAGAGAAAGCAAAACAAATGTCACTCTAAAGTGCTGTCTGAGTAAGTGATCTCCTGTAACCAGGAGTGAAATAGTGTGTTTCAAAGAGCAAGAACTGAAGGAAATTCATAGTTCCATCCCCTCTACAGGAACTTGGGATTCAACCTTGGGAAGCCTGGAAAATACCCAGGAGGTTTTTGGTCAGCTGATCTAGCAGGAGGTGGAGTAGTTATTATGGCTACAGAATAACAATCAAAATGTCAAACTTAATCCACAACCAACAATATAAGATATTATGCACAGCTACAGCAGGTCATCCTGCTGGGGACAGTGAGCTGACAGCTTCATGTCTGTCTTGTTCATGAAAAGACATTGTGTCTGTTGAACTTTAGATTTCCATCCTAATTGGGGGCATCAAGCAAAGTAGAGAAAACGAAACATGATACTGAAAACAGACAAAAACCAAGAGTTCAAAAGAAGAATGTAGGATTAAAATGCAATAGTAATCCCAGTGAATAAATTTACAAGATAGAAAAAGATTTCCAAATGGGAAAAAAAATCAAATTATATATCCTTTGCATGACATTTGCCTAAAACTTAAGTATGCAAAAATGCTCAGGTAACTAATTGAAAAATGGATGCCAGGCAAAGAACAACCACAGGATGTTGAGCATAGCAATATTAACACCAGAGAGAGGAGCCAAAAGGCAAAAGCACAATTACAGATGAAGAGGGCCATTGTGTCTTGATTTAAGTTTAAATTTCCCAGGAGGTTATAAAAAGTCTAAATATTTATGGATGTAATAAAACAGCCAAGGAACATTTTAAAAAGTGACAGAATTATATGGATATATAGGCAAATCAATTAACAGATTGAGTCTATTTATATAACTTGGTTAGAGATTGATAAATCAGACAAGAAATAGTTAGTATGGAGAAAAATATTTGAGCCATACAATTGACAAGCCAGGCTTCACAAGCATTCAAGGAAAATGCAATTTCAGAATCATTATTTTTATTGCTACAAAGACAATTTATGTAAATGTCATGCTTTGTCACAAAACAAGTCTAAGTGAATTTTAAAGAATTAAATTAGAACATATTGATTACAGTGCAATTAAGTTGTATATCAATAGTAAGACCAAAAGAACTAATGACAAGTGCCCTTAAAAATGAATGCATTCTAAAAGTTTTTAAATGTATCATTCGGATGTCAGTCAAAATAGGCTTATCACTTGCTGGACAAGCCTGAGTCCCTGAGCTCATTCCTACAAATCCACTTAAACATAGGAGGAGAGAACCAGCTCTACAAAATTGTCCTCTGACCTCCATACTCGTAATATTGCTTGAACAATTCCCCTTGCCAATAATAATAAATAAAAATGTAAAAATGTAAAGGAAAACAAATCAAATAATAATAAAAATGATATCTATCAAAATATGCAAAAGCATGCACACAAAGGAACCATCACATGGAGAGAGAGAGAGAGAGAGAGAGAGAGAGAGATTGGAAGCCAGAGAGATCCAGGAACTAAGCCATTCATTTATAACATCTCATACTTACGAGAACTAAGCAGTGCCTTCTGAGGGCATACTTCTAATGACCTAACTACCTTCTGCTAGGCTCTACCCTCTGAAAGATCTACTACGTCATAATACAGGTGCACTAGAAATCAATGCTACTACCTTCCTGGGATAAGCCTCCAGTACAGAATAAGAAAATTTACCCAGGATATAAGGAAAGAAAAGAAACCTTACTAAGATGGACAGTTGGAGGAACAGAGCCACTGTGTGTGTCCTCATTTCATCCAGTATTGCGTGGTTGTCACAGAGGCAGGACCTCAAGACATCTGGTCACATCACATTCATAGTCAAGAGCAGAAAGCGACTAATGAACCATCCTGTCTGCTTGCTTTCTCAACTAACTGTCTTACCTTAGGATCCTGCCAAGGGAATGATGCCTCCCAAAGTGGGCTGGGTCAATTAATAATGAGGACAATCAGGCCAACCTGATTCAGATAGTTCTCTAATTGAGACTCTCTTCCAAGATGGTTCCAGATTGTGTCAAGTTGATAGTTAAAGTAATTGACTCATAAACAGGGCACAGAGGAGAACCATGCCCAGTGTGAGATAAAGTTGAGGTGAAATAACCCAGCGTGGGGTGACTTGGAGACTGCCAGTGGAGATCTGGAGAAACACAGTTGAGTTGTTTATGCAAAATGAAGTTGTTATGTCAAAATGGAATTAGTTCCCACCAACTGTACATGTACGTAAGCTGTGAGAGATGACAGACAGAAAAGGCAGAAGGATTAAACTTTAAGAAACCTCAACTCGTAGGTCACATGGGTGTTTATCAGTTACTTTCCATTGTCGTTGTAAAAGCACTATAACCAAAGTGACCTATAGAAGAGTTTTATTTTGGCTTCTTGTTTAGAAGAGATAAATGTCCATCACAACAGAGATGTATGGCAGGAAGCAACAAGCATGAAGGATGGTGGCCAGAGGAGGAGGCTGAGGGATCAAATTCTCATCTGCTCTTCTGTCATCATGAGAGAAGGGACTTTAGTGACATGAGTGAGGCCGTTCTGAAACCAACAAGTTAGGAAATGGTGTAAGACAGAAATAGAAAAGAGTTAGGTCAACCCTGCCTTCCTGATTCCCATGTGAGCTGCTGACATCCCAGGCCAGTTCCAACCCACCAGTACACTCACCATCCCAAGTAAAAGAACCTTGTCAGAGAGAGAACCATTCAAGCTCCTCGCTTCTTCTTTTAAATACAGGAAGAGAAAATGATATTATCAAGTATATACTGAGCGGGATTGAATTTCTGAATACACCTGCAGTTTGTACTTTGGATCTGTCCCTGAAGCCTGACCTTCTAGTCCATTCCTGAAGTACATGCTTCACTCAGGACAGTCTCCATGTTGGGTTTGCAAAACACAAAGCATTGACCTATCACTTCTCCGTTTGTTCCCTGCAGCAGTCGGGTGGCTGTCCAGACACCCAACTCACCCAACCCTGAGTTGTGTAAGTGGTGTTCTTACCTAACTCTGTAGAGGTTTTTGACCTGTTTTCATTTGGGCTATAACCAAAATACAATAGAACTCTCGGGAATTTTGGAACTGCCAGTGTCTACAGCTCTCTTTCCAAATCTGGGTTGATAGTTCCCTGGTAGAATTCTAAACTCTCTAGGTGATCTTGGTGTAATTGTTCTGAAGCTCACACTGAAAAGCACTGTTTAGTGTTTCAAGTTTGCCAGAGGTTTTGATTATTCAGAGAAGGTGTAATTGGTCCTGGCTCAGATATTAAGAGCAGTGACTGCTCTTTCAGAGGACTTAGGTTCAGTTCTCAGCATCCATAGGGCAGCTTACAATTGTCTCTGGGATTCAGTGGGATCTGATGCCCTCTTATGGCTTCTGAAGGCACGAAGCTGGCATTGCAGACATGCATACACCTATACATATAAAAATAAATATAAATGTTTAAGAATAAGGTATATTTGAGAGCATTTCACCACAAGATGAGAAGATGCTTGTGGTCTGCTTTGCTTCTTGTTGGTATGGTAAAGCATCCCAACAACAAGCAACCCAGGGAATGAAAGGTATATTTGACCAACAGTAACCAAGTTATAATCTATCATTGCTGGCAAGATATAGTTACAACACCTACACACCCAGGACAATGAGGAAAAATGCGCCCATACCACTTGATTGTCACCTCCTTCTGCTCAGCTAGTCTTTTTCTTTCTTACATAGTTCAGGACCATCTGTCTAGATAATGGTGCCACCCATAATGAGCGCTGTCTTCCTATTGCGTTAAGAATGAAGAAAGTTCACCACAGATACTCCCATAGGGCGACAGGATCTATGTAATCCCTCACTGAGTCTCTGCTCTGATGATTAAATTATGGTAAGTTGACACTTAAAATTAATCATCAAAGAAGACTTTTGCTAAGTATCTGCCAACTGGTAAGCAAGTGAATCTCCTCTCTATGCCAGAGAGCCTCCTCCTTTACAGATTCTGCTTCTGATGTCATCCAGGACCAGCCGGAGGCCATTTCTCTCTTTTCTCAGATATTCCCACCTAGGCTGTCCTTTGAGAGATATCATGATGACTATAATGAACATTCCAATGTGGAGTCTATATTCTTAAAGGAACAAAGAAAGAAGTTAAACCACTCAGCTATAAGCTATTAGGTGATTTAGATTTTTTTTCTCCATTTCTTCACATCTTTCTGCATTAGGCCAAACCACCATTTAAAAAAATAAAATAAAAAAGTAAAAGAATTGGCATACATGTTCAAGAATCTATATTTAAATTGTTCATAATTTGATTATTTTTGCTGGTTCTATTAATCAGAAGAGTAATTAAATGCAAATGTAAGCATTTAAGGCCTCAAAATTTATGCAGAAAAATCTGAGTGGAATTCTAAGAATATGTATGTATATGTAATATATAAATTATAATTGAAAGGCCTTTCCAAGAACATTTGCTTAATAAATAGAAACGGGAGTGGGAATTTTTGCAATGTTAATTCCCATGCTGCTTTTCTCTCTCCAAGTCTTGCAAGATGCTCTGAGACATGTTTCAGGTGTCCGACTATTTCATGGGAAGTGCTGAAGATGAAAGAAAGCCATGTGATTGGGGGCAGAAAGGGCTGCAAGAACCCTGTGATTAGTAACAGATGTCTGTGCAGCAATGAGGTGGAAACACTCCACTCAAAGACACCAGAGAGCATCCAAGTCCAAGTCCAGGACATGATTTGGAGTTAGTCCACGCATCAGTTTAAAAATAGAAGATAGAGAAGGCCAGTTTCAGCCAAGTCTGCCTCAGCTACCCTTTCATTGAGGAAGACAGTGTGGTGAGACAAACACAGGCTTGTGGGGAAGGCATTCAAGTTCTCACGCTAGCAGACCCAGAGAAGGTCTTATGCCATCTTCTGGCACCAACTGTCCTCAGGTTGGTTCCGGAGATGGAGAAGGATGAGACTGGAACTCAGGCGTAGCCATTGGCACCTCTTCTCCTGGTGAGTACTTTGTTCCCTAAAGGACTCTGCCCTGTTCTCAGTCATTTATGTTGCTAGACAAAAGCTGATTTTCACAGTCAGTGATTCATAAACTAAGAAAGCACATCACCTGAGTTTCAAAGCCAGTAACAAAACCTAGACTCTTTGGAAGATACTGAATGTTGCTAAGACAGTCATTAAAAGCCTCTGACTGACTGAAATTTCTGCCCTAGGCTTTAGACTCCTTCTTCTAGATATTATTTGCTCACAGTGACAGGCATGTAATTGCACCCAGTGAATTCTAGTGAATTCTACCTAAATGGAATAGTAGCCATGAGGAAAAATTATCAAAGCATAGTGGCATTGACCTTTAGCCATAGTGCTGTTTGCCTCTCTACTCCTGGATAGGTCCGCAGTGGGGAAGCACATCAACTTTGTATATTGGGAAATATGGGTAGCAACCGGCTTCTTTATTGGAGTCTGCAGTGGAAGCCAGGAGCTAGTCAAGAATGTAGTCCTGGAATCATGCATTGGCCTATAAACCTAGTATATAAACTGTGGGAGTGTATCTAGGTAGCTCAGAAGCACAATCAAAGTATTGCACTGTTCTGTAAGTATTGCTCACTTTCAAGGGTAGTAAATAACACTAGTTTTAATTAATGTGGAAAAGACCAGAGAGATTATCCTGGCACAAAAACTAATTGCCATAACTATATGGGGATTCCAGACTGACTTAGTGGAATTTGGATAGCATTTGATTTACCCATGACCTGACATACATCTAACCCTACTGGAGCAGGTCACAGTGCATACTCATGGCTCTTCAGGGCTCCTGTGTGAGGCCTGCAAAAGTCAAACTTATGTGTGGGGCTATGGAAGGAATCTGGGCTCTTGCTCTTACCTCGAATTTCTCATGCATCATGCATTCAACAAGACCCCAGCACACTTTTTAACGACTGTGATGTATGTGTGACTGGCTTCCCATGATCATGATTTCCCATGATCCTTTTAGTCACTGGATTCCTTGTCATGATGTAGTCATCCCTTCATGTACATGGGATTCTGTGAATATCCCCAAGAGCAGTAAGATCCAACATAGCCATTTCTTTCCTAATTGTCACATCCCTATTTGAATACTTCTGTCTTCAAGGACATGGAGCCCTAACCTAGTGCAACCCCAAATTTAGGTGTGGATTAAGCAAGATACATCATAAGAGAGTTATTGTTAAGTATCCTTCTTCCTCAGAAGAACTTGGTGCCTCAGTGACTTCTTGTCACAAGTTTCTAGTGTCCTTGTTGGAGCTGGTCTCCGCACTTTGAAGCCATTCCACATTCACTGTGCTAGTTTCTCCTCAGTGTGGAGTCCCATCTGGACGATTCTCCTTTCCTAACAAATCCACTGTGGTGCTCTGGGCCTGCCTCTACGTGCCTGGATCTAAGCTTGAGTTCTAATAGAAAGTCTGAGTCTTTCTTAATCAGTTATCCTGGAAGCATCAAGGCAGTATGTCGTTGGATTTTTCTTTGGGCTATCAACTTACAAATAATGATGTGAAGACTTCTTATTAATTATGAAAGCTCGGCCTTAGCTTAGGCTTGTTTCTCACTAATTCTTATAACTTAGCCCACATTTTTAATCTGCATTCTATCTCATGGCTCATTACTTCATCTGTCCATACTGTCCATGCTGCTTTCTCCACATCTGGCTGGCAGCTCTGCCTTTCTTCTTCCAAGAGTCCTCTCTGCCTGGAAGTCCCACCTACACCTCCTGCCTAGCTATTGTCAATTCAGCATTTTATTACACCAATCACATTTTCACACGATGTACAAATATCCCACAACAGCAGTACCACCCCCTTCTCTGTCTTCAGAACCTAGCTGTTGCCTAGTGGACAGACTATGAAATATCAGTGACATGAAATTTTCTGGACTCCCTGTCAGACTTGTGGTTTGAATGTGTTAATGTATCCTACAGGGCTCATGTACTTGAGTACTTGGTCTCTGACTACTGAAACTGTTACAGAAAGTTCTAGAACCTTACTGGAAATGTGGGCCACTAGGGGTGTGCCATATTTTCTTACCACCCTCTACTTCTTGATTGTGTATACAGTGTGCTCAGCCTCATCATGTACCTGCTGGCTTATCTTTCCTTTTATAATGAGCACAGCCCTAAAAACATGAGCCAACACAAGACCTTTCTTAAGTTGATTTTTCAGGTATTGGTCACTGTAATGAGACCTGTATAGATCTCCTCTGTGTGAGGTGGAGGGTGTTCCACTGACATCAGGCAGCTCTTAATGACATGATGTCATTTCTCACTGCTCTGGCCATTGCTATTCACCACTGAGTTGGCATTAACAGTGACTGATTATATCAGTATCAGCCCAGGACTTCTTGGGGAAACATGGGCTTTTTTTCTCTGCAATGGTCATTCCCAAGCCTAGTATGATCTCCGTCCTCTCAAGTACATGGTTTGAGTACCACACACTGTTGATCCTCAAGGATTCTGTGTGGGTGAATTCTTCTTATCTCAGTGTCCTGATAACTTCAAAACCAGGATTCTTGGTGGTTCTGCAGTTAGCTCTGTGGAATGTATAATGAGTGACCTAAAACTTGAGATGTCCAAGGTACTAGTGTCCTGCAGTAAAAGGGAGAGGTCCTTTTTGTGGTCTCTTGGGCCGTTTCCACATGTGTGTGTGTGTGATCTGTTGTTCAGTTTAGAGGCTCCATGGGCAGCAGTGGTGTCTGATGCTCTTTATGAATATGCATGTGTGAGATAAACTTCATTTAGACTGAGTCTGGTCACAGACAGGGGCTAATGAGTCAGTGATGCAGAAACCTGTGACTTTAATCAGAAGCCTACATGTGACAAGGTTATATGTTGACCAGTTGATAAATCATGACACACAGACATTCCTGGGCCCTGAACCCCAAGGTCCCTTCAGCATTCTGGACCTGGACATTCTCTGACTTAGCAAGGATCCTGATCTCAGAACATGATGGAGACATCAAGAATCCAGGGCACTTCAGTAACACACCACATCCCATACTCATATATTTCCTTTGATCTTTGTCTGTGTTATGTTCTCATTCAAAATGAGTTCGAAAGAGACAAGACCAATTCCTTCCAGTGATGGTCAAAAGTAGAGTTTCAAGCACTTTCATCTAGAGAGCTCACACACAACTGTGAGAATGCAGGTGTGTTTGTCTAGGACCACAGGCACACCAAACACAAACCGTTCTTTGAGATGCTTTTGTCAAGTATTTTCCCACAGTGCAGAAATTAACCCAGAGAGTTTGTAGCTGTGACACTTCTGCCTCTGTCTAAAGCTGTTCAGGCAACATGTGTCCCTGTTAAATGTGAAGTAGGTAATTTCCAAAAGATACATTAATACTGCACTGTTTTAGAGCATACCCTGGGAGTGGGGGGGGGAGTCCTCCTTGCCAATCAAATGCCTATTAAACTCCCATCTGTTAGTTCATTTCTGTAGGCTACAGACCATCTGAATAAAATAAGCCATTTCATAACTCAGGCTCTTACACCTTAAAAAGAGGTGTGAAATTTTTTAATTGGTCTGGGGAACTTACCTGCAGGAACTTCAGTTCATTCGCTGCCATGGTGAGCAGGAGGGATAGTGTAAAATGAATGCTTCCCCCTTCCCCCCAATTGCTCCATGACTCACTCACTCAAGCCTCTGTTTTGGTATTATTCAGAATGTCACTTTATTTCTCATGGTCACATCATCACCACAGGGGGAAAGCCCCAGGGAAAATAAGTTCAAATTCACACCAACTCATGGATTTAATTGTATTCTTATATTTTTTTAACACTTATTGGATTAATAATATAAAATAAATGAGAATCTGAAGCTTCTTTAGCAGATACAATAATGATGTCTGTGTGTTCTTGGTTATTCTATATATATTAAATAGTTGTTGCATTCTAATGAGGGCATTAGTACCACACAAATATTGGCAGTACTCGTCTATTGTGAGATGTGTCCCTTGTATGCTCTCTGCCTCTATACTGCATGAGTAAAGAAAGCCAAGTGGGGAACTGAGGTGCAGTGGCCTATTGATTACTGTGTCTCATTCATCACCCAGAGGACCCACCTAAGATCTCAGGATGAACTTTGCTGGGCTCATGAGTCATGCTCCTACTTATGAGGTGAGCAGGCACTGCCAACCCAACACTAATGTCCACTGGCCGTGCATCAGCTTTATTCTGGCTTTTATTTGTGGTTAAAATTGAGAAATCATAAACAGGGTAGCCACAGCACCATTCCCCGCCTGTGACGATGATGAGACATCCTTTCGTTACTTGGCCTAGTCCAGAAATATTTCTAGAAAACACAACTTCTGTGAAATCCAGGTTGTCAGCATGAGGAAAAAGCTGGCAGAACACAGGGTTCCGTTGCTAAGAGATTCCTGGCACGCAGCATGTGTAGTGTGATGGCTGTGGATAACACTATTGGGAAAGGAGAGATTTCCAAATAGCTGGAAGTAATGTTTCAGAGTGACAAGGGAAGGTGAGAAGAGCTGGGGCAGGGGCTTGATCCAGTCTCTGTTTATGCTGAGTCAGCTCTGGTCCATGAGCAGTCACCTGTATTGGAGCGATGCTTTTAGACCAAGTAGCAAGTTTCTGCCCAGTCCCTGATTCATATTGAGAGCAAACATGAGAATCTGTGGTTTCCTAGAGGAGGATGTCAGCTTGTCACATGCTGATAGGCACAACCTGGGTTTGCAGCAGCTTTTAGGGGTTTTGAGTAAAAAGAAGCCTGTTGAGCATAGCTCATACCTACAACTCCCCCAAGAGGTCAGGGATATCCAGGAGCTTGTGACATTTGTTGTCAATCCCATCCACCTGAGGGGCTGATGTGACTTTAGAACCAGGGGATCTCTCTTTCTATGAGTGAGGAGAAAGATCCCAGTGGTTAAATAGGTAGGTTAAGGTTGCACAGACGACTTATGATCCATTGGGACCACTGCCACCTTATTCCCAGAGTATGTGTTGATATACAGACAAGGTACAAACACCGACCATGAAGCACCTGAGCCATCAGTCACACCGATGGCAGCTGCCAGCATGAACCAGCCAGGCCCAAAGAGAACAGGACTCTGAGGTCAGGTTCCTGAACCAAAGTGAGAAGGGTGTTTTCTCCTCTGCCTCCGCACATCCTCTCCCCTCCATTGTATCTCATGGATATTTTCCTTGTTTTAAAATGAAATACATTATATTTTTCTAGGCCAGCTGCTCTCAAACTTTTGACACATTTCATGGTGTTTTTAGCATCTCAACCTGACAGAGAGCCACCTGACATCACAAGGTCACTCTGTTTTGGTGTACAAACTGCATTTTCTCATACACTCATGCTTTGCCATCACGCGCTCCCCAGGACCCTCAGTAGTCAGGAAACATGGCAGAACTGACACTGCTGAGGCGGGGCATTTAGGGCGACAGTTTTTGTTTTGTTTTGTTTTGTTTCTAAAATGGAGAGATCATGTAGAAAAACACCAGAGGCCTGACAGCCCAGTGTTGCTGCACAAGGAAGAACAAATGATCCAGCCTTTTCCTGCTGTCTATGAGGACTTCCCCACTATGCAGAGAACAGTGGAAGCCTGATGCATGTCCTAAGTCCTCATAAGTAGCACTTAAAGTTGTATTGTTTGCAAAGAGAAATATTCCCCAGTGTGGGATGTCTGAAGACTGCAGCAGAGTGTAATAAGGGACCTTTGGACATGTGAGCTCTCTCTCTGGGGGTTTTCAACCTCGGTGGTTGAGCCCTGACTCTTATGGACCAGACATGAAACCTGGCAACAAACAAGCTATCAGTTTCATTTTCTGCAAAAGTCAGAGAATCAAACTTGACTATCTCTCATATTGCTGTGAGAATGAGTGGTATTCCTGTGTGTGAAGTACTCAGCATGTTCAAGATTTCCACTTTCTTCCTCTGCAAAGTTAGGACAATAATGACAAGTGTTTCAGAAACTGTTGTGAGAACATGGTGATGTATGCTGGTCAAGTTCTAGGGTTTGAGGAGATGGCTGGCTTAGAGGGTGTAATGGTGAGCTTTCTTCAAAGGAAGCATGATGGCACGATGAGATCTGCATCAGCAGCATGGCTCATCCACACTGTTAGAATACATTGTTTTTCTGCCCCCTCTCTAATATACCCCCATGAATATTTGTATCAGCAAAGTAAGTCTAACTTGAAAATATATACTCACCAAAGTTCAGTTCCTGGTCCCTCTGCTCATTGCTGTGTCCCTGGAACCTGTTCCAATGCCACTTACTTTAACCACATGATACAAGTTGCACATCACCCTTTACTAGAGAGTCCTTCACAACTGTACTGTTTGCTCTTTGCTGCCCAGGTTAGTTTCTAAGGCAAAAGGGCTGGACAGTCAGTAGACACTATCTTTAGTCCACACATGAAGTGTATTATCCAGCTACTCAGGTGTCCAGTTCCCTCAACTCACTGTTCTAGGCTGTTGTACTCAGGACACAGTTGCAAGTTTAGGACCCGTGATTTAAGATTTTACAGTCAATGCTTATTTTCAGACTCACTGGAGTTTAAAGAACCTTTTATTTAGTAACCATTAAATAATGTTTTATGTATTTTGTAACCAACATCATAAACCAGAGTAGTCCTCTTTTAAAATACTATTGGTCTAGAATAGAAAATAATTTAACTGTAGTCAGAGGAGGAGATGTGAATAAAAGGGCAGGACCTCTGTGTCCCCAGACTTTTCAGAGCTGTTTGCTACTTGATGCTTCTATTGTTCTGCCACAAAGAAACTATAGTTTAAAAGAGTAACCCCAAATATCACCAAAACTACTTACCAAAACATGACAAAATTTATTTAACTTTAAAAACAAATAACGTGTGTGTGTGTGTGTGTGTGTGTGTGTGTGTGTGTGTGTGTGTGTGTGTGTGTGTGTGTGTGTGTGTGTAGTGTCCACAGAAACTGCAAGAAGGTTCTGGATGCCCATGTTCTTGAGTTATAGGTGGCTATGAACCATCCAATATGGGTACTGAGGATAGAACTCAGGCTTCTGCAAGAGCAGTGAGCAATCTTCTTAATTGCTGAACCATCACTCTGGGTCCCCAAATAATGATTTTTAAACTTTATGATAAAGCCAAATACTAAATATTATAATATAGAAATAAAACTAAGGATTCCCAAGCACTGCCCATCAGAATCTTCCGCACACAGCTAAGATAACATTGAGAAGGAAACTAGAGCATTAAGCAGAGCAAATGGACTTAGGCCAAGGAAGTGACTGCTGAACTGAAGCAGCTAGAAAAGAGCAGAAACCCAGTTAACACTGCAGATGGAAAGCACCCATAAGTATAAGGAAGAAACTCAGTTGATAGAAAAGTTGATGTTAAAAAAGGATCTTGGAAAAATGTAAAAACAAACCCACTGAATGCAAATGTATTTGCAGACGCCACATGGAATATGAGGAGGCTCTCATGGTTTCAAAATGGTTAATGGAAGAGAAAAGGTAAAGGCTTTATTTATCCTAAGATTATTTGATTAAATATGTGCACAAAACACTGAGATCTAGACACATAGATGAGCCTAATACTAACAGAATTACCTATTATTAGCAAGGTCCCTGATGCAGATGAATCATCAAAGGAAGAAAGATCTAACAATAAAAAAAGCCTTTGTGAGTGTGTCAGCCCAGAGGAACCTTGGGGAACCTTTTAATTTGAATTTAGAAAGTGCAGAAAGCTGATCCACAAATTTAAATGTAATTCTTACCATGGATTATAAATAGGAAAAGATTCAGAATGTGCAGACTAAACTCATGTGGATACTTATTAAATAATCCAAAACTCACTTGCTTATGGAACATAAATGCTTATAAATAAGGCAACTACCAAAAAACCCTATGGTCTTCTAGATCGCAAAGATGGCTAGACGGGGGAATCTCTCAGGTAGCTTCTGTGTGAATGCTGTCTCTATTGATGGTGAAGTTTACAGCTGCATCTGTTTAAGGACGAGTCTATGAGCTAGGAATATGTAGAGACTGCCTAGAGATAAACAACTCAGTGCCTCAACACTGGACCCAACACAGTGTAGTGTTTAGCAGCTGAAGTCTTACTGAGAGCAGCCACAGGTAAGGGGGCGGGCTGTAGTCAGTGCTGTACAACTTTTGCACTTTTAGATAAGAAAAAGGAAACAAGGGGCATAAATTCTGAGGGAAAATGTACAATTTAAATAAATTAAGAAATATGTGTGTATGTGGATTTCAGATATTGTAATGATGACAGAAGTATTTGAGGAAAGATAGCGTGATTATTTATGGTGTGCCTGTTAAGTATAGCTATTATCTGTAGGAAAAAAAGCTGATGGGATATGATTTTTCTTCTCTATTACCAACACCAAAACAGGTTTTATATGGATAAAATAGTAACTATTAACAACAGCAACAGAGTGAGCCCCTGAACACACAAGGACACACATGAAAATATGCATTGGAGTATGCAACACACATGCACACACACACAGAGAGAAGGGGGGAGATCCATACAAACACCTTTGTTAAGAAATGAAATTTCTAAAAATGAATCTCAGAAAACTGAACATATATATTGCATTATAATTTTGAAAACCTTTTATTATAAACACACAAACAGAAATCTCTCTGTGACTACTTTGGTATCTCAAGACCCTGGGTTTGATCTTCTGGATCATAAACCTAGAAATCAATAATAAAAAAAAAGCAACTACAAAACCCACCAGGAAATGACACATTCAGAAAAATCACCAATAACACAAATTTTAGTGTTGTGAGTTCACCATAATAGATTAGTAGACAGCTTCTAAGATTCTTCCCAGGTCTAAATTCCTATACACTTGTATGTATCCTCCTTCCCAGCTTTATCATCTGGGTAGTTACGTCAACTAGGCTTACCATAATTTCTCAACAAAAATATTTGCACTAAATTCCTAACCCAGACAACACCCAGAATGAAGAAGACAGACGGGTGAGGAAAACCAGAGAAATGGCCACCAGGGATCCTCAAGAGTGGTGGAGGAGTCCATATAGGTCTGAACCTCATCAAAACACTACATAAAAATAACAGTTAGATGCCCTACCAATGCCATTTACAATTACATAAAACAATAAGTTTCCTCTCTGAACCTACATCCTTACAAAGGAAGAGTCATCAGAGAATGAAATCCTGATGAAACTCCAACAGGAGTGCTAGAACTGAAAAGTCAGACAGAAACACACACTAAAACTGTAACAGACAAAACTTTCTTCTAATTAGAACTAAATTTGAACTTGGGAACTAAAATAGCATGTCATGGACATGAAAGAAAATCAGCTTAAATGAAATCAAGATATGTTATCATTAAATACTAAACATAGAAAAAATAGAATTATTTGAGCACATGGCAAAATGTGACATGATATGCAAGGGCAACAGTAGGATGCCATCAGGTTCTATTTCTGGAAGATTCCCTGAACTGCACCTTTGGTTTAGGTGGTTTTCTGGGTACATACTTTATTTCATGAATAATTTATGACCTATGATGTAAATGCAGAAACACAGTTACTATAAAAGCAATGTGCATTTGTTCCTTCCCTAACCTGTTCCAACTCCACTTTCTGTGCATTCTTGATTGGCTAAACTGAGGCAGGAGAGGATGTTGCTTGATTAAACGTTCAGCCAGAGCATCTCCTAATAACACTAGCAAAAGAGAAAAACTTTTCAACAAGACACTGAAATGCAAAGTTAGATAGGGGCTTCCAACCATTGTAGTACAAAGCAGGTATCTGCAGTGGGATATCCTGCACTGGTCCAGCTTAAGACAAAGGGCTGTCTTTTGGAGCTCGCATTAAAGGCAAGTAACCACCGGACAATGTCTTTTGTTCGGCCTCACTTGGTCCCTTTGTTTGAAACTGTTTCATGTTGTGGTCCTACATGAGGCAGGTTTCTGAGGGAAGGCACTATAGGCTGAGCATCGAATTCCCATAAAATCGGGTCTCTTTGCTTCCCCCCCAAAAGATCTATTTCTTATGAACTGTCTGTCCCCTTTTGATGCCTGTTGCCTGGCTGCTATTTGGGAATGAATATTTTGTCTGCAGGTGGGGAAAAAAAAGCTAAAGCCAACTTAGATAAGGAGAAGACAGGGAAGGACTTGTTCCTGTTCCCACCAGTGAGTCTCCCAGTTCTCCCCATTTAATCCATCAGCAGTGTCAATACATCGAAAAGCTAAGTGAGCATTCTCCCTGCCTGACTTCTATTTGGAATTGTCATATTAAATTATTCTTTGCATAATCTAGTCTGAGAAACATTTACAAAATGAAGAATCCCAGACCCCACCTCTCACATGGAGGGGAAAGAGATGTGGCTGGCTTAGGGTTTATGTAGCTCCAGGTTCTGTGAAATAATTTCATGTTTGTCATGGATGAAAAGGTCACTCCTGCTTTGGTTTTGCTCACAATGGACCGAGAATGAGCCGGCTCTGAGTGAGCAAGCATGGAGTGATGCAATGTGCTGTCTGTCCACTTCCTTTCACAGTCTGCTTCTTGCTTTACTCTTCCTTCTGTAGATCATGGCCCCCCAGAGGGGAAGTAACTAAGCCGTAACACCCATGGAATACTAAATAGAAAACAGCCAAACAATCAACTCGGTTCACAGCCAGGTCAGCTGGAAGTGGGGAGGCAGCAGAAGGAATCTGAAGTTATGCTGAAAGTATGGCATGCAAATGTGCACCAGCATGAAGCCAGGGTGGTCTCACTCTGTGTGTGTGTAAGAGAGAGAGTGTGTGTGTGTATGTGTGTGTACATGCCTGTGTGTGTTCACATATGTATATGTCTTCATGTGTATGTGTATGCATACTCCAAAGGATAGGAAAGACCCTTCTCAGTAACTCCCCAGAACTCCCCTGGGCAGGACATTCCAGGAGGCTATGCTTTTTCTGTGGTTGCAGCCTCTGGGTACCACCTGATGGGTGTCCAAGGTCACATTCTGTTGAGGGAAGTATGGGAGTGATGGGAAGGAGACCTTCTCCCAACCAGAAACTCCACGTCCTCCCAGTTCAAGACTAGGGTCTAGAAAGAGCATGGTGATCTTGTCTTCCTGACGGCTCCATCCAGCTTTTCTTAAGCACTGAGTCATATTTGTGGCTTCCTCCTAGAAGCAGGTAGGACAGAGGCAGGCAGAGGGTGGCTTCACTTTCCCAGTGCCTGCAGGTAGCTTCATCCTTGGCTGCTGTATTACCTACAACCTACAGACTGGAGGATTTCTGCTCACCATGTCCTTCAGCTGCAAAAGAGAGGTTCCCACCTCTGTCCACTCCTTTCTCCTCTTTCTGAGGCTTTTGGTTACTTGGAACAGAACCCATCACTGTGGTCTTTTCCACTGCTCTCCTGCCTTATAGGGACAAGGCCTGCATCACAGCTTCTAACCCTCCAGCCTCTGACACTATGCCAGGATCAGCTGAGGAGTGTTTTCATGCAATTTAGATATACTAGCTTCAGTCTGGATACAGTTGGTTCACAGAACATGATCATGGAAATGGAATGGAAGCCAGCCTGTATCACATTTGCTAAAGATGGCATTCCTTAGTGATACTTTGGTTCCCATCGTGTGTGTGTGTGTGTGTGTGTGTGTGTATGTGTGTGAATATGCATGTATGCATATGTCTGTATACTTGTATGAGTATATGCAAATGTGCATTTGTATATATATATATATATATATATATATATATATAGGTATGCACATGTCGGTATATGTGCATGGTTCTCTGAGCGTGTTTGGTTGGGTGTGAAAATATACACATATATGAATTTATCTGCATGTTTTACATGAATATGCACATGAGAGCATATGTCTTCATGCATGTGTGAGAGTGGATGAACATGTGTGTGCATTTGTCCTCATGTATGAGTATGTGAGTGTACATGTGTGTGGGTGCATGCATGTGTGAGTGTACATGTGTGCATTTGTCTGTGTAAATATGTGTGTACATGTGTGCTTGAATGCATGTTTATAACATGAGTGTGTGTGTGTGCATGTGTGAATGTATGTGTGTGAACATAAATGTATATGTGTTCATGCTCAGTTCATTGCTTCTTTTTGTGATGTCCATTCTTCATCTCGATCATGGCCCACAATGTAGATAATTCCACATTCCTATGGTAGATACTGTCACCAACCTTACACATTTGCTCTCCTTATTCATCATGAGTCTTTAGCTGTGCTTCAGGAAGCTCATGGAGAGGAGACTGGGGATTTAAATAGCACTGTGCACTTACAAGGCTGTAATATCACTGTGCAGCCAGCATGTGTGATAGGGGAAAACATGATCTACATCATTCCCAAGCAAGATCATCATAAATTAAATGTGCAGAAATAAGACTGTGCTGCCTCAGCTTCTGAAGATTGTTTCTCAGCAAGTGGTGCTTCCTCCATGACGTGGCTGATCCCGTGTCTGACCAGGAAAACATTTTTGAAACAGTACCTCTGCCTAGAGCAATGGCAGCTACTCCTCTGCCCCCAGAGTGAGGGTGTTACCTCAGCTTTGTCACCTTAGAAAATATCCTGTGTAGTTCACAGAGGAGGTGACTGTTGTCCGTTCCAGAGGCAGAGAAAATGTGCGTGTAGTTTGTGTTTTGCCCAGAGTGATTTGGAGATGGCATGTGGTCTAGAAGGTACCTGCTGTCCTGGGTGAGAATTGGCATAGTGGCTTTGACAAGCCAACATGGGGCTTTGTACAGCTCCTCAGACACAGACACTTGTTGCTGTCTCCTATACCAGTTGGCATCCTATACTGTCTAGGTTGTCAAATTTGTGATGATGAAAGGAATTTACTGTCATGACTAATTTGATCAACATCTAAGTGTGGATCAAGAATGTCCAGGACATTAATGGTATATTTTGGGTATATGTATGAATTTCCAGAGGGGTTCAACTGAAAAGAACAGGCGTGTCTTGCACAAGGTGGCATCTCTCCAAGGAATGGGTTTCAGATCCAAAAAATAAGAATCAAGAAAAAAGCCCTCTGAATGCTAGCTGCTTGGCACACTGTACCCCCTACACCCTCCCCTCCCTTCCCCTGGTCCCCTAAGATCCTGACCCCCCTCTGTACCCAATCTCCCATGTATCCTAAGCTGTCTGCACTTATACTCCCTGCACTCTTGCCCCTCTGCACCCCAGCCACCCTACACTCGCCCCTCTGCACTTCAGCCACCCTATACACTTGCCCTTCTTTACCCCATCTCCCTTGCATACCAGTCCCTCTGCACCCCAACTCCCTTGCACATTAGCTCAAAGACTGTGCCACCTAACTTCTTTAGAAAAGCAGATCTTGCTTATATTAGTTCTTCTCTTTAGTTCTGACCAAGATGGCCTTACAGGGCCTTGATCCCTGCTTCCTCAACCACCAAGTGAAGGAACACCAGCTCACTTGAGCCTGTGGCTCTGACAGGCCTTGCTCTTCTCCCAGATTCTCTCTGCCTAGCTAAAAACCATGAGATGACATCCTAAAGCGAGCCACCACACTCTGTTCTCTGACTTGGCCACGCCTTTCTCCCAAGGCTGACCACCAAGGTTCACTTGTCAAAGCATTGAAATGCAGTATTCAAAAGTCCCTTCTGGCTCACCTAATTAACATGCCCAATTAAGATTAAAGGCTTCATCCTAACATTTTGTTTTTATAATTAAAGGTTCTGTTATTTGTCTGTGGGCCTTGTCAGTCTCCTCTATCCAGAGGCCCAGTCCTTTGTCCCACCCTTTTCTCTCCTCTCTCTTCTTCCTTCTGCTTCTCCCTCTTTCTCTGTCTATGGTCTTTGTCCTTTATCCCCTTCTGTCCCTCTGGGGTAAATAAATCACCTTTGTGCTGAGAACTTGGTCTTCAGTTATCTCGAGCCTTGGGAAAGTTGAAAATGTAGAGCAGGGGTTTTCTGAAGATGGCAAACAGCCTATGAGGGTCGGAGATCCCCAGAGGTAGAAAGAAATTGCAAGGGGTTGGCAGTCTCCAGTACTTCCTGTCAGGAGACTCTCTAGGCCGCTCTGTTGGGAGGGGAGTCCCAGGGGGAAACGGAACAGGGACCCAAGGACGCCAAGTACACTGAGGCCCCAGAAAGGCTCCAGGGAGAAAAACTGTGGGCTACTAGAGAGAATGCTGAAGGCTGCAGAGTCCCTTGGGACCTTCAGCTGGAGAGCACTATGTCCTGACCAGGACACAGCCCCACTCTTGGGAAAGAACCCTTTGAACAATCAGGAGGAAGGGTCCCCTGAGCTCCCTAAGCCTGGAAAGGTCACATGTTCTCATTATCTGGATAGAACACTGCTTGGGCATCAAGAAGGTTTGCAGAAGAGTATTGCCTCAGTAGTGGGCAGGCTTATCCCTGAACTAAAGGTCACTTTGGTTCCACTTTACAGAGCCAGAGTGTGAAATGTGAGAAGACTCAAGCATTCCCAAGTGGTTTAACTGTGTCCTAGATCAAAGAGCAAAGATGTTTACAGGAACAAGAAATAACCAACACCCAACAAGGTCAAATATATAAAATTAGTACACTAACCAGTCTTAACTATCTGGCATGTAAAAAAGGAGAGGACAGATTAACAGAAACAAAACACCAAAGGACCTAAATTATTATTTGGAGTTGGTAGGACAGGGTGGTATGGTAGCCTCGTGGCTGTGACCTCCTGACCCAAAGGCTTCTGGAAGACAAACTTGTTCAAGGCAGATCCAAGGAAAGCAGTGACGTGTAAGGACAGTGACATGGACAGTGAGAAAAGTGGCATCCCAATATACACACAAAGACTGGTGGACTTGGGGATATCACCAAAGAAAGCACCCAGCATGAAGAATGGCAAGGTGGTCTGGAGCCTGAGTTCTTGCTTTGCAAACCTGGGGACCTTAGTTTAGCCCATGGAATAAATGAGATGAAAAAGTCCTAAGTGGTGAAATCTACTTATGACCTGAGCGCTGGAAGCTTGCTAGAGGGCCAGTCTAGCTGAATCCATAAACTATAGGACAGTGACAGACCATGGATAGGCAGCATCTGAAGAGTGACAGCATTGCTCGTCCCTTGCTTTCTAGCTCCTACACCTGTGCATGTGCACCTCACAGGTTCACCTACACTGTGAACACATGTATGCATAGACATGTGATAAATCACCTATGCATCACCAGAAAGCCCTTAAGGACAGTAGAAAAGAAGAAGAACATGTAACAAGATGATGTCTCCAAACTGCCCCAACATGAAAAACATGGACTAAAACTTCCCAGGACTAGAACTACCTTCTGCATTTGCTTTCTTGAACAGAACAATTCTGGTACACTTGATAACTGATTGCACAAAGTGACTTATAGCTAGACCTCAAGAGGTTTGACTTAATAGCATGTATTTTCATTTTTGTCCCCAGAGACACCTTCTTGTCCCTGATGAAGGACTTGGGACAGGCTACCTAGACTTGGTCTTGAGGGTCCACTCCTTACATTGCCCACATCACCTACTGTCCTGTGTTCTCATTGAGAACAGTTATTTGACCTGTTCCCAGGTGTCTCAAGCCTTGGGAAGTGGTGGCATCCCAGGCCACTCACCACTCTCCTGGCTTCTATCCCGGGCCACCTCGCTCTAGGCTCGGCATGGTGTCACTACAATCAGAAAATTATTTCTGGGCTGAGATGGACAAATGGCATATGGTGTCCTTCCTGTCCATCTTGTAGACATGTTTTCAACACACATGCATGATACAAGTGTCAGGGCTTCATGAAGACAATTCCCACTCTCTTTCAATACACGCTGGCCATGTTTGCCCTCCTCCCCCCCATCCCCTACCTTCCTCTCACCCTGCCAACTCACTTGTGCTAGTTTCCTTGCCTCTATTTTCCTTCTTCAGGCATAGGGCTTGCTGTTCCTGGACCTACTGGCTGGGAGAGCCATGGAGCAAATGGCCTGTTCCACTTGTGAGCAGCAAAGACAGTGGAATTCTTGCATTTCAGACTAAGAAAAGAAAACACACCCCTTTCAGGGAGACATAAAGTTTTGGTTTCACTGATATAAATAAATAAAATATATTCCTGTAAAACCACATGAAAATTACATGCAGCTGAGAAATTTATGAAATATTGCCTTTTAGAAAGATTTTCATAAACTCTTGATTTCAAAAACATAGTGGAGAATGAGCTGCTAAAAGCCACACACAACTTAGCAGTATATGAGGTGGGTGATTTATTTTGCATTTATTAGAAATTAGGGATTGTAAAAGGCATTAAACAAAGTAGCACTTTAAGCTAGCTCAGTCAAGCAGCTCGTGACTTAACTGCAGCCTAGGAAGTCTTGACTGTATTTCTACAGAATAGTAGACATGTACCCAGCTTTGTGGATTGACTAGAATAGTCTCTTCACCAGTTTGGGCTTATCTTCAACATATAAAAGTACATGGATAAATCATTTCACATTCCAGTCATCTGTGATTATGTCTCTTGCTTCTGTGAGAAGCATTGTAGTCCCCTGCTCTGTTTTTTTTTGAGGCAAGCATGACCCTCTATCTGTTGAACCAATATAAAATACTTGGATAGCTTAAAACACACACACACACACACACACACACACACACACATGCACACATACACACACATACACACATGCACACATACACACATATACACACATGCACACACACATATACACATGCATACACATGCACACACACACACAGACACACACACCCCCCCACACACACACATACACACACCCACACACACACACACACACACACATACACACACACATTGCATTTTGGGAGTAGACAAAGGAGTGCATAGCCTTATCCATGTCCAATTGTTATTTGGAACAAAGAGTAAAATCCAAAGAGTGGAAACTTGCATTTAGTAACTTCACAATAGTGATAGGTGTAACAGTGAATGAATAATTTATTGGTTTTAATTTTAAGACCACAGTAGAGTGCAGAGAAGCCATGAAAGAGTTTCCAAACCACTGAGCTCCCTCAATGCTTTATGTGAGCATATAGGGCTGTATTTCCTAGATAAATAGACAAAAAAAAAAGGAAGAGCCTGTAGCCTGTGATCGTGAGCTGAGCAAAATGACTCTGCAAAGCTGGTTCTCAGAAGCTGTGTCCTCTCAGCATGCAGAGAGGAGAGAGGTAGCCTTCCACCCACTAAGCTGATCTATGACATGAATATCTCCTTATATACTGGATGATAGGTCCATTCCACAGATGTCTTTGCAACATATAGAATGTGTTTTGCTCTGTCTAGATTAACCCACAGTGTGCTGTGTAGTCCTGGTCATTAAATGGTGGCCCCTGGATTTTAGGGCAAACTGACTCTGTGACATTTTTGAGAATAGCACCAGGACCTTCTTACATGACTGCCTCAGACATGGTGTCAGAGGAACCACTGATTCTTCTATAGGCAGGCTGCTGTGGGATGGTCTTTTTGTGTGCTGTGAATATGTGTTACTATCAATGGTTAATAAATGAGTTGTTTTGGCCTATATGGCAAGGCAGGAAACAACCAGGCAAGAAATTCAAGAGAGATATAGGAAGACAAAAGGCAGGGTGAAAGCAGACAATTGGAGCTGACACCTGAGAAGCAACATATGATGGGACACAAATAAAGCCACGGAACATATGGTGATACACAGATTAATAGAAATGGGTTGACTTAAGTTGTAAGAGCTAGTTAAGAATGAGCCTGAATCCTAGACCAAATGGTTTGTAATTAATATAAGCCTTTGTGTGTTTATTTGGGACCAAGCAATTGCTGGACACAGGAAAACTTCTGGTTACATCAGGTAGGCAGAAAGCAGCATGCACTCACCAGACCTAGCATTTTGGCTCTAACCCAGTATATTTACCAAACCAATTTTAGTTTCGGTTGGATCTTTGAAGCCAAAGTCTCACCCCATAGGGGCAATTCTCTTGCCCAAGCCTCCCAAATATTGAGAACATAAGCACTGGGCATGATAAAAATACTGGCTAACCTTGTATTTCTGGTTTATGTTACAATACTGTTTGAAACATGAATTCTAGTTGGTATTTAATGAAAACTCAGAGTCAGATATTGGGGAAAAGCTGGAATATCAGAGAGAGGAAACAGGCCACAGTCAACTCTCACCCAGCCAACTTCTCAGGGTAAAAACTATCTTCAAGAGTCCTCAACTTGACCTGTTGCTTCTATAGAATACCTCAGTGTCTTCCTGTCCTGCCTTAAATACCTTCTTTACCCAGTTGTTTTGCTTTCGGGTTCAACTCTGCATCATAATCCTAGAGTTAGGATTAAAGATGTGAGCTACTACTGTTTGGTAGTTAGGCCTTGAACTCACAGAAACATAGACAGATCTCTGTCTCTGGAATTAGGGGATTAAAGGCGTAGGTCAGCACTTGGTCTTTCCCATGCTAGGATTAAAGGTGTGAGTTACCACTCTCTGACTCTCCTAGAATGACTGTGGGTGGATCTGTTCTCTGATATTCTAAACCAGACCGATTTTATTAAATATAACATATGTCACCACAATTGTTCAGTAACAACAAGTACAATTTGTTTCTTCTTTTCACCATCAAAATGGTGTTTGATATGATTTCAGAAGTGATATTTCTCACTTCAATCTCCAGGTTTTGCTAGATTTGAGCAAGTAAATGATGATGTCACCAAGGAAGGATTGATCTGGTCATGTTGTTCAGTGCTTAACATGATAGATACCTGAATTTCAGAGTCTTCTTTAAAAATATATTTTTTTGTTAGTCAGGCACAAAAGAGAATTATATCTGGCACCTGAGAGGTAGAAGCAGGGGGATTAGAAGGTCAAGGTAAATATTGGCTATATAATGATTTTTAGGGTAGCCTGTGCTATGTATGGCCCTGTATCAAAAGCAACAACAGTGATTTTGTCAATCTATCAATGGGTTTACAAAATGTATCATCCACGTTCCCAAACACATTGTCTGTCTATCTGTCTCTGTCTCTCTCTCACTCACTCAATGTGTGTGTTTGTGTGTGTGTGTGTGTATGTGTAGTTTGGATAGCACCCTTGAATATTGTTCCTCAAGGGACATCTGCCTTGCTTTTTGAGACATTGCTCAATTACCTATAGATTGCCAACTAGACTAGGCTGAGTAGCCATGGAATGGGAGGAATCAGCCTGTAACCACTTTCCATCACTGGGATTACCAGCACACTCTATTATGATCATACCTAGCTTTTAAAATTTGTCTCCTAAGGGATAAGTCTCAGGTCCTCATGCTTACACAGCAAGTACTTTACACATAGAACTACGTTCGTGGCTCCTGCCTGCTCAGCTGGGCAGGGATGCTAGGTTAGAACGGAGTAAAAGTAGCTGAGATGGGCTGGGCAGATCTGGACACGGGTGCAGCCATCATCTTTAGAGGAATGAAATCGTAGGAACCCTCAAAACTGAAGAATGTCTTTTTAGTCACCTCACTGGAGAGCACTGTGAATGAAGAGACTTACATGGTTGGTCCGTAAGTGAGCAGTCTGTAGAGAGAAACAGAACTTCAGCCAAACTGTCAGGTGAGGTAGCCACACATCAGGTAAGCTCTTAGCAGAGCTCAGTAAGGCTGAGTGTGTTCCGTTATACAGGAGCTGGCTTTCATTGGGGTCTTGTTTTTGTGAGTAATTGCTGATAACTGCTTAGTTTTTAGTTTACCTTTTTTTCTTTTCAGATGCATCAGCAGCTTTTCAGCTCACAGGTTTCATTTTCTTGTTGATTCTCAGCCATGTTCAGCAGGCCCAGCAGTACTTACCATTCCTGATTTGCTGCAATACCATGCATCAGTAACTATGTCTGTTAGGGACATCTCAATCTATTATCACCAAAACTTATTTTAATGTACTTTAGTTTTAAAAGCAAGCTCACTTAGCCATAGTAGGATTTTTCTAGGAGAAGAAAAACATTGACAAGGTGAATAATGAGGAGATTCTGGTAGGTGCAGAAATCACAGCCCTGGAGCTCCTGAGGTCCCTGGGGGAAGTTCCTTCCCAAGCCTTGGCTTTATTTAGACATATGAAGGAGGTAGTGGTGGACAGCTTAGAAAGCCTGCCCACACTCATGGCAAGCTACCATTGTTTCTGTGTTTCTCCCTTGAGTCTGTGAACTTAATATCTGGCCCTTCTTTTGGCTCTGGGGTTCACTTGGTAAATGGGCTAGAGTCCTAAGCAGTACAGGGTGAACCATCTTGGCTAAGGAGGAAATGGCTCTCATTGCCTTGAAAGATGCTGAGCATATCCCATCTCACATAGGAGATCATACTCTGCTAACTGGAATCTCATAGTTCTTTCTCAGCCTGAATCGAATCCCATTTCTACTCTGGATCTCCAGGCACACAGGAGGATATCATATGTCTCTCCCACCTAAAGGTTCAAGTTCTACATGGAGGTTTTAAAAGGTTTCCAGTTATAAACTACTAAATATTCTTATTATATTTACCAGTCTTCTGGAACCTGAGGCTATTCTTAGACAAGTCCACTGGTTGTAGCAAGATATCATCAAGGGATTTCTGTGTTTTTGGTTGTGCTTTGTATATTAGAGACAGCCTTCAGACATGCATACATCTTTTGCTCTGTCCTGACTCTGTTGAACGTGAACTTGACTTTGACTTTGTCTGCTAGATTTGTATAATGGAGCACTGTCTCCTCTCTTAGAACACACAACACACAACAAAGTGGCTGGCTTGCCTAATGAAACATCCTCCAGGACTACTGGTCTACCTCCTCCATGGTCTTGCTTTTGAGGGAATCTATAAAAGCCTTAGCTGTATGGTTTGGGGCAACATCTAGGAAACAACCTAGTTTCAGTGGTGACTGTATTCAGTGTGACACCCTGTGTGCCTCTGAAGGCACAGTGGTGGATGCTTCTTTCTAAATGAGCTGTTTCGATCCTAGGCCTGACAATGTTGTAGATCATAAATTATCAAAAGGCAATTGCCTCAGTTTGAACTGTCACTTGAAACTCAAGTGTAAATGTCTTCTCTTTCCCTTCAGTGAACATTCTGAGCCCTAGCCACAGCAAGCCCCATAATATAACATCATTTTCTAGTAATATCTTTGATCTCAAGATATCTTTGACCCCTTTTCAATTGTGTGCATTGTTAAAATTCTTCACACACACACAAAATAGGCTGAAAGGAAGGAAAATAATATAGATACTAGGACCCAACATTATGAAAATAGAACATTAGATGAATATTCATGTATTTCTGAGCATCCAGAATCCCATACATAGGGTCAGGAATTTCCACCAGATGTGTTCATGGCTATGATGCTATCATGGTATCTGGCACAATCAGCAGAAATTACATTACTCGGAAAAGAGTAAACAAATACCTAAGGAATGGTAGCATGGCCAGTACTTGTAATAACAGGAATGAAGAGATGGATGACAGCGATTTCCCAGCTCTCACTGGCCAGTCAGTCTAACCTCATTGGTGAGTCCAAATCAGTGAGAAGCTGTCTCAAAAAATAAGGTGGATTGTGTGCAGGAAATATCAACCAAGGCTGACCTTCATCATCTAAAGGCATGTACACATGTGCATGTATAATGGCACATACCAGTTTGTCCACGTGAACATGCATATATGTGTGTGTTTATGTATATGTATTTACATACACATAAACCCACATGAACCCAAAAATTCAAGAACTGTTAAAAAGCTTTTATTACATTTCTTTATTTTATTGGGGGGAAGTATTACAGCCATGGAACATATGCGGCAGTGAGTTTGTGCCTTCTACTATGTGAGGATTAAACTCAGGTCACCAGGCTTGGCAGCCAGTGACTTTACCCTCTGAACCATCTCTCTGGCCCCCAAAGAACATTTTTTGACAGCAAGACTCAGTGTTGCTTGTGTTGGATCCAGCTGCATTGCATACATAACTCAAAATATTTTTAAATATTCCAAAACCTTTTTTGTTTTGTTTTGTTTTGTTTTGTTTTTCTGGTGCTGTCTTCTTATTTTTATTTTGCATTTTGTAAGTCTAGCTAAGTGAAGTCACCCCCACAGCCAAGGTCAGCTGAATTGAGAAAACAGAACAAAAACACAGAGAACGGTGAGTTTTCAGAAGGAAATGGCAGCATTCATGTCCACAGAAGCAAACTTTAATCCTGCAGAGGGGAGGCGGGAAACACAATGGCCGCATGGGCTGATGGAGAATTCTCGGCTCTGTTCTCTGCTGAAATATTTCATGGATGCATTCATCCTTTTTTTCTCTCCGGAATGAAAGCAATAAAACAAACGAGAGACCTAATCTTTAGTTCAAATAAATGAAAAGAAATTGAAATCCACTTCATTCCCTGAGAAAAGACGGAATACAAATGAGGCTTATTGTGAGGTTTGTGGAAAGGAATGATGCCCCACAGCTGCAGGAATGCGGCCTGACAACCTCCCCCTGTCAGTGCCATTAGCGGGAGATCCTTGCAGGCAGGTTCCATTTGGTCTGAAAGGGTGAACTCCTGCTACAAGGACTGAGTGCGTTTTTCACAAGGCAAGAGTGGTCAGATTTCTGCAGTTTTGCTGCAGCCCTGACTCCCCATCTGGCGTGTGTGTATGGGGGGGGGTGTGTGTGTGCATGTGTGTGTGTGTGCGCGTGTGCGTGTGCGTGTGTGTGTGTGTGTGTGCGCGCGCGCGCGCGCACGCGCATGGAGACCACAGGATGACAAGTTTCTTCCTCATTTTTGTCCAACTTAGGTTTTGAATTCAGGCCTCTCACTAATGAGGCAGACGGTTGTCCAGACAGCCCCAGGGATCCTCCTATTTCTACCTCCCCAGAAAAGCAGCTTTTTCACATGATTCTGGGGATCTGAGCCCAGGACTCATTCTTATGCAGCAACTATTTTACTGAGTGACATATTCTTTCCCATGACTCCCTCTTCGTCTGGCTTTAAAGAGTAACTTTTAGAAACAGCTTCATTCTGCTCATTGAGGAGTGAGGTTGCTGTCCTTTGGTCTGGACTCTCCACATACACCAACAGAGTGCACCCTGAAACCATCAATGTGCTTTAGGTGCATTTGTCCTTACAGGTTGGATAGTTGGATAGTCCAGGAATACATGCAAAGAAAAAGAGGAAAGTCTGTGGATTAAGATGCCAGACTGTAGCTGCTGCTTTTACTTTCTTTGTTTCTTCCTCTGCTTATTGGATGTGGTGAGTGTGTATGGTGCATGCATATGAGTGTGCTTGGTGCGTGAACGTGAATATGCTTGGTGCATGCATGTGAATGTGCTTGGTGAATGTATGTGAGTATGCTTGGTGCATACTCATGAGTGTGCTTGGTGCGTGCATGTGAGTGTATGCAGTGTATGCACGTGAGTGTGTGTGGTGTACGCATGTGTGCATGTGGAGGCCCAAGGAAAGTGTTGGATGTCTTCCTCTATCTCTCTGTCTTATTGCTTTGAACCATATCTCACTGAACCAGGAATTGGCAGCAGGAGAACTCCCAACATCCTTTTGTCTCTGCTTCTCACTGCTGGAAGGAGCAGATCTAAGTTTGGCTTTCTGCTGATGCTGAGAATCCAAACTCAGCTCCCTTGTCCACCTGCCCAGCCCTAGAGACACCACTTTGACTTCCACCTCACGCCCAGAAAAACAGAGGGGAATGTGTATTGGTGTTCATCATCTCCACTCTCTCTCCCCTCTATTCTCACCAGACCGAGACTTAACTACGGATGTTTGTAGACAAAACCGTTCACTATTACTTGTTGTTCATCAGTACTTAGATGGTCATGTTGTACACATGGAACCCCGCCTCTGTCCCAGGCATCTCTTACATGTCCTCCTGAAGAGTAGCATCATGCAAGGCAGGACATCAGGGCCGAGATGGCACTCACATTAATGACCCACTGAAGGGCAAAGCATGCCCCCTTGGCACACGTATTGTTCTTTCAGCCTTTGTCTGACCTGTTGTGCTCAGAGGTAAGATCTCAGAACTTGAATTGTACAGTTGTGGTGATATATATTTAATAAAATTAGTCTGGAAACCAAAAAGAGAAACAAGCCACAGCCACGTCTCACCTGCCAACTCCTCAGGCTATCTCCATAAAATCCTCTGATCCAACTTCTCTCTCTTTAGTGCACTAAGGAAGTGTCTGAGAAAGCTGAAAGAGCCCTCTTCCCTTCCTCTTTCCACATTCTTAAAGCTAGGATTAAATGTGTGGCCCCTGACCTTCTGGCCTTGGCTCTGTGGTTGACTCTCTGATATTCCAGAATAATTAAATTAAATATGTGTCACCATATACAATAACTGAGTTAGAATGAGCTGGACTATAGTTCATCCTCAACTAACTATTTAAACAAATTTTTGACGTAGCCAAAGAGCATAGGGAGGAGGAAATCATTAAAAGCCACATTATACACCATGTGGCAAATGAAAAATTGACCACAAAAGCAAAAATTCCTTTGAAAAGGAAGACTTTTAAAAACGTATTTCTTATAAGCTTGAAAAGGAGGTTCTAAATAGAAAGTAATATTATGAAAGAAGTCATCTCCAAGAATTCAGCTGGTGTTAGGAAGGAGTGCGCAGGGCAGCAAAAGCAGTGTGAGGCTCTCCTTTCTGCCTGTAGGAAGCCAAGGAGCCAGCAGGAGTGCTGCCCACAGAGAATCACTCTTCTCACTGCCTCCTTCTGTGGCAGAGAGAAGCTTTCCAGTCCAGTTTGCTAAGGGTTCCCCTCCCACTCACCAGGATCACCTCTGCAAAGTGCTGCCTTCCCCCTTCCCTGGGGACTCAGATTTGAAACATGAGTTCTGGAGGATTCAAATACAGATTCAAATCAAGGAGATGGATAACACATTTTTTGACTACAACATGTTCACCCTAGAAAAGATGAAAAACAACAGAAATGTAATAAATAAGGAAGAATAAGCCACCTGCATTCCATTGAGAAAGCAGAGTGTTAATGGCCGGCCTAGGTAAGCTTATTCGCAGCCACAGTCACAGAGTGAGAGAGCTTTGCCTGTGAATGGAAGATCCACAAGGGGATAGAAAGGCAGAGTAGAGAAAATCTGTCTTGGCAGTTACCAAAGAAATGCAAATCACAGCCGTACCTGTAACCACCTTGTCTCTGTTCAAGAATTTTAAAAAGGACAAATCCCAGCTGGGCCTACAGCGTTGCTGCCATAAGAGGCAGTATTAACTCCGGGAGGCACACAGGCTCCTCGATAATGAAATAATCTGAAAACAGCGACTCAAGTTCTTCCTAAACTGTCCAGCCGCAGGAGCAGCACTTCTTCCCCTGATTCCTTCACCCACACTGGTTCTGGAAAGGAATTAGCCAGAAAACTTGCAGCCTCTGGAGAAAGTCAGTCCCTTTTTGAAGGGCCCATTGAGTCTCACAGTGTCATCCAGGAGGTCGATTCCGTGTCCACCTCTCTGAGCTTCACCAGTTTAATCTGGCCATCTGGGACAGCTGTCAAGAGTGTGGCTGCTTTACAAGGCCAGTCTATTGATGACAGCCAAGTTCTTTAGTCAGCCTCTGTGCCCATCAATGGAAGAAAATGTAGTGTGTGTGTGTGTGTGTGTGTGTGTGTGTGTGTGTGTGTGTGTGTGCGCGCGCGTGCACGTGTGTGTGATTTTATTTGTCCATGAAGAATAATAAAGTCATGTCTTTTGTAGAAAAATGGGTGAAATAAAAGTTAATATATTAAACAAAATAAGCCACACACACATGAGAAGAATCGAAAGGGGCCATTTAAGACCAGAAAGAAAACTGGCAGGAATTTTTTCCTCCTCTTCCTCATCTCCCTTCTCCCTACCTTCCTCCTTCACCATTACCTGCCCCCTCTCCCATTCTTCCTTGTCACTCTCCCTATCTTCTCTGGTTCCCCTCCCCCCTTTTTTCTTTACTCTCTCTCCTCCTTTGTGTTTCTTTCACAGTATCAGCTTGCCACTCTGACATCTCATCTTAAGTATAAAATCATTTTTATGATCAATTATTCAAGAAGAATAAGTAGACGTCTGAGGTGGAATTGTGTGGGGAGGTGGTAGATTCCTCTGTTTCTCAGACTATCTGCATTGTGCTTCTGAGGGCTCATGGCTTCTTCCCAGGACAAGCGTATGCATGTGAGCATGTGTGTGAGCGTGTGTGTGTGTGTGTGTGTGTGTGTGTGTGTGTGTGTGTGTATTGGGGGGGGGGTGATGAGGTCCTGTTTGTATTTTAGGTGGAGCCTAAGCACCTCCTTTGAATCATAGGATGAATTGGGATGAATAATCATTCCCACAATAAAGTATTAAGCCTCAGGTCATTGCTTTTCCTTCCTTCCTTCCTTCCTTCCTTCCTTCCTTCCTTCCTTCCTTCCTTCCTTCCTTCCTTCCTTCCTTCCTTCTTTTTTCAAATCTGAAAATGCCTGGTTTACCCCAAATACACTGAGATAGGAGTCCATATTTCAAATTTGAGTTATAAAAAAGTCAAGAATGGTTATCTACAGAAGTGTTGGGGAAAGTCAGCCTAAAGCAAATACAAGCAGAATACAGAAATGAGCGAATAAGGAACCGCACACTAGCATTTGTTTATTGGGATTTCCACTTGCTGCTGAAAGTGACTAGTTGGCTGCAGACTAGATCTTCTGTCTTTCTTAGGTCCCTGAGACCCTTCAGCTAACACTTCGGGTGTGATGACATGGGTATGGAAGAGTCTTTATTTAAGCCATCTGTCTATACACACAAAGCCTGGCACAATGAAGCTATGGATCCCTTACCCCTAGGGGACTCAGAATCCATTTTTTATAGCCATAGGAGTGGGGAGGCAACTCCTGGTTCTTTTGAAAATTCCAAGAAAGGTAGAGTGATGCAAATGTGAGAACCTGAGTCAGGTTTCTAGCACTCACATAAAAGATGGTGAAGTTGTGGTAGTGTATAATCCCAACACTGGGAATGTGGAGAAATCTCTGTGGCTTTCTGGCTTGCCAGCCAAGGATAACTGGCAGATTTCAAGTCAGTGGGAGATCATGTGTCAAAAGAGCAAGGTAGATAGTACCTGAGGAAAGTTTCCAGGGTTGACTTCTGACCTCTGAGTTCATTTACATGTATGAGTACGAGTGTTTCCATATGTAAATGTTCCCATGAACACATGTTCACATGTACACACACCCAGAGGGAGTAAAAGACAATCCTGCTCATGTGTGTGATGCTTGGAATCATGGTAGCCATCATATAAAAAAAATTGGTACTAGCAAGTAGTACCACTAAAATGAGAATACCATAAGAAAGTCAAGGACATGGGGAGGCATAATACATCTGTGCAATGCATTTTGGTCATATCCATACACCACTCGCCTCCTGGTTTCTCCTAATGTGCCTACCCCCATCTCCTTCTCAACTTAAGCATTACATGATGAGTGGGAAAAAAAATCTTATAGGTGATTTTAGTTCAAGACTTCTATTTAATAAGACTATATTAGTTGGGATTTATGCTGCTGTGGTAATGCGATACATCTGGGAACTTCTGTCCTTGGAAAACTTTATCTGAGCAGTGGCTTCCATTACCAGGAGCAATACTCAAACCCAGAGACCAGAGCTTAACCTGAGTCTTTCCATGACAATAGTCTCTATGTGTAGTTTCATCTCAATAGCAAGGTGGACCACACTTGGGAGCCACATCCTGGAGGAAACTGGGACCTTCTAGAGATGCTAATAGAGCTAAGGCATCTCCATAAAGATGTTGCTGGACTTTCTTATTCCCACATTTCACAAGGTACAGGTGGCATGTGCTGCAGAATGGCTGTGGAATACCACAGCAGATGAGATGCAGATGTATGGCTGAGAATCCTGCTGTTGCTTTCCAAACCAGGCATTTACAAGATCTTTTGAAGAAATAAAACTCCTCCATTTTATAGAATCGCTTTTAAATAGATGTGTGTTTTCATGCTACCCTGTGATACTTCCTTATCGTCACAAGTAAATGAGGGAATGCTGCCATTTTGTTTCTAAGCTAATTTTCAGCTTAGCACATATTAATAGAACCAGCCCACACAGAGCTTCATAGAATTCTTCAAAACATTATTATTATTATTATTGGGTTTTTGAGACAGGGTTTCTCTGTGTAGCCCTGGCTGTCCTGTAACTTGATCTGTAGAACAGATTGGCCTCTAACTCAAAGAACCCCCTGCCTCTGCCTCCCAAGTGCTGGGCAAGGTGTGTGCCACCACCATCTGGCTCATAATGCAGAGGGGCCGCAGACCAAAATCTTAGTCACAACAAATAAAGACATATACTTAAAGCATATCTTATATTTGCATAATGGATTTTGATCATATGATTCACTATTAGCTTTCTCTAGTTCCCCCCACTATTTCCCCATTATCCATTCTAATTTAAACATATTTTGAATGAAAACACCAAAACCCAAAAATCCTCTTTTCGATGATTCCAGCCCATGGCTTTGGTTTAATAATGACTGTATTAGTTAGGACATGTACTGCTGTGATAACACACTGACAAAAAGCAACTTGAGGATGAAAGGGTTTATTCATCCTACAGCTCACAGCTCCATGAAGAGGAGTAAGAGACAAGGACTCGGAGACAGGGCTGAAGCAGTGGCCATGGAGGAATGCTGGTTACTGACTAGCTCCCAGGATCCGATTCAAATAGCTTTTAAAATACAGTTAGGCCCACTTGCCTATGGATGGCATGGTTCACAGTGGGCTAGGCCCTCTTATATCTGTTGAAATTTAAGAAAACATCCTGACAACCAGTTTGTCCTCTAGGCACTTCTGATTTGGGTAATGGTTTAGCATCGCAGCCTCCTGATGTCTGGGGTTGTGTAGGTGGAATACCCTATCCTAATGTTCCTCTGCCCTGACTCATAAGGATTATTCCAGTTCCCCTGGATAGCAGAGGCTATAGGAAAGTTGATAGTTGACTCTGATTTCTTTAAATTCTTAAAAGCTGATGATGGTCTTCTTAACTTTTACATACTAGGTCTATCCAATTCTATCGCAAGCATTTGAAGCCTTGGCTGAGATACAGCTTTCCACAGACAGTAAAGCAAACCATTGGGAACCATTACCATCTGGAGGCAGAGATGCTCAGACTAGCATCATCATAAATGCATATGAGTCTATGCCTGGCTGTGAAGTTCATATTAAGATATAATTTGGATAATGAGTTGCCTGCTATTCATTAAATTACTGCATGCCATTATTAGTCACTCTGTTGATAATGCCTTTTAATTTCAGAACACCATGATTCCCCATGGATGCAGAGGAAAAGGACAAAGTGTTAGCTTAGAGAAGACAGGAAGGAAAGGGAGGAGCTGGAGCTCCAGCCACTGGGGACCTTCCCAGTGCACACACAGACATGAGAGCAGCTGGTCCTCTGTCACTGCACCACAGCAGGCACGCTTCTCTATTTATTGTGTGTGACTGAAGAAGGCTGGTGGAGAGGAAGTTTGGAAAATACAAGTGATAAGAGAGAGAATAGTTATGGAAAAAGGGACTAAAAGACACTGATGGTTTGCTGTGGAAGGCATCAAGGAGTCCTAGCTCTTCCTCAGCCTGTCTGGAGGCTGATGGTACAGGGACCTCAGCATAAAGCCTGGAAGGCCTTTCTCTTGCAGAGGGGACAACACAAAGTGGCTTGTTTCTGGGTATTTGGATGATGGTGTCTTGATTATGGGTGTCTAAATATAATCAATAATTTCACTGTAGGACCGTCATTCTGTGCTCAGTTCTCTACTGAAGTCAAGTAGATACTCAAAGTCCATCTTCTGGGAGAACTAACACTTTGCACATGCGCGCGCTCGTGCGTGCGCGTGCGCGTGCGCGTGCGCGTGCGCGTGCGTGTGCGTGTGCGTGTGCGTGTGTGTGTGTGTGTGTGTGTGTGTGTGTGTCTGTTTGGAATAGTATTTGTTTTGCTTTCCAAGGATGCTTGCTTTCTAGTTCCCAGCATATTTGCAGGCTACCTTTTTGGTCAAATAGACTGCATGTGGTAGAGCTGGGGATGTTGAGATAGGGTGACCATGCTAGACCACCCAGGTGGTGCTGATGGAATCACTGACTGGTGTAAGAAGGAGAGGGAGGCAGAAAAGAGGGCTGTGGATGAGGTCAGGGGTTCAACACGGAGAGACTTGGTTAGCTGTTGCTGCCTTTGAAGACCGAGGAGGTGATAAAAAGCCACGGATGAGGTGAGGGTGGAAGTAGCAGGAGTCTCCCCTAGACAGCATTCAAAATGAATGTAGCCCAGGCTGTGCAGTGGCCATAGCCAGGGAGACCAGTAGGATCTTGGATTAATAGAAGTATGTTTGCACTGTTTTGTACCACCAAGTTGGTGGTCAGTGGCTGCAGCAGCATAGAAAACAAACTCAGTTTGAACATAGATTTGTGGAAATCAAGCCAAAAGAAACGCCAGTTGAGTAATATGTGATTCATTAAATATACTCAGAGAAAGAAAGATCCTGATGGACCTCCAGCTTCTGCTACATAGTTCTTCAATCTCAAGTTTCAAAGGCTAAGATGAGCTGGGACTTGATTTAAGATTCAGAAAACAAGCTTAGCCTGGTAGCCACCATCCCTTCCCCTTGGATAAAAATAGCTACTTAGGAGGCTGAGGTTGAAGTTCATATCCTGCTTGGGCTCTGGAGCAAGTTCAAGGTCAGACTGAGCAATTTAGCAAGGCCTTGTCTCAAAAGTAAGAGGAGGGTTGAGGATTTGACTTCATGTTAGAATGCATGATTAACATAAGCACGCATTGTGTTCAATCCCTAGTATCCTCCCCATCACCCCCTACTCCCCCCCAAAAAAGTTCAGAGGGATATGGAGATGGCTTAGTCAAGGGCTTGCTACACAGGCTCAGTGACCTGAACTTGGTTCCCAAACCCACATAAAGAAAGACAGGTGTGGTGTATGCCTGGAATCCCATTGTTGGGAGAAGAATCCATTGGAGTTCCTTATCCAGCCAATTTTTCAGAATGCATAAGCGCCATACTCAGGGAGAGAATTTGTCTCCAAATAACAAGATGATGAGCTATAGTGGAAAGCATCCAGTGGTTCCTCTGGCCTCCACACTCACACACAAGCACCCCTCCCATACACAAGTATGCATACACCTACATGACTATACATCCCACATAAGTTTCAGAAAAGAGAAAACTCCCAGCTTTGAGACATGGTAGCTAAGTTGAAGAGATAATTGTGTATCCACTTCTTTGAAGCATGTCTTAAAACTGTTCAGAAAAGACAAGATGGTAAACTTGATGGAAAATCACTGTTTCCATGTCTTTGTCTTCTTTGAAGCAGTCTTTTTGTACCTTTACAAAAATCAATTAGAAATTGACTTGAAAGTCTTTCTAATAGATTTTCATTTGTGATATAGTCCCTGGGAATGAACCCTCAGTTTACTTTCTGCATAAACTAAGTAGGTTAAAGCTTTACTTTCAGGAGTAATAATGATTTTCTTAAAGAAAAACATTTTGCATAAGAAATAATGGCCCTACTCATCCATGCATTTGACAGAAATTGTGTGTGTGTGTGTGTGGGGGGGGGTGTTTTAATTTCTTATTTTTATGATAGTTTTATAATTGCTTGTTTTGGTAAGTGGTTTTTGGAGTTTAACTCTGAACTCTACATTTCTGTCAGTGTTTCCTCAGAACTCCACAGACACTGTGCTATGAAACTCTTAATTTTCTTCAACAGCTGTATAGATTTACTGCTCTCTGATGAGATTTGGGAAACATTTTAGGTTTTTTTTTTCCTTAAAAATATTTTCCTTTATTATCCTTTGGTTTCTAAAAATAGGCTGAATTAAATGTCATGTACCTTTGGAATTCGTTTTGCAAACATACTTGGTAACCAAGAAACTTACATAGTCATTATTTATAATCCAGAAATTATTTCCATGACAACTGTTAGAAGGTCGCAAAATGATGGAGCACGGTGGAGGCCAGAGGCTGTTTTGAAGGCTGGCTTGCAGGAGGCGGTGACTGATATCCTGGCTGAACAGTTCTATGGTTCCACCTCTGCTGCTGTAATAAAACACTGACGAAAAGCAACCTGACAGAGGAAAGTATGTTCCAGCCCATGGGCTATAGCCTGTCATCAAGGGAAGCCCTATCAGCAACACAAGGCATGGACCTGGAAACAAAAACTGAAACAGGCCACGGAGGAATGCTCATTGCTCTCTTGCTTCTGAGTTCACATTCATCTATCTCCCTTTCTTATACAGCCCAGGCTGCTAGATTATGGATGTTACCATTTACAGTGGCCTAGGCTCTCCTATATCAATTGGGGGTGGGGGTGGGGGAGCCCCACAGATGTGTCCACAACCTAGTGTGGTAGAGGCAATTCATTAACTGAGGGTCCTTCCTTCTGGGTATGTCAAGTGACAGCCAATCTTAGTTGTTACACATAGATTACTAAGGTGAAGCCTCAGGGATGAGGCAGTAGGCACTTTATAATCCATTTAGTCAGATGTCATGATCCACAAGGCCAACAAATTTCATGATCCTAGCTACCTCACTCTCCAGGCTGGATATACACTTGGAGTGTTATTCAAAGGCCACTTGGTCTTATGATGTCTTGGTCTTGATGATGCTGGCTCTCAGTGCCTCGGATGTAAATGGACAGTAGGAGGCATCTTCTTTCTGATACTTGGCCCAGTTCATACAAACCATGTAGCATCTGAAAGCTGGGCTGGGCAGAGCCTAGGCATAGACTTGCAGGAAAAGTCCTGGTCCTTTGTTCTTACTAAAATATCCCCCAAAATGGAGACAGGCCTCACAGGGGCAGCATCTGCATAGTGCCCTGAGACTATAGAGGAGCTGTAGCAGAGTGAAGGCCAGAGGTCAGACACTGAGCAAAGAGTTTGCTTTTCTTCTTTTCCGGATTTGTTAAAGACTTGATTCAAGTCTCAAAATATTTGGAATCAAAAGCAGAATCATTGGTGTAATTGCACATATGTGTATGGTAATTTGGAAGAGGAAGAAGAATAGTGGCCTTAAAATGAGGTCATTTTATGTAGCCCAGGCTGCCTTTGAGCTTGGCATGATTCCACCTGTTTTTCTCTTTCCAGTTTGAGATCAGAAGTATAACCACTACCTCAGCTGTCATGTGAATTTTGAGAATAAGAATCATTGAAGTCAATCCATAATACTAGTAAATGACAAAAGCTCCATATCTTTACAACTATCCTCAAAGTCAATACTTTCATTGCTCTGCAGCTGTTGCTATTCATTTGCCACTATAACCCAGGGACATGGTGCTCAAATTTTCTGATCAGCCAACCACATCCTCACCAAAGAACAGAGATTCTTCCACACATCTGTAAATGGGAGGCACAAGATAGGCACCATCCTCTCCTGCTCTGGTGAGCACAAACTGAAGGATGGTGCCTCTCGTCCACCCTATGGCCTCTTGAACAATAGAGTGGAACATGACTCTTTGTTGGAACTGCATCTAAGGTGTGCCTTCCTGAGGTATGGTAGTCCACACAGGTCCTGTGTTACTGCATGGCTCAGATACTTTCTGATCAAATGGGCAGTAGATATGTCACACATGTGCATGAGACCCTGTATGAATAGGTCTTATACTGCTGTAGAGCCAGTTCCAAGGGCTATCTCAGATGTCTACTTGATAAACCTTCCTCCCCGGATAACAGAGAAAAAAAATATGTGTCTTTGAAAGCTCCAGAGCAGAGCATGGCAGAGGCATAGCAGACAGGAAACACACATATAGAATAACAACACAAGGAAGCCCTGAGCAATGCAGGAGTAAGCCTCAGACTCTAATTCACAAACCAATTCAACTTCTCTAATGAGAAGGAAGAGGTGGTGAAATGTAGAGGTAGTGGACACCTTGGTGGTCAGCTGAGAAAGGAAGTCTTTGTTGTGCCCTTGGGCTTTACTTTCAGATCCCACCAAACACAGGCCAGGTCACATTTCCTTAGGCTACCTCTGTGTGCTGTGTTACATAGGGAGGCTTGTAAGTGGATATTTCCTTCCTGACTGCCCAGTCCTAAATAACTGACTCAGAGGCTGAATGTAAATTACAAATGCTCAGCAGACAGCTTAGGCTTGTAACTAGCTAAAATTAAATTAACCCATATTTCTGCTTATGCTTTGCCATGTGGCTCATGGCTTGTTATCTCTTTTTTTTTTTTTTTTTTTTTTACATGTCTTCCTTGTTCAGCAGCTGGCTGACATCTCCTCTGATTCCTAGAGTCCTCTGTATACGGCCGTCTGCCTATACTTTCTGCCCAGCTACCAGACTGTCAGCTTTTCATTAATCAATGAGAGTAATACATATACATAGTGCTGAAAAGGATTTTCCACAACAGAGGTGTGTGGAACAATAGGCAGTCACACTGAACCTACACTTTATAAATCCCACATACTTTTTGGGGGTGGGGTGGGGAGGGTTTATTTCACTTCCAGTTCCATATTACAATCTACCACTAAGGGAGTCAGGGCACAAACTTACAGAAGAAACAGAGACCACAGAGAAATAATGCTTACATGACTTGCCCAGTCTACTTTTGTATTCAACTGAGGGCCACCTGCCCAGGAAGAACACCATCTACAAGCTTCTGGGCTCTCACACATCAATTACTAATTGAGAAAATACCTCACATTCTCACAGGCCAATCTGGTCAGGACAGTTTTTCAATTGAGGTTCCCTCTTTCAAATAACTAGCTTGCTTCAAGTTGGCAAAAAACTAACCAGGTCTCCCTCCCTCCCTTCTTTTTTCCCTTCCTACTTTCCTTAAGGGTGCAGAGTCCATGACTTATTCTGTAAAATAAAATCCATATAGGCCACCATAAAAAACTTACCAAACCCAAATAATCTTAATAACTGACTATGTTTTATCAGGTCACGGATTAGTGACACTAAAGATCAATTGCAATAAAAAGCTATAGAAATTACATAAATACACAGAGACTCAAAAATATATTCTTGAATGACTAATGGGCTATTGAAGAAATTGAGAAGTTTGAAAATTCCTAGGAATAGAAATGAAATCATGGCTTACCAGATCCATTGAGTCCCACATACTTTTGAATGCAGCAACTCTTTTATGTTAAAAGACTCCTGATCTGGAAGATAATTCAGATATGAGTTTGTTCTGAATACTTTGTCTATTAATAAGAATGGAAGCACTGGGCCAGTATAACACGTCATAGGGCTGCTTTATTCTAAGACTGAGTAACACAGAATGAAAGGAATGTGGAAAACCCTGCCACACATGGTGTTAGTGAGCTTCTCCAGGTCATGTCCAAAATATCTGACAGAAACAGGTGAAGGGAAGAAAGATGTATTTGCTTATAGTTTCAGAGGCTGTCATAAGCAAGACTGCAGATGGCCACAGAGGCCAAGCACACATTCTAAGACAATGGCTCAAGGCCTATGCACCTTTAGTGGGCATTGTGGGAGAGATTATAGGTATGGCTTGCTTAAAATTCCCAGGCAAAACTTAGGCCAGTGATGATAGAAACATTGGTGAAGATCATGTGACCAGGTAGCATATGATTTGACCCATACAAGGTTTTCTCTTCACATTGCTCTCTCTCTATTTATTTATTACTGAACTCTTATGTGTTGTATCCAAAATATATAACAGAAACAAGGTTCAGGAAAGAAGGATGCATTTGCTCTGAACCCAGAGAGTTCCATCCACATGGCAAAGGGTGTAACAGAGCTCATTTGATGGTAGGCCAGGGAGCAGATGAATAGGGTGGGAGGAGGTTCTCAGAAAATCCACGGCCCTTCTCCCTTCCTCTTTATTTCATCCTAGACCCCAGTCCGTGACGCTGCTCACATTCAAGGAGGGCTTTCCCTACAAGATAGTCACTTCAGGTTTAGAGAAGTACCTCCCCAGTCTTCTCGGTGATTCTCCACCTAGCCAAGCTAGCAGGAAGGGAAGACAGTGAGGTGGTGACTCAAACTGGGACAATTAGTGTGTCAGGTGATTACATTCTACAAAAAGGATCAGCCGCCAGAGTGCACAAGCTTAACAGATAATCCAGCAACCACAGGATAACTTCTGGTTCAGGTGCCACCATCTCTTTGCAGCTGAGCCAGCCTGGGTAGTAGATACCAATTTTGCTGATGGCAAAAAGGTGATTTAGGCTGTTCAGACATGTGCTGGTTAGGGCTGATGAGCAAATAATAAAAAGTCTAGAGCATTGATTCTCAGCCTCCCTAGTGCTACTTCAAAATTGTAATTGCTATTAATATTAATTGTAATGTAAATATTTGATATGTAGGATATCTGTTATGTGACCCATAGGTTGAGAACTACTGGTCTAGAGGGAGGAGATTTTTAGTGCTGTTTAAATATCAAGAAACCTATAGCCTTGCTGAACTCTGCTGATGCTCAGGTAGCCACAGAAACATTCTTCTGCAGAAGCTGGGCAGTCACAGTCTCTGCTAGCAGGGGACAGATATGCAGTCAATTAAGTCTCTACATGAAATAAGAGCCCACCAAGAGCAATTGCAGTAACAACTGGTCATTGATGACATTCACAACCATACGTCCCCCTTATCTGTCCATGTCCCCTACCCACCCCATAAGGCAGCCTGCAGTAACAACTGGTCACTGATGACATTCACAAATGTACTTCCTGCTGTCCACCTATGCTCTTCTAATCAAGTAACCTGTAGCCAGCCTCCTGTTCCAGCACCTCTTGGGGGGGTGCAGAAGCCCCACCCTTCTCTACAATGGTAGTATTGATTTAAATTCCCTCTTTTTTAATCTTCTAGGATATTTTGTACTTTAAATATTTCTTTTTACTATTTTATTTATGTTTATGATGTTGGGAAGCTGGTATGTACATGAGTGAAGGTGTCGGAGGAGGCCAAAGGCATCGGATCCCCAGAGCTAGAGTTAGACACAGTGTGAGTGCTAGGAACAGAATTCTAGTTTTCCTCAAGAGTCATTGCTCCAGCCCCACAAACCATCCTTTTTAAAAGTGAGGTTATCATCATGGCCTGGGTTGGGAGGACCACAAGTAACAGCAGGCTCTTAAAGGCACATCACAGGCCACAGGTCTTCAATCAGCTCTGTTACCATGCTTCTGAGCACACAGAAATCCCTATCACTTATCATTAGACCACACATCAATCAGCACACTACTTCTTCTGTGTGTGTGTGTTCTTAAGCTGCTAAATAATTGCAAAAAGTTTGCTATTATAAAAGCCTAATTTTCAGCTGTTTCCTAGATGTGTACAATGTGATCTTTATTATTTAGGAGTAAAAGAAATACTAGTTGCAGGTTTAGAAAGAGAGCTCAGTAATTAAGAACATTTTCTGCTTTTCTAGAAGTCCAGAGTTTAGTTCCCAGCACCCACATTGGGCAGCTCACAACTGCCTATAACTCCAGTGCTTTTGGTGGAAGACACTGCACACACACATACACACACACACACACAAATCGAAATAAATCTTTAAAAATGCTAATTTATCATTTTTTATCCATACAAGTTATTTATAACATTTAAAGACTAATTTTATTTTTCTTCTACCTTAAAAAAATCATTTATATTGATCTTTCCAGTGTGTGTAAAAGTCCCTTATGTTTTCAGTACATGTGAAAGTTCCTTAAGGGGTTAATTTTAATAGTAGGGTGTGTCTATTTTAGTATTTGACATATTTTTAAATAGTAATAATTTTAATGATAATCTAGAGTTAATTTTATAAAGAATAAAACTTTTGCACTTATACATAAATATATGGCCTATTCTGTAACTGCCCTATGTGTTTCTTGGGACTGCTGAAAAGATACCTCATCAGAGTTTGAAAGCCCTTGTGCTAGGGTAATACAACATTTTGTTAAGATGTGTAAATCTGTATAAGATGCAGACTAAGACTCATGCATTCACCAAGCTGGGGGTTGGGGGATAATCACATGCCACTTAGGAATCAAGCACCTGAGGCCAGCAAGACTACTGGAATCTCCAGTGAGAGTGAAATGTTTTCACAGAAGTTTGGGGTGCTTTATGAGGCTAGGAAAGGAACCTCAGAGAAAGGACAGCCCATCTCAAGTGAGAATTAGAACTAGGAAGAAAATGTTCTCAAAGGTTTGACATTGGAGAATGGGATAAAGTGCAGCACTTCCCAGTAGTATAAAATGGAATGATGGCATTCGGGGGGGGGGAAAAAAAGGAGATTTCCACAAAATTCAGAGACCTCAGGAAACCAGTAGGCAGAGGCTCTAGATAAAAACATGGTGGTAGAGAAAGACGGGAAAAACTTTTGACCAATAGATGATCAAAGTGACTAGTGTGATGATTTTCAGTCTATGTGTGTGTTCATGGGTATGCATGTGGAGGTCAAAGGTCAACAGAAAGTGCATTTCTCAAGAACTCTCTGCATTACTTTTGAGGCAGGGTCTCTTACTGACTCTAGAGCTCACTGACTTGGCTGAATGACCAGTGAATTCAGGGGATCACTTACGTACTCCTCCCCACACTGACATAAGAGGAAATAGGTCACATTGTGTTTTCCTTCCTATCTTTCCTATCTCTAATTTCTGGATAACCTCTGTAACTGTGAGAAAAACAAGTCTCTACTGTTCTACATTGCTTCAGTAAGATATTTGCTCACAGCAGCAGGAAAATCAATATAACTGGCCTCATGAAAGGCTTCAGACTATAATCTTGGATGACAGGTATAATGAAAAAGGCAAGTAAGGCAATAGGCATCATGTCGTTATGATGGAACAGAGACTGAGACATTCTGGCATTTGGGGATAGCATTAAGGGGAAGGAGACCTGTCCAAAGTGTGACTAAAGAGGCAGGATGTGCATAAATCTGCAAAAGCAGAGACAGCAAGAAGAGAAGTGACAGGAACACATGGTGATAAGTTTTTGAAGGTGGAGGAAGAAGGAGTTACCAGTGGGGAGAGGTTGTGGAATCAGCTATGTTGAGGTTCTTATGAGACAGACAGATAGGACTTTCCACATGCAGCAACATCCAGACAAGGCCATGCTGGAGTAGAACATGTGGTAGTGGTCGTCATGGCTGTGGCTCACTCCCAGGAGTCATCTAGCTAAGTTAGTCATGTTTTTAGAGGTCACAATGGTGTTGTTTGTTAGTGGTTTCTAATGGTTGGATCTTAGGTACTACCCTTAAATACTGACAAACATTGAACAAGGCACAGGGCCCTACTCCATCTGACAGTCACTTAGCTGGGCCCAAAAGTGAGTAGTAATGAGACAGAGGGAAGAAAATGAGATTGGCCAAGTCCTGGGTCTGCTACCATCAGGAGAGTGCATGGAGGAACATGGGCTATGTAATATTCTGCCTCAAAACCAAGAAAACATAGATTTGTGAAAGAAAGAGTAGGAAGAGAGGGAGAAAGGAAGAAGGTGGAAGAAGAGGAAGAGAAGTTGCAATATTCGAACTAAGTTCCTTGTCTCTGGTACTTCCCTGTGGGGGTATTGTGTTGTGGTAAATAATTGTCCCACCCACTGGTTTAATAAAAAGAGCTGATTGGCCAAAGGCAGGCAGGAAGTGTAGGCGGGGTTAGCAGACTAAAAAATTCTCTGAGAGCAGCATACCAGACAGAGCACCAGAGAGAAGCCACAGGAAGCAGAGGACAACCATGCAGCTCTAAAGAAAGGTAACGAGCCACATGGCTGAACAAGAGACATGGGTTAGATGAAGGGTAGAGAGCTAGCAAGTGATATGCCTGGGACTGAGGCTGATCAGCCAAAAACTAATGAAAGCATCTGTGTGTCTCTGTGGGACTGTGGGACTGCCGGTCTGCAGGTCTATGGGCCTAGACCTTGAGGTTAGGCCAGAAAGTCCAGGCCAGAAACCTCATACTACAAATGGCAGCCCAACGTGTGGCAAATATGCCCACATAAAGTCATAGAAAGCTTAAAAATGGTCTAGAGCCAAAAGCAGCCTCTGAATTGTATCTCCCACAAGAGCAGTGGTACAGAGACACCCTGGTGAGGCCTGTCAGCTTGAGCTACAGTGGCAGGCTTTTGGAGTGCAGCTTAAGGTGTAAAATGGCTCATTCCTGAAGTCTCACAGGAGCCTAGATGTAAGCAAAAGGTTGTAAATGATTTATTTAAGGTTTCTGTTCATAAGGAGAAAAAGGGAACAGAATCAAAGATGGCTTTCTAGTGGCAGTGTTTTCTTGGATCAGCTCTGTTTGCCGGAGGCAAACTGTGGCTTGGTTTTAAAGAGAAGCTTCCTGATTCAGCATTAGAAGCAAAATACTTGTGAGTTTTTAAAGAGGCCCTGCTACCTAACACTTAAATGGAGTTAATGAGTAGCAGATGGCAAAGCTTTACTTGATAATTATATGGACCCTAAAATTCCCAGACTACCTGGGTTAAAAAGATAAATTCTATAAAATTAAACTAGGAGCTGGGTGGAGCCATCCACCCATCATACCAGCCTTTAATCCTGGCAGATTAAAGGTGTGTTCAGAAACAGAAGAAATAGAATCTGGGTGGAGTCAATCACCCTAGACAAGCAAAGGTGTGGTCAGAGACAGAAAAAGTTAAGAAATAAATATATAGTAAAGACAGTTTTTTTTTTTTAAAAAAAAAAAAGTCTAAGTGGTAAAGAGTGTTTTGAAAATATATATACATAGGCGTAAAGAAAGAAAAAGGAGGTAGAGAAAGCCCTTAAAGAAATAGAATAAATAAATAAATAAATAAATAAATAAATAAATAAATAAATAAATAAATAAATAAATAAAAGCCAAGTAAAGATGGAAAATACAAAGAATGTCTGGATACTGTATATTACTGTCTTATCTTTAAGCTTCTTGACTGAAAATGACTTAGTAAAAGCTGCTAAAAGACAGTTGATTATAAATATTGTTAGAGTAATTCAACCTATATATTTTGTAAATGAGTTTACTTTAAAATTGAAATGCAAAGATACACTACTTTGGAGAAGAGGTTTTCCTTTTATTTTCACAGAAAATGAAAGACTGTGGATTTCTTCCTGGATAAAGAACATAAAGTTTGATAGAGGAAGACCCCCTGAAAAGTCTCCAATGGAAATGGATGGACCAGATGATTCAGCATTTCAGAACACCTCTGTGAAGTTTCCTGAGCTCTGAATCCAGAACAATTTCAAGAAGACTGGCTGAGATGACCCAGCCTTAGAGACTACTCCACTAAAGACTTGTGCATAATCCTGCATTTTTCTTTGGATTCCTATGGGATTTCCAGCGTCCCCATTCAGCAGGAAGTAGCCTAGAGAACGACACCCACATTCCCAAAACATGGATTATGGATGTTTGTGTTTATTTACAGTGTTGTTTATAGGTTTTTACAGATAAGGGGGGAAAGAATATTAGATTTGGAGTTCTTTTTGTTTTAAGAAGAGAAAAGGGGATATGTGGGGGTATTGTGTACACTTCCCAGGTACCAGACAGTGGGTTCCATATGGCCTCTTTTGTGATCTTCAGCCTTGCTCTGTGTTGGGGCCCTTATCAACTCTATGAAAGAAGACATCTTCTGCTTTGTGTTCTATTGTATTCTCAGCACCTTGGAGAAAGACCTGGCTCAAGGTAGATGCCTAACATGAATGAATTAAGTAACATCACAAATGGAGATGCTGTGTTGATGTGGAATGTCTTTCTGTATGCTGCGAATATGCTTTATTAGCAGTGGTTAATAAAGACACTGTTTTGGCCTATGGCAAGTCAGCTTAGAAGCAGGTGGGAAATCCAAGAATGAGTAAGGGTGGAGTTAGGCAGATGATGCAAGCTGCCACCCAAGGAAGCAAGATGTAATGAGACACAGGCAAAGCCATGGGACAAGTAGCAGCGCATAGATTAAAGAAATGGGTTGAGTTAAGTTATAAGAGCTAGTTGGTAATGAGTCTGAGCCAGCAGCCAGTTTATAATTAATATAAACCTCTGAGTAATCATTTTATAAGCAGTTGCAGGACCGCAAGGACTGAGGAGCTTGGACAGACCAGAAAATCTTCTGGCTACACTGTGGCTCAGGAGAGATCCAGTGACTAGCTAAAGCTCACAGATCTGGTAGGGACAAGAGTAACCTATCACAAGCTCTGAGTGGCAGCTAGGGATCAACTCTGTCAGGCTCTTCTGTGTTGGCTTCCATGCCTCAGTTGGCATTCTAACTTCCCAGAGCCCAGGCTCCCTTTTTGTAAACATTGAAATATATCCATTTTAAAACAAGCTTTAGAATTTTTCCTGTTGTCTGTCCTGGACCTTCATTTCAGTTGTCACAGCTCTGTCCTGCAAAGAACTGTGGGAAACTGACCAGAGCCTGTTGTGAGTAGGAAGAGAGAAGGGCACTATCTTACAAATACAGCTCCCTCATAATTTTATTTATGTAATTCCTAGAATTCAGGGCTCAGTAATTTAGTGGACATAGAATTGGGGTAAGCAAAAGCTTTATTATGGACAAGGGGAGGGAAATTATGCAGAGCCCAGCTACAAGAATGTGTTGACTCCTTTATGCAACCTGATGGTGTTTGTTGCTTATCCAGAAGAGGCTGTGTCCCATTCACACCCATTATTATCACAGGAGGGTGGAGTGTGTTCCCGATGGAAAGGAGGCTATTGATAACCTCCTGATTTTCAGTGAAATCCAGCGTACCTTCAAACAATGTAAGCCTGAACCCAGAAAGACCTATCTCATCCTCTGCTGAGTTTCGCCTTATCACAGGTAGCAGACAATTTTCCCTGAACTCTTTGGCTTTAGCACACTTAAGTAAAGAGTACCTGAGTGTGAGGTGGGTGGTATTTGTAAAATGACTGGGTGTGTGCTGAGGGATGCTCAAAAGCAGACACTCTCTCATTATACCTCCCGCATCTACCTCATCAGCACTAACTATATTTTAAGTGTTAGAGGCCAAGATCAAAGATTCACGGTCACACCCAGGTTCACTCAAATAGCCAGGCTTATCATCCTGTTCACCTGTTAAAGGTGATGTAAAATGCAGGCAATGATGTATCGAGTGTCTCTGATGGTCCCTTTGTGATGCCTGAGATGATGGGCAGGTGTCCTTACTTCTAATTTGTGCAGTTCTAATTACAGGCATGTTCAGAACTGCAGCCCCTCTCCTCTGTGCCCCTAGATGTGATACTCCTTTTCCCCACCGTGGCTGCTTCCTCTTGGATCTTCCCTCCAAGTTGATTTCAATCCTTCTAGATCCCTTGAGATTTTTGAGACTTCTTAGAAACAGCATTGCTTTCTATGGGATATTGGTTGAAAGCTCCTGAGTCCTCAGAGGAACTCTGCACACCTAGAAATGACAGAGATCCTAGAGTATCTAAATTAACTAGAGTTTTCTGGCCAGCACCAAGCTGGGCAAAGTGAGCAGAGAAATTGCCTGAGAAATCTTGGTGCTCCTGGGGCAAGAAAGCCCAGTTCAGGATGTAACTCATCCTCTGAACATAATTTCTGGAGTTGGAAAGTGCATCCTCTCCTTCTCTGGTCAAATAGCAGAGAACAGGATGGAGTGGGGTGGTTGAAATAGCTAGCTGCTTTGGGTTCCAGACTCCCTAGGCACAGCCTTGTGCACAACGTCTTGGGAATGTCTTTCCTAGATCCTCTGGGCATAGTCACCAAGGGAGAGAGGAAGAAGGAGAGACAGGCATCCCAAGTTTTGGTGTGAGTATGCCTAAAAGAAAAGTGATATGTTTTCATGTAAACTGTTCTATTTGAATTATCAGTGTGACAATTGTCAGGGGAACACTTCAGCTTAGAGCAACGACTGAGACACTCTGTCTTTCCCAGCTGGTTTGTTCCCTGCACCAGTCCTGGAGATTACTGGGCAGTAAAACCAGGTATTCTCTACAGCATGAGCAATCCTGAATAGGTGATGTGATGTGAAAGAGGCCTGCACAGGTCCCCAAACATGAAATGGCTATAGCAAAGAGGGCAATAGACAAAGCACATGTGTGATTGACAGGGGATGAGGAGTCAAGGCAAGGCTTCTGTGGTGTGGTTACAAAACCTACACCATAGAACACTGACAAGCAACCATCAGTGCTTGAGGGATTATGTTCTGGGAAATTGCAAATATTTGTCCTGCCTAGTGGTTTAATAAAATGTTGATTAGCCAGAATGCAAACAGAAAGTGTGGGTGGGGCTACCAGACTAAGAAAACTTTGGGAAGAGGAAGAACAGAGCAGAGCCAGCAGACACAGAGGAAAGGAAACCAGAATGCTGCTCTGAGAAAAGGTACTAAGCCACTTGGCTAATCATGGGTTAGTTTAAGAGTTAGCAAGTTGTATGACTGAGCCATAGGCTGATCAACATAAAATTAATGTAAGCTTCTGTGTGTTTCTTTGGGACTTTGGGACAGGTGGTCCAGATCTTGGGGCTAGTCCGGGCCAGAAACTTCATACTACTCAGTTTATTGCTGAGTCCACTAGAGCCTGTGATGCCACAGTGGGAAAAGTGACATTTATGACACGTGAATGAAATCCTAGGGAAGCTGTTATGCAAAGTACAAATCACACAGAGTTGAACACAGCCTTGGAGCTCTTCAGGTCTTATGAGAGCTGGAGAGCTGAAGAGTCAGCCAATGTCTTTGTGGGACTTTTAAATAGAAATAGAACCAAATAAGTGCTCATCCAGGGCACATACTACCTTCCAGGGCACTCACCCCTCCCACATGCATATGCAACACACATGATGACAGGTTGATGATGTATCTCCAGCAACATGGAGGGAATGTGTGAGCCTGCCATCAGGTGGATGGTGGTCCCTGCCTGTTGCAGATTGAAGGAGTCTGTGAAATATCTCTGAAGACATGTTTGAACACTTGGTTCATAGTCGGCAGTGCTGTGTTAGGAGGTGGTAGGGCCTTCTGAGCTTGGATCTCACTGGCCAGACTTGGATCACAGAAACCAGGCTGAAACATGTGGCTTTACTTCCTGCTGGACTCCTGAGGTCCTGAAGGACTAATGCTGCGGCATAGACCCATGACCATCCCAGCCCTTCCCACCATGAAGGACTTTATCCACTCAAACTGTGAGCTGCTGCTGCTCCTGGGTCATCAACACTATTGGTACCAACTGGCATAAGTACCAGAGCAGAGTACTCTGAAGAAACCCAAGCACGGTTTAGACTACCAGGTGAGGCTACAAGCTACCAAGTCCGATTCCAAAATATAGTAGAAAAACCTTATAAAATAAAATTAAAAGGTGCCATGAAAGCTATTGATTTTTTAAATGTCATGAGCTGAATTGTGGGCAGAAAAGTTGGTGTGTAGATTCACAATCCCAGCACCTCTGACTCGGCACATGTTTGGAGTCAGGGTCCTTATGGAGGAATTAATTTTGGATAAGGTTCTTACATTAGGCTTTGCAGCAATGCCATTGGTACCTTTATGGGAAGAGAAAGACAGAAGATACAGGGCAGAAGTGAAAGGGGAAGGGCAGCTCCCATGACCAAGAAGAGAGAGCCCAGAATGGAGATCCCCTCAAGCTCAGAGGCCAGGCCTCCAGATACCTTGATCCAGGACTTTTGACCTCCAAAAGTTTGAGACAATTGATTTCTGTTGTCCAAGAAAACCATTCTACACAGTGTGATGGCATCTCAAATGAGTTAATACATCACGGAAAACAGCAGTTAAAACTTCCAAGTCACTCTGTAGAAACTAAAATGTCACTGAACTATATATGGCTGTAATGTGACCAAGGAGAGATTTTGAAGGGACTGGGACACAGACACAGTCAACAAAAGGATTAAGGACTATTGAGAAGGCACTAGCGGATGGGAAAGAGTTCCTAATGTATAAAAATTGGGTTTTAAGACCTAAGACTGAGTGATGCCAGTATTTAAATAGTGTTTAAACGTTGTTCTTAAACACAATGAAAAGGAATCATGCAGATTGCAAGTGAGGAAAGATGACATTTAATAATTAGATATTCCTGGAGCATTGTCTGACAGGGTGTGAAGCCAGAACAGAACAGAGGTTCTTTTTCTAGTGTGGGAAATAAGTACAGCTCCCATTTGATGAAAGCCAAAAATGTGAGTATTCACAGTGACAAGAGAACACATTGCCTCATCATTGCCCCAACATAAATGTTGAAAGCAAGCACCCCTTGAACCTTTGCTCATTAAAGAGGAGGGGGCTGATTTTTTGATTATTTCATCTTGATGGTTGTGAGTAGTGAGGCTTTACAGTTCCCAGGAGATGTAGTGTCATCAATAAACAAGTGTCCCCAGCACAGCACCAACCGTTTTGATGCAATGAGGGCTTGAATGACAAACGTCCCTAGAATCTTGAGTCAAAAGTATTGGTAACCTACATGAACATATTTAGAAAACTGGCAGAGTACCATTTAATGGAATTATTAATTACTATCAAAATTAAATAGTAAATGCTACTATTAAATATTAGGACTTGCCCTGATGATGCAGGCCTCTTATCTCAGAAACTCAGGAGCCTTGAGACAGGTAAATTATAGGTTCAAAGTTTTCCTGAACTTTGAATGAGTTTAAGGCCAGCCAAGCTAACTTAGTGACACCCTGCCTTAAGTGAACTGGATATTGTTTTAGATATTGTTATCATGAACATTTTATTGATTCAAATAACACAGTGACATTTTGGGGGGAAAACATATATAGGTCAAAGCACTAAAACTTTGACCCTTATTGGTGTTAAGAATTTCATGTAAAACTATTTTACTGATTTTCCAAATTTAAAATACAGTGTTTTTATAGTTAGCACAGTTAGCTCTTTTTCAGTGATCTTTGATAAATACAAGAGTGATTAGGCTGAAGAGATTGCTCAGAGGTTAAGACCATTGACTGTTCTTGGAGAGGTCCTGAGTTCAATTTCCAGCAACCACATGGTGGTTCACGACCATCTATAATGAGATCTGATGCCCTCTTCTGGTGTGCAAGCATGCATACTGACATAACACTGTATATATAATAATGTAAATCTTAAAAAAAATTTTTTTTAAATACCAAGCTTTACTATTAGCACATGAGGAATATCTCAAAGGAAGTGTTATAATGACCTTGTTGTATCCTATAAAGTGACTTTGGGATCAATCAACTGAAAGTTCAGCCAAAATTCAGAATTATTCATAAGCACTTGAATTTGGCAGCATGCAGGCACCACAGACATGAATGGATAAAGTATAGATTGCACAAATGTACCTTATAGAAGCCCTGAGCTATTATCCCAATGAAGTAATTTATATAGCTATGTCCCCCATAGACTCATGTTTAAAAGCTTGACCCATAGGGAGTAGCACTTTTGGAGGTGTGACCCTCTTGGAGGAATTGCATCATTGTGGGAACAGGATTTGAGGTCTCAGATACACTAAAGCTATATCCACTATGGTGCACAGTGCTAACTTCTGGTGCCTGTGGATCAAGATGAATTCTCAGCTCCTCCTCCAGCACCATGTCTGCCTACACGGTTCCCTGTCCTTCTGAATGGACTGAATCTCTGAAACTGTAAGCCAGCCCCAATTAAATGTTCTGTTTTATAGGAATTTCCATGGTCATGGTGTCTCTTTGCAACAATAAAACCCTAATAAGACCAATGAGTCATAGCTATGATAAACATGCCCCACTTTGGGAGTTTGGATTAGAAAAGCAGTTGAAAGCTTTAAGTAGGGCTTAATGGGTCACCCTAGTAGGAACAGGAAAGGCAGTGCTGCTGAGGGTGATTTGAACTGTGGGAATGGCTTAAGAGGTATCAGAGAAGAAAAATGTTAGCCTGTTGCCTAGATATCATTCTTGTCATATTTTGGTGAAGAATGTGGTTGCTTTTTGCCCTTATCTAAAAAGTCTGTCTGAGGCTAAAGTGAAATGTTTTGGATTAATTCTGTGGGCAGAAGAAATTTCAGAACAGCCTAGTATAGACTTTGTCTTATGATTACTATGGTTGACTCATATAGAGATGAACAATGAAAAGGAACAGGCTGAGAAAGGAAAAATACAAAATATACAATTTGAGGAAGAAGGGGCACCAGGAAGTGTAATGGAGTTAAGTCCTGTGTTCAAAGAGATAAACATATTAAGAAATGGAATAAAGGGAGTGGTGACCTCAGGGCAAGATTCTACCCAGCTAAGCTTCCATCTTGAGAAAAGGAATTAAAGCAAAATTTAAAGCTGAGTGTGGTGGTGAATGCTTTTAACCCCAATACTTCAAAGGCAGTAGCAAGAGGAGCTCTTAGTTTGAGGCCAGCCTCAACTACACAGTGAGTTCCAGGACATTCAATCTTAGACAGTGAAAACAATCATCAAAACCAGAAATCTGGTGAAGATGTAATTGGATGAGAAAGCCATATTCCATTCCTAACAAGCAGGAGAACTTGGCAGGTTTGGCCATGTGGTTCTGGGCTTTAGAGCTAAGGATAGAAGAAAGGGCTTATAGAATCTTCCTCTGCAACTAAGGAAAGCTGCTGAGGCCAGGTGTTGTGTCAGGGCTGTCCCTGAATGAACCTACCCTCTGTAGGTTAATGTGTGAAGCTGTAAAGTTGCAGCCTGGATTGCCTTGAAAAACCCAATATGGTAGAGTTGTGGGATACCTGTCAAGAAGGGCTGCTAACAGAGAGTGGAACCCATTCAAGAGAAAGAAGTGTGCCGCAGTCAACAAAGCCGAAAGCAGTTGGAGAGCTGAAGAGCATTCTGACATCAGACCTGGAGATGCAGAGTTCGGAATTTGCCCATCTGGTTTTCAATCTTGCTTTGGTCCAGTATTTCCTCACAGTGCTTCCTTTACTCAATTTTAGAATGACAATTTGTATCTTGTGCCATTATATGTTGGAAGTATATGATATGCCTTTTAATTTTTATTTTACAGGGGATTACAGTTAAGAGATTGCATAAGTCCCACAAGAAACTTTCAACATTTAAACAAGTTTGAGACTGTTATAGACCATGGATACTTTTGAAATTGGAGTGAATACATTTTGCATAGTAGTATGACTACAAGCCTATGAGGGCCAGGAAGAGGATTGTGGTAGATTGAAGGAAACTATCTCCCAAAGACAGTGGCACTATTAGGAGGTCTGGCCTTGTTGGAAGTGCGTTGCTGTGAGGCAGGCATTGAGATCTCATATATGCTCAAGCTTATGTCCAGTGTGGCACACAGTGTTCACTTCTGCTACCTACAGATCAAGATGAATTCTCAATTAATTCTTCAGCACTATGTCTGCATACATGCTACCATGTCTTGCCATGATGATAATGGACTACATCTCTGAAAGTGTAAGCCAGCCCCAATTAAATATTTTCCTTTATAAGAGTTACCTTGGTTATAGTATCTTTTCACAGAAATAGAACATTAACTAAGACAACCAGTATGTCCACATTTTAACCACATGCCGAGTGATCTGAGGGAGTAGATTTGAAGAGATAGGAATTGAGCAATGGAACTTGAAGAACCTGGCATGTGATGGTGTCAGCGTGGCCAAATTGTAAAACTATGTGAAACATACATCAAAATGTGCATCTCCATTTGGTAGTCTTGAAAGGGGGCAGTTTAAAATCAAAACTAATTCCTCATGAAATTTGACTTCAGTAGAACTCATTTTCAGAAGGACAGCAATCTTTTGGCTAACAAAAACAACTTGTTTTCAGCTATACAATTCCATACAAGTGTTTTGATTGGAGGTCACATAATGAATTAAACCAAGTTGATTGGTGAGTAGGAGTCAGCAGCAAGTCATGCTGTGAGTGTGATGGCAGCAAGGTTTGACACATGCAAACCTCAGATTGCACATTTGGAGCATAATTGCCATATAGTACAAGAGATCATTCCAAGGAAAACTCAAATCCCCTCTTGAAGTCGTCATTCCTCAGTGACTTTGGAATTGTCCTATGCAGTTTCCATGTCAAGTGGGACTCTTGAGCAGCATCGTGTAGCAGCTGACATTGGTGTTCAGATGATCACAGAAGCAACAAATTATTTAGAAGTTAACATCTCTTTAGAGAAAGTTGTGCTAAGTATACCATACACTAAACATGTAAAACGTCTATAACTCAGTTCAGTTAAACAGTGGATAAAAGAAGATATGTTTCTGTTTTCTGTGCTTATATCTGACCAGTTAATATATGATGAATATATAAATATGTTGGACATTATACTTTTCTGTTGTTAAGACTCCTCTCATCACAAAATTACCATATTCCCAGTAAACCATTAAGAAAATGTATAAATGAGAGCTGAAACAAGAAAAAATGGAATTTTAGGAAAACATTTCTTTCCTTGCAAAATTAGTTTAGACTTTGGATTTAGTGTGATATCTATGTCTTATGTTACTGTGGTAAAATCCCCTGACATCAACAGTGTAAAGAAGGAAGGATTCCCTTGGGTCACAATTCCAGTTCCAGTCTATTGCTGTAGCAAAGTCAAAGCTGGTCACATCTCGTCCATATTCATCAAGAGCAGAGTGACAGTGAACACATGCTGTCCATCCTCTCTTCTTCACTCTTGGGTGATGCAGATCCATTTCCTAGGTGGTTCCTGATTGTGCCAACTTCACACCGAGAATGAACCTTCACAATTAGCTTAAATTCCCATGGAGAAATGTCAGGAATAGTGCCTCTGACAAAAATATTCTGACATTTATCAGGAAGATCAATTGTTACCTTCTTTTTAAATTTTTGACACAAAAGGGGATATGTGGTGATATATATTTAATAAAATTAGTCTGGAATATCAGAGAGTCAATCATAGAGTCAAGCCTTGAAGGTCAGGGCTTGGTGACCCACACCTTTATCCCAGCCTTAGGAATGTGGAAAGAGGAAGTAAAGCCAGCTGGGCTGAGGGGGGGAAGATGGTTGTTTCACCTTCCCAAACACTTCCCTCCTTCCTTTTGGCTGAGGACAGACACTTGCAGTTGGAGGATTGGTGAGGACATCCTGAGAACTTGGCTGGGTGAGAAGTGTCTGTGGTTTCTCTATCTCTTAATTAAAGACTAATTTTCTTAAATATTTATCACCACAATAAATCACAAGAAATGCAAGATTAAGGGTTTTTTTGGGGGGAGGGGAATAAGGAGCACATGTTTGTCAACATGTGTAGATGTGGGCTGGGGGAACAGATTGAAGGATAAACAGGTAAGGTAACAGAAAGAAGAGGTAGCCCAGAGAGTGGGAGATAATCTTTGCCAATTATAAATCTGTCAGAGGACTACTATTTAGAATTTATGAACAACTGTAAAAAGTTAATCACCCCAAATAAATAAGTATCAGTAACAAGATGGATGAACTCACCAGCAGGGCCTAAGGCAAACAGACAAAAAAGCAAAGTTCTCATTCCCGTTCCCTTTATCCAGACTGCCACCAAAAGTGCCATGTTTAGTGTGAGTCTTCCTGCTTCAAAAGTCCTTGCAAGAGTGATTATCAGCCTTTATGTTGATTACAGAGCCAGAAAAGTTGGCAGTCAGGATTAACCATGACATATGACAGCCTGGATACCTCTAACAGCAGATGACTGAATAAAAAAAAAAAAAAAAAAAAAAAAAAAAAAAAAAAAAAAAATTAGTTTAGTTGTCCCAGGGAGAGAAGATCTGGATTATGTCATTACGTCATTGGGGGGAAAAGTGGATAGAGCTGGATATCATCACTTCAAATGAAATAAGTCAGGCTTACAATGACAAATATATCTTGAATGACATTTTCTCTCAAACATGGACTCTAGATTTAAACACGTATGTATATACATACAAACACACAGGTACATGCACAAGCATGCATGCATGCACATCTAGAATGAAGGTTATATAGAGGCAGGAGTAAATTATTTTTAAGGGAGGAACACTACCAGAGAGGATGGTGGGAAGGGAACATGAGCAATGTACAGTCACAAGCATGGAAAGAAGTCTCATCATGAAAATTGTTATAAAAGGGGAAACATACCTATTTACTTTGGAATTTGTCAGTGAGATGAGCTACCAAAGTGTGGTAGTTTGAATGTAAATGGCCCTTGTAATCTCATAGGGAGGGGCACTATTAGGAGGTGTAGCCTTGTTGGAAGAGGTGTGTTAACTGTGGAGGCAGGCTTTGAGGAGGTTTCCTATGCTCAGGATACTGTTTACTGTCTCAGTTGACTTCCTGCTGCCTGCAAAATGTAGAACTCTCGGCTACTACTCCAGAACCACACCTGCCTGCACACAGCCATGCTCCCCACCATGATGATAATGGCCTGACCCTCTGAAATTGTAATCCAGCCACCCAACACTTTCTTGTAAGTGTTTCCATGGTCATGGTGTCTTTTTCACAGCAATAGAAACCCTAACTAAGACACACAGTATTATTTAAAAAGGAAGAAATAATACAAGATAATAAAATAATTTTAAGGAAAATGCCCACAGCAGTAGGTTGCAGTGCATGTAGGGAAGACACAAGAGGATATTTTTCAATTTCCTAGAAGATATAAAACTTTATAATCACAACAGGAATGAGAAGACATGGTGGAAGTGGCTAACAAATCAACACTTCAGGCATGAAAATGAAATTAACAGACATCAAACAGTAGAACAATCAGGGGATGGCTAACAGGATTGGTAATGAATGGTTTATTTAAGAAATAATACATGTAAAATCCAGATACATATTAAAGTGTCTATCTCATCTCAGGAGGCTGGGGAGATACATGCTCAGTGGATGGAATACTTGTCATGTAAGCAGGAAGGTCTGAGTTCAGATGCTTGGACAACACACTAGGGCAGCAGGTGACAGAAACATCCCTGGGGGCTCCACATCAGCCAGATGGACTGAATTGTTAAACTCTGGGGAACAAGAGATCCTGTCTTAAGGAGACAAGGTGAAGAACAATAGAGGAAGGCACTGGGCATCAACCTCCAGCTTCCACACATACATGCACATGTGCACTTACACACAAACATGTGTACATACACATGATATAAAATTAAAATATATTTACCCCAGCTTTCAAATTAAATAATTTTATAATGTTAATGACTGTTTCCTCTTGGGTGTATTTACAAAAACAAAACAAAAAAAACCCCACAATATTGTGATGTTTTCTATAGTTCCATAGTCAAATTTCCATGTTGTTACTAACAAATATAAGATACTTGAGATATGTATGTGTGTTCCTGGCTGGACTACAGGTACCACTTTTATCCTGACTATTCTTGGTGGGAATGGTAATTATGGTGGGGCTCATTAGGGGTGGGGACTTTCAATTTCTGTTCTTTATCATATGCCTGTAAGCTATATTTCAGCTAAAATTAAAATTTTTCTATCAGATGATTTTCTAATTTTGCTCTCCCTCCTGTTTCAATGGAAAGAGTTCATCATCAGTACAAACACCAGGCAGAATGAGGTTCTCAAGTGAGCAACGCTTACTTCACCAGATGCTGGCCCATCATCCTTCTTTCCTGACGGCTGTACCATGTCTGTGTGTCTCCTCTGTTGCCTAGAGGAAGGCAGCAAATATCATATCATATCACAGGGCAGCAGATAAGGGATGTGGATAAGGCATCTCTCTAGCATTTATCTAAGGGACCCAGATGAGAGGAGATGAAGGGGATCTGTGAGCTTGGCACTGTGAATGTTTGAGTTTTGAGTCGTATCTTGGACCAGAAAATGGACACTTAGGGAATAGCTGTTGAAATTTGAGTGAAGTCTGCAGACTGGCTGTCAGCACAGTGTGGAAGTTCCCCTGAACAGGATGGACTCCAGCATCACAGCTACTGAGAGGCGTCACAGGGACAGCTGAGGTGGAAGATGAACAGAATTCTTCGACAATGTTTGCAGCTCTTTATGCATCAGTAGTCATTCCCAGATATCAAGTTAGAAAGCAGTGAGGCCCTTTGGGTGGAGTTTATCCATGTGCCTCCTGGGTTTTAGCTACTTTCTTCACTGTATAATGACCCTTTTATGAGTGCATCAGTGTTTCTGGCAAACACATGTTATAGTCACACTTATAAAGAAATTCCTACCATATATCATTGTACAAAATAATAGTTTCATTTTCACATTTTCATACATCACATAACATTCTTTGATCTTATATACACTCCCTGTTATTATCTCCTTTAACATATTTGACAATGTCATACTTTAATATAATGTCCTGTGATTACATCAACCCCAGCTGCCCTCTCTCAATCCCTCCATTCCTGCACATTCCTTAATTCTTCCAATGACTCTTTCTTCTGCCCTCATTTTAATTTTTGAATTTTCTTTATTTTTTGTTCCCTGTCCCTGTGCAAGTAGTCACAACAAACACAAGTTCATGATTTTGCCACCAAGTTGGATCCAGAAGACAGTGTTCCATCACCCTCTTCATTATTTTCCTTCTGGTTTCCACAGTTCATGCTGCCAGATGTTCCCTGGGCATTGGAGAGACAGACATGGATGTATCTCCGTGGGCTTAGCACTCAGCACTCACTCATTTTCAGCACTTTGATAGCAATGGATCCCCATGTAGCCCCAATTGCACTATAGTTAGACAGAGACTTCCATACATGCAACAAAATACCATATATTATATAATAATGTGATGCTTGAGAACTTTAGCTGGGAGTTTTCTACAGGAAGTCTCAATCTAGACCACATCCCCAACAGAACAACCATTTAAAAGAGGTGTTTGATGGTGTTCAAATTTATCTCACTACTAAATAACCTCAATTGTTAAGTTGCTGTAGTCGGGTGAGTCACAAATTGAATAGGCATCTTATAGACCCAAAAGCGAAAAATATTTACTGGACTACACAGTGGTTATATTTAGCTATTTTGGACTCCTCTGGATAGTTGATCCATCAGTATCAGTGGTGGCAACCGGTAGATGTGTAATTAGACTTAAGAACTATTCAATAGGAGGGAAATCATGCCTTCTACTGAAAATTTAACTCGCTTTCTGGAGCCAGTGAGGTCATGGGCCTTAGAAAATAATCTATTACCACCACTTAGCTAGAACAGTATAATCCCTTTCTATATTCTAAATCTTATCTTTATATCCACAATAAATGTAACTAACATACATCATCAAAGAAGTCTCTCTTTAAAGCAGATGACACAACCATACACAATACAGAGAGCAGGTTGTGGGGACCTTAACACCAACAAATACATCTACATAACAATCCTACCTCCATGGCTCAAGGAACACTGTAGACTGAGAGAGAGAGAAAAAAAAAAAAAAAGCCAGGATACGAAGCATAATATAATAAAATAGTGTCTTCTAAAAATGGCTGAATACAGAAGATTGGAACAACAGCATTATCAATGAGTATGCTAATATAAAAGGGGGGAAATCTCATGAGGTACCACCTTCAGGAAAAGAACTATAGGTAACTGTAGCTATAATGACTGCTTGGAGAGGGACACTTAGCCTCTCCCAAGGATGCTTTTTCAATGCAGAGTTATAAGCCTTGAAACCATATACACACAGACAACAAAAATGGACTAGTTGTATATATATTTGGGCATGCATATCCATACATACCAATACATACATATGTCTAACAATAATATAATAAAAAAAAGGATATCAACTTGAAAGCTGGAGAACATGGTTTGAAGGGAGGAAGTGGTATAAATCTGTTTTAGTTAAAAAGTTAATTCAAAAAACACAAGAGCTTTCCAGCCATTGCTCAGAACACAGTGGTGATGTTTGCTAATAAGATCATAAACTTGATCATCAATGTTCTGTCCATTAAAATAAAGCAAAATCAGTTGACCATTGTCACATAAAAAATGTTTTATAATTTATGGTGGGAAAAAACCCAAAATTTAGTTTTGTGATACTGATGCCAGTTGCAACCTACATAATCTTAGATTGTTTGTACTGACACATAGATTAAAGAGCAAAGAAGAGCATTTATAGACAAGCTAACAGGCAGCAAAGACACTGGAATCCAGTACTCTGGCAAAGCCGAGCAATCCTCCTGTCTCTACCACACTGTCCTAGAGTTATAGGCACAATGGGATCATGCCCACCTTTTTACATGGGTTCTAGACATTTGGACTTGGGTCTTCATGCTTGCATGGCAAGTGTCCTTACCCACTGAGTAATCTTCACAACCCTATCTATTTCTTTTCTCCTAAGATTTTTTGCTGAATCAAATATTCAATCCTATAGTCAGAAAAAAAAAATAACCTTCTCCACCCAAAGTGATTGGAACCATGTGGAAAGATAGAAAACAGGGAGAGAGAAGCTGTGTCTGCAAAAGCTATGGTTAGCCCAAGGGGTAGGTCATCCATCCATAGGCTGGAATCTCTCTATTCTTTTGGAACAATTTGGTCTTTGGGAACATACCAAACCACACGAGCCATGCAGAGTGCTGTCTCCTGAATTCCATTATAGCCTCACCTGCCTTTCATGTCACCTCAGACGATTTATGACTTGCCATGGATATGTGCAAAGATATAAAATCAAACAAAACTGCTCTTTTCTTCAGAACATCTGTCTCCCTTATGTGGCAGTTATTGAGCAATTTCCTGAGGAATTTATTATTAAACCAGGGGAAAGAAAGAAGCCTTGGGATAACGTGGAAATCCCACTGAGTAAGGCATGCTTGAGAGAATGCACCATGAACGGTGGGATACTTTTAAAACTTTTAAAGGTTTCCTCACCATCCAGCAGTAACTCAAACTCATCGTACCTCAGTTTTTCGAGACTGGATACCAGGTTAGAGATGAGGCAGTCTCAATATCCATCCACACCAAAGCCCCATCCAGAGGCTTGAAACATTGTGTGATGTCTACCTTCTTTCAGAGACTGTTGGCTAAACTGATGTTTTCTCCAAGATCCCATAACAAGTGCCAAGTTAAAAGATGATCTGTAAGAAAGTGCTCAGTGTCTTCAAAAGTCCGTGTTTATTTGACAGAAAGATCAAGGTCTTTGAAAGGATGGAGTGCAAGGCAGCTTTGTACTTAACTGTCCTTTCCTCCCTCCCTCCCACTCTCCCCCTTCCCTCCCCTCCCCCTATCCCTCCCCCTCCCCTCCCTTCCCCCTCCCTCCCCTCTCTTCCCCCTCCCTCCCCTCCCTTTCCTCCCCCTCCCCTCCCTTCCCCCTCCCTCTCCCTATCCCTCCCCTCCCCTCCCCCTCCCTCCCCTCTCTTCCCCCTCCCTCCCCTCCCTTCCCCCTCCCTCCCCTCTCTTCCCCCCTCCCTCCCCTCCCATCTCTCCTTGTCTGCTTCCTTCTTTATCCTGTCTTGATCCCTTTCCCACTTTCCTTCCAAGGTTCTTTATTCCCACTCTCATTAGCTTTTTATTTGTTGCTGTTGCTCAATAGCAATGAAGTATAAAAGGATTTTACTGGTTAATATACATTTTATTTTTTAATTTTCAGAAACAAGGATAATAAACATAGGCTCCAAATAAGAAGGTTAAGATTGTTTATGTTGATCTTAACATGATATAGAATCCTGGGTCCCCACATCTCTGTGTTGTTAGTGTCACATGGGAATTGTATGTCTGCTAGTGCATCCTATATCTTAATAAACCAACAAGAGAAGACCAGTTGTCTCACAACAGTGTCCATAGGGTCAAGGGTGTAAGGACGCAAGCCATCAGGTGAAGCTGCATAGAGGGATGAGGCTACTGTGAGTCAGGTGCTGAGCCAGGCTGTGTTTCTGACAGCACTCCGGGATTTATACTTTGGCCACTTGGGTAACTCCTACGTTCCTAAATAATAAGAGGCACAGCAAAGATGCCTCTTTAAACACTCGGAAAACATTGCTGTGCAGCAATATGCTTTGCTTTCACTTTGATATAAATCCTAACAGAATTTCTGTGCAAGTTCCACACTTCATTCCAAGAGCAGTTTCTTGGAATAAGGAGATTATGATCTCACCAAAGAGAGCAGACTGTTGCCCCTTTCCTGATAGGGCCCCTAAAGGTCTCAGAAAAGGAGCTGTGGATTTTTTGTGCCAGCACAATGAAAAACAAAATAAAACTCCCTTTGCCTCATGTGCTTAAAAAGTGCCAAAGTTATTTGTCCCGAGGTGTCTGTGCTGGAAAACCTGCCAGCCGCAGGGCATTCCAGTTCTTTGAAGGTTTCATTATGGCGAGTTGAATAACTAATAATATAAAGACTGAGTGGCCGAGTTGGAAAACTTGCAGCATATAAACTTTTACTGAAATAAGTCCCTTTATTAAAGAGAAGTAGCACCTTTGAACTGTGGGGTGAAAGTCTGCATGGTAATGAGTTTCATGTGGACTATGACATTTCTGTTTGGTGTTTAACGGTTCTTGGAATAGCCCCGCATCTCTCAGCATCTGACTGAGGTGAAAACTCTTGATACAGCAACCTAGCTGAGGGCTGTACTGGGCTGCCTAGCTTTCTTGAGTATTAACCCTGGTTCTGCCTCTCGGAAGAGGAACCCTGGACCCTTTGCAAACAGCCGGGAGGAATTTAGTCCAGCCTTGCAGGCACCAGGCATGTTCTCACAGGTGACTAGGGTGCTGGTGAGAACTCTTTGCTTGTGGATGTCACATCCCTTGGAGAAGGTATAAGTTGAAAAAGACAAAGGATCAGGAGCTTCAACCCAGGAGCAGGCCCAGTGGCAGGAAGCACAGGCCACACTCTAGGGGTGGTTTTGACAGCCTCGTTCTTATAACTCACAATGCTTAAAAGGAAGCCTTTGGCAGAGGGCTGGAAGGAGGTACTCTTGGCACTGAGAATCCTAGCAGAGCAGATGGACTCCCCCGTCTAGACAGAATGGTAGTGTCCTAGACGAAAGGTCTCCCAGGCCAGACAGTCCTGAAGCACCACCCTGCTGAGGGGCCTCTTGAGGCAGAGGGAGAGAGAAATAAGAACAGCCTTGTCCTTGACAGCAGGGTAATCAACAGAGTGAGCTGTGTGTGTGTGTGTGTGTGTGTGTGTCTGTGTGTATGTGTGTGTGTCTGTGTGCCTGTGTTTGTATGTGTGTGTCTGTCTGTGTGTGTATGTGTGCCTATGTTTGTATGTGTGTGTCTGTCTGGCTGTGTGTGTCTATCTGTGTGTGTATGTGTATCTGTGTCTCTGTGTGTGCATTTCTGTGTGTGTGTGCATTTCTCTCTGTGTATGTTTGTGTCTCTGTGTATATCTGTGTGTGTATGTGTGTATATGTGTGTGTCTATGTGTGTGTGGTGTGTGTGATGTGTTTGTGTGTGGGTATGTGGTATGGTGTGATGTGTATGTGTGTGTGGCTTGCATTACCCTACACATACCCGAGGAGTTCAGTGTAACAGCCCTCTATATGGTTTTCAAGGAAACTTTAGAAAGTAAACGATTATGTAACTGGATCTGCTTCTCAAGCAGGACAAAGAAGTTCCCTTTTCATAGTTTATTTCCAACATCAGATTTCTAATGCAGAACCCCAAACTCAGAATCCAAGCAATGATGCGGTCAACAACTCAGTTGCCTCAGATTTTGCATTTAAAAAGAGGTGTAGAAATCAATTTTCTTTGGGGGGGGGTTGTACATTTTCAAATCACGGACTCAGCAAACATGAAAATTTTAGATTAATGTGTCTCCTCTTTTTAAACACAAGCCTGAGGGCCTGGCTCTGCTCCTCCCTCCTAAGGGAGTGCTTCCTATATGGTTCTTATGCCCCCCTTTTTTGCATACATCAGCTTGATGGTATTAGCATAAATTTGAATGCATTTTATTTCTGTAGATCTCAGTTTGCAAAACACACATGGGAAAGTAAGTTGGTCCCTTTCATGGTGATGTGCCACAAAGCACAAGGTGTCATGTACCTGCCTTAGAACAGTGTGTGTCTTGTATTCATTTATACACAGAGCAAAAAAGTCTCAGTATATCTCAGTGTTTGCTCCAATCAATGTCTAGGCCCCCTGCTAATAGACCAGGGCAATTAATTGTCTTTGTCTAAAGTTGACAAAGATTTGAAACACATGGTCTGTGCTGTGTTCATGGAAGTTAACTAGAGACCTGAAGAGATGACACACTGCTTTGTAAAACAACAACAACAACAAAACAAAACCAAAAAAACACTGCAGAACACTAACACTGAATGGGGATGCTTCCTCCACTGTTATTTCAAGACACCTTTTAAAAATATGACTAAATCTTGTGAAACATGCTGCATGGCAGAGTTAAGAATGCCATCCCACCTGAGCAGGCTATATAGTAGACAGAAAGGTGTGTCTAACAGCAGAATCAGGAGGCACCGTTCTGCTGCACTGAATTCTGTGTTCTACAGAGAATGTGCATCTTGCTGTTCCAGAAAAGCATTCACCTCTCTCCCAGGAGTCTTCATGTCCATGAGGAATGTGTCCCAAGCAAACAAGGTGACATGAGAGTGTATGAAAAATGTGGTCTCTGTCCTCAGTACCCATTTTGTCTTGGTCCTCACCTGATGGATTTGAGAAAAAGAGAGAGGCTTTGCTCCATGCCTGAACACATGGCAAGCAAGAAGAGCCAAGGATCTATTTCAGTCTGTGTTTTGTTGGCCTCAGCACTTAATGTTATGCCTGATATAAAATATAAGATTTCTGTTGAAATTAAGATCTAGATAGGTCTCTAGAAATGGGAAAGACATGGCAACCAGATAACAGTGTCAGCCTCCACACAATAGGCATTTGGCTCAAACACCAAGACACAGCTGTGGCTCCAAAACTGTCTCTCCAAATATGGGTTTAAAATGGACTAAGTTCACTGTTAATGGAGCTGAGAAGTTGTGGCTCTTGAGCTTGGGCCTGTAAGAATTTGAAGTTATATTATATGGTGTTTAGTAATTTAAGGAGAATTACTTTTAATTCAATAGAAATATATGTATCATAAAATAAGTTACTTCAGAGAGGAACCTGTTTTCTATGCTCTGTTGAAATGTTCATCATTTCTATGTCCTCAACATCAAACTAATAGATGAATATTTTCTCAAAAACTAAAAACCCATATCTCTACATAAGAAAGTAGAAAAGTCAGCTACAGCCAAAATACAACACAACCACTTATTTCTTGAGCAGCCCTCAAGCTCTAGGGTTAGATAGAGGCTTACAATTAAAATGTCCATGAAAATGGTGACTGGTTGTTTTGACAAGTCAGGATTCTAGGGGAATTTTTTTTTTTTTTTTTTTTTACTTTTTTTTTTTTTTAGGCATGAGTTTTTCTGCTTTCATGTTTTAGCATCATCAATAAACTGTGTAAATTTCAAAACATTAAAAATACTTTTAAAAAATCAGTTGATGAAAGAAGATTGTCTATGGAGAGGCTGAAGAGAAGGTAGTCCTCTGGATATTTCTGATCTCTGTTTCACATCATAGTGGCTTTGTAAATTCTTTCTAGAGCCTCACTTTCTCTGTGGACCCTCTGGGTATGACTTCTGGGCTTTGCACATTGTACCTGCTCCCTAGTGACCAGCTGTCGTACCTAAGTCAAGGCTCAGTTTATTGTCACCACTGTCAGTAGCTGGCTCAGTCTACTGCACAGCACAACTCAGGCTTTCTTGGGAACCTCATAAGGCTTTTTGATGGAGACACCTTGTCCTTCCCAGGCTGAATCTAGCGGCATGTTAACACCTTTCTGTGGTGATATGTTATATATTTAATAAAATCAACCTAGAATATCAGAGGACAGAGCCATCTTTCCAGCCTCCCCTCCCCCTTTTTTGAGACAGGGGTGGTTTTTTTTTTGTTTTGTTTTGTTTTTTGTTTTTTGTTTTTTGTTTTTTGTTTTTTGTTTTTCTGTCTAACAGGCCTGGCTGCCCTGGAACTTGCTTTGTAGACCAGGTTGGCCTCAAACTCACAGAGATCCTTCTGCCTCTGCCTCCCAAATGTTGGGACTAATGATGTGTGCCATCTTTTGCCTGTGTGTTATTGTCTTGTCTTTCAGTTTTTTGATAGCAAATGAAGAAGTAAAAGCTGCTAAAAGACATTTGATTGTAAATGGGGCTGGATTAATCCAACCTGGGCAAGAGGATCATGAGTTCGAGGCCAGTGAGGGAGGGAGCTTTTAGTCCACACACAGGAGTACAGGTTTTCAAAGCTAAACACTCTGCCTGTCTTCTGCTTTGGACGAGCCCCCAGCCCCCTAAGCTGGCGGGGTAATTGCCCACCCAGGGATGCCAGATGATGGAGTAAATTTTTTAAAAATTATATCAGTCTAAGATTAATATTTATTGGAATATAAATTAATACTTATGATAAGGTAACAGCTTATATAGACACTTAAACAATCAAATAGTCCAAACAATAAACATTAATCCAGTCTCTCAAAAAGTCAAAAACAAGCAAGCTACCCCAAATCTCAACAGCCCCTCTTAAATAAAACTAGCCACTCTCTTCTCAAGAGCCCAAGACCCTAGATAAATGACTTTTAACCTTATCAACTAACACCTAAATCTCACCACAAACTATATATTTTATAAATGAGTTGAAATTAAAATTGAAATAAAAAGATACGCTCCTTTGGAGAAGAGGTTTTCTCTTTATTCTACAGAAAATGAAAGTTTGTGCATTTATTCCTGGCTAAAGAAAATAAAGTTTGATCTAGGAAGACCCTCTGAAAAGTCTCCAGTGGAAATGGATGGGCCAGATGATTCAGCATTTCAGAGCACCTCTGATGAACTTTCATCTGAGCTCTGTATCCAGAACAACCTCAAGGAGACGGGTTGAGATGACCCAGCCTCTCAGACTACTACTCCACTAAAGACTTGCCCATAATCCTAGAGTTTTCTTTGGCTTCCCATGGGATTGCCAGCGCCCCATTCAGCAGGAAGCAGCCTAGAGAACTATGACCACATTCCCAAGAAATGGATTATGGATGTTTGTTTTTGTTTACAGTGTTGGTTACAAGCTGATATAGATAATGGTGAAAAAAAAATTTAAGAAGGAAATTAAATTTGAGCTTCTTGTTTTAAAAAGGAAAAAGGGGGAAATGTAGTGGATTCTGTTCTGTTTCATTGCAAACAATTGTTCTGCCTACTGCTTTAATAAGAAACGCTGATTGGCAGAAGGCAGACAGGAAGTGTGGGTGGAGCTACCAGACTAAGAAAACTCTAGGAGCAGGAAGAGCAGAGCAGAGACACCAGTGGAGATGCCAGCAGATGGAAAGGAAAGACAACCATGCTGCTCTGAGAAAATATACTAAGTCACATGGCTAAACAATGTAAGAATCATGGGTTAGTTTAAGAGAAAGAGCTAGCTAGCAAATTTCTGGGCTGTAGGTTAATCAGCATAAAATTAATATAAGCTTCTGTGTGGTTTGGGGGGAATTTTGGGACTGTTGCTCCAGATTGTGGAGCTAGTCCGGGCCAGAAACTTCTTATTACATCTTTGTTTCTGCCCTGAGATCACATTAGGTTTTTCATTCAAGGCAAGATTTCAGTAGGAATCCCATAGCTTATCCTGATTCTGCCTCTCTTCCATGGATCCCCAGTCATAGAGTCCCTATCACAGATCATCTTTCTCTTATCAACCCTAATCTTTATCTCCTATATTGGTGGCCAGTCTGGTTTTCATTAAATGCCCACATCTATTGACATCTTTCTCTGTTTTGAGTCATCCACTGGCCTCACATATTGACCTGAGATAAATGTGAACTTGATAGTCCCAGCAAATTCCTTGGGCCCCTTCTGAACTGTCAATGGGATCAACTTTTCGAAGAGTCCCTGGTGTTGAACATTCAATTCTTCCTTCCTAGAATATTTCCGTGATCTGTGAGTTCAAGCTCCTATCTCTTATTCAAAGCCAAATCTACCCCAAGAAGATTCCCTTGAACATGGAAAATTAAGTTAGGATCCTCTTAGAATCAATACATGGACTGCCCGAGGGAGAAGCTGTGTTCTCAGTGATGTGTTAATGTAAGTAATTCTGCAACCATGAAAGCACATGGAGAAATGGGTCACACCTACTGTAGGGAAAGAATGATCACTCAGTTCCTCTATTGTACTCATCACCACTTTTCATTTTGTTCCAGTATAACTAGGGGATATGAGTTAATACTGGTGAGAACATCATCCATGAAGTTCGAAGGCTTAGGGGCCATAGTGGAATTCCACTGAGCCCAAGAGGATGTAGTGTAATTATGAAACAGCAGGACCCGGCCTGGGAACCAGGAGACATACAAGACACTGCTCACATCCCAGACTAAAGGTCATTTTTATAAGTTCATTCTAAAATAGTGATTAAAAAGTGCAAACCAGGAAACATAAACCAGAAAACAGTGCACAGTATGCAGTGAAATGTGTTATCTTCATGGGATTAGCAAAATACCTGTGTCACCCCAAATGTGTGAATGACATACTTATTACATATGACATGACAAGGACTGTACTGGCTCTAGGAGGCAGGAAGATTCAACTCTGTTTTTATCTCAGGGACCCCAGTGTCAATGACGATTTTTGTTATGTGGCTCAGGCTCCATGTCCCCTGACCACTGCTTTCTTCCCTTTATCTCAGAGGCAAGTGCTTGCAGGATCCCCAAGCCTGTACCATGCTGCATGCAGTTTACTACTAGGGTGAATCAGTAGAAGTTGTGACTGTGTGTGATAGATTTGGATCTGTTGGGGGACTGAGATGGTTCATAATTTTGACTTCAAGATATATCTTACTTCTCCTTGTGGGTTTTTTGTTTTGTTTTGTTATGTTTTTAACAAGTCCTATGCTGTGTTGAGAAGGACCAATTTACCTAAGGCTGCAGGTGATGGGAAATCCAATGAGATGAGTATGTATGGAGTTACCAAGCAGCAAAGACTCCGGGCTCATGCTCCATTGTAGCTTTTCCTGACCTTGTGTGACCCTGTGACTTTGTTCTGACTGTTGAGATCCTCTTAGCTAAATACACACCCAGGGAATTTGGAGATGGTTTAGTACATACAGCTTTTGGGATACAAGCACATATGAGGACCAAAGTCTGATCTTTGAAACACAGATTAAAGAAAATACAACAAGTTTTGTGGTGGCAGATGCTTATAACCAAACAAAGTGGCTGTAGTTAGTGCATGCCTATAACCCCCAGTGCTGGTGAGAAAAAGACAAGCAGATGCCTGGAGCTTGCTGGTCAGCCAGTCTGTAGTAGGAGGTTTCTGGCCTGGACTTTCAGGCCTAACCTCAAGGCTTAGGCCCACAGACCCACAGACCCGCAGAGACACACAGATGCATACGATAGTTTTAGGCTGATCGGCCTAAGGCCCAGGCATATCACTTGCTAGCTCTCTACCCTTCATCTAACCCATGACTCTTCCTGTTCAGCCATGGGGCTTGATACCTTTTCTCACAGCTTGTCCTCTGCTTCTTCGGGATTCTCTCTGGCCTTCTGCTCTGTGCTTCCTGTTCTCAGAGTTTTTCTTAGTCTGGTAGCCCCGTCCATACTTCCTGCCTGCCTTTGGCCAATCAGCACTTTTTACTAAACCAGTGGGTGGGACAATTATTTACCTTGAAATAATACAATCCCCTACACCAGTCTAACGAGACAAGCTCCAGGTAAGTGTGAGAGGCCTCATTCCAATAAAACATGGTGGAGAATAGCACAGGGATGCTCACGTTTGACCTCTGGCCTCTATACACACCCCTCATCCCCATGTCTCACCTGAGACCTCTCTCAACAAAGCCTGTGTAGGTGGTGGCCCCTGGGTGGGGTGAGAAGAACTTCTCCTGAGTCAGTTTTTGGGCAGTTTCTCTCAGCTCTAAAATATGTTATTTCCTACCAACCATTATGTCACTGGTTCATAATCTTTGTATAGAAAGCTTCCCCTGGTTTTGTTGAATGTTTATCTCTACATAGCTAAGCTTCTTATGACTTGTTTATCTAAATCAGGCATCACTTTAGGTTGCTACAATGTCTATTGTATTTTCTTTACTTACCTAGTTATGGTACCCTGATTCACATTTTGAAAATAAGTTAATATTCAGGAGCAGTGACAAGGAATATTGAACCAGTGTCTCTGAGTTAAAATCCTGATGTTCACCCAGATGCCCAGCAGCACCGGCACAAAGCCTTGTTCTCACAATTTAGCATTTCTTTTCCTTTGAGGCGTATCTGCCATACATTTAATTATCAATAATTGCCCACCAGGTAGAATGGTACAAGAAGTAAATATCAATAATTAGTAATTGTGTAAGACAGTTCATTTTTTTTCCTTTGGAGAGATTTATTTCTACCATTGCTCTCGAGCACAGCCCTTGAAATATGAGATAATGGATTTTTATTGATTTTCAGCTGAACATTGAAGATGTACAAAATACATTTCCATAACTTTAATAGCCATGAGCTTGAGGACGTATTGATCGGAGAGGCGTGATACATTTGTTTGCTTAGAATATGATCCTTATGAAAGAAAAGGATGTTCACCAGCAGATGGATATGGCATACTGTGCTGGAAACGGAAGTAAGTAAATTAAATGCATGCAGCCCTCAGAGGGGCTCAGAGCCCCTGCAGGCCACTGGCCAGCTCAAGAGTGTTCTCAGCCTTCTCCATCTTAAGTGAAGTGTGCACACAGGAGCCACCATGTTCAGTGTGTGTGTGTGTGCATGTTTATATGTGTGTGTATGTGTGTATATGTGTGTGTCCGTGCGTGTCCGTGCGTGCGTGTGTGTGTGTGTGTGTGTGTGTGTGTGTGTGTGTGTGTGTGTGTGTGTGTGTGTGTCTGTGTGGAGGGCTTGAAGAGTGTAAGATAACACTTTGGTTTTTTTTAACAGTTAGCCAAGTGGCTTTGTGGTCAGAGCCTCTTTCAGAGAAATTACTCTTCCCTGTGAGCTGCCAAAAGCAAGCTCCTTGGAGGCTCTTCAATAAGGAATCCTCTTTTCTTGCTGGGATGAGAGAGGTCTGCAAAGTTCATTCAGATGCAACTGGTATTAGTGAGAAATGAAGTGTTAATTTATTTATCAGAAAGCCCCCTCGGCCTAGATAAAATAGCTGGACCACAGCAGCCTCCATCCAGATAGAGCAGCCATCTTAGAAAGCAAATCTCTTGGAAACAGCCTATTCTGACAGCTGTCTGTCTGTTGATCCAGAGGTCCTCAAGCAGGAACTTGACAGCTTCTAGCCAGTGTGGTTGCTTTTGCTGGTCTTAGTGCAAGTCAGGTGGAATTTAAACTAGGCCCCAGTGGCTGGTCATGCCTTGTGCTTTGTGGTACCCTCATAGAGTAGTGGAAGGGCCTAGATGCACAAGAGGAAGGATGGGGATTCTGCCTCTTTTATCCATTTTGTGTGACTTGTATTAGAAAAGAACACATATAAAAAGACAATTTAGAGATGCAGCTCACATGTTTTCTGTCTGCCTACTTAACACAAGCATGTGAAAGCACATGAAGCTAGATAATGTTTCTTCTATGGGAGGATGTGAGCAAGTCCTGGAAATCAACACAAACTAGAATCGGATAGACAGAATGAAAACATTATGTATCACATGGTAAAATCATCTACATGGCCACAAAAAGCTAAGCAACTTTGGTACCTGCTCTTGATGTGTATATTTGGTACCCACCCCTCCTGTGCTTCAAGCAGGTCATCTGTCTCTGAATATCTACCTCTGATTGTCTATGTTCTTAAAGTGAACCTTTCAATTTTAATGTATAAATTATGGAGAAACATGCTCCTGAGAGGTGTCTGTTGCAGACCACATTGTCACCTGATTTTGTAAGATACATATTGAAGCCATGGCATTTATTTTCAGCCTGAACAACTTGAAGTCTGATTAGGGTCTGAACACAACATTTCAGGAAAGTTCATAGCAACTTATTCAAAGAATGATCTCGCAGCAGCGTGGAAAACATAATCATCTTGTTCCCTTCCCCCGAAGTAAGAGCATTAGTAGAAATGCAGAAATAACCTACTTTTGAATTTTAAATTATAACCAGATTCTTTTCTGCTACTGAAATTATACTTTCAAAGATTCCCAATGTTTCTAAGAATAATTCATTAATAGAAGAAAAAGAAAGTGCAGAAACCCAAAATAGAAGGTCATTATCTGGTATTTTTATGGGAGAAAGTAATGTGAATATTGCCAAAGAAAGTGTGTTTAAGAGCAAAGTTGTATTTAAAAATTAATCACAGATCTTTTCTAATTGTATCCTTTGTCCCTATCAAGGATGTCCTTTGTCTCCACAACTGGAGGATTCAGCCTTTCTGTGTCACCTGACTCCAGGCTTGTCTGCTTGCCCTCAGCAGTGCCAAGACTCAGTGTGTTCAGAGTCCGCGCAACAGGGGGTCAGGATGGAAGTGGGCTCACAGGCAACCCTTGCCTGTGAAGCCTGTCAACCATGGTTCTGGAGTGGCTCTTGTCTCAATATGTAGAGATAGATTTATTCCAGGCTCTTTGTGGATGTTTTCTGTGACAAGCTGTTTTCTAGCCAGGTTCTTTCACGTTCCAGGCAGCTGTGGCTCTTGGTTCCCAGGGCACCCTGGAACTGCATACAAGACCTCTCATCAACAGACAGGAAACTGAAGCACAGAGAGACTTGCTTGGTGATGTCAGAACCATTTCCTGTGGACTCGGTGGTCAGGAGAAGTGGAAAGAACCTTCCCCAACACACTTTGTTTATTGAGGCAGAGACTCTCTATGCATCATTTGACTTGCCTGGAGCTTACTCTATTGATCCTGCTGGCCTTGAACTTGAGATTCACCTGCCTCTGCCTCCTGTGTGCTGGGTTTAAGGACCCAAAGAACACATTTTTTTTTTTCATAGAGAATTAGAAATCCAGTCTGAAAACATCAGATGTACCTCCTCATATTCATTTTCTCCATAATGATGTAGAACAGTCTGAAAGCCATCAGGATCTAGCTTAACAAAATAACAAGGTATGTTTGGAAACATAAAATGTCATCTCAGAGGAATATTTCCAAGAAATCCAGCTCAAAGATGAAGTCGGGAAATTACAATAGTTTCTCCAATGTTCTTCAGCCAGACCTAAGGCTGCAGGAAGCTCGAGATGACTTTATTATATGAAAATTGTCTAAAATTGCATTAAATCTTCATGCCCCATGTCTTCTTAGTCCCCTTAATCTGAGAATCATGAAGCAGCACATCAAATGTGTCCAATCTATTATATTCTTCTGTGACCTACTGCCTCTCCTTGGCTTTCAGTGTTCAGCTGGGGGTGTCGCGCGAGAACAAATGTCATGTCAATGTCATGTTCTTATACTACACATTGCATCATATTCACGTCTTAATTTTATCCTCTTACACTCTGCTTAGTCCTTTTTCTGGATTTTTCTTATTGTATGAATCTTGTGCAGGGGATCTCATTTCTCATTTCCTATAAAGGGAATTATAATAAGGGCCTAGATAACCCTGCTGATTGCAAAGTTTCAGGGTCCTGTGTGGACTCACCACCCTGGGTCCCTCACCATGTGCATCATTGCTGTATCTTTCTGGCTCCCTGGAACCCAATCAGAGGAATTTAAAGAATGATCCTTCCCTGGAAATAAATTGAACACACCTGTATGAACAGAATAATTCCTTCTGGGTTTAGAAAAACAAAGATTTTTAAAACAGCTGCTGACCTGTAATGGGACTGGTCACTGTTACCTTGAATCAACTCTATGCTTGCTTTTCATGTAGGACTGGTGCACCAAAACGAGCCAGGAAACTACAGAGCATCAAAGGAAAAAGACAGAAGAACATAGAGCGCTAGTGTAAAGATTGTGTCACTTGGGGTGAAAGGGATGAAGGTCTCTTCAGCCAGAGTTTCTCCACAGCATCTAAAGAGTCTTTTTGATGATGTATTGGGAACACGTGGAGCTGTTGTAGGGCAAGAACATTGGGAGGGCTTGAGAGGGACATTTTGTTTTGCTATAAGGTGACATTCTCTAAGTATGACATTTAAAGGGTGAAAGCATAGGTGTGAGGATAATAAGGAGGGAAAGTGATTAATGGGTGGAGCCAGAGCAGGAAGGAATCAGGAGAAACTATTGTCCAGTCCCTGCATTTTTAAGGCTCCTTTAAAACTAGTTCTGTTCTTATGTCCCATGTTAAACCAGTTAGGATTGGTTGGCCTGGGAGCAGTATTGTCAGGAAGGGCACAGATCCCATCCTTAGCAGGAATCACATCTAGTCCCTTTTAACTATGGAGTACTGCAGCAGTCATGGGGTCCAACTGGTCCTGAGGACTTCTGGGGAGGCAGAACAGTGAGCTGATGCAAAGAAGGCTCAGTCCAGATGTTTTAGTCCTGAGTCCCCAAATCCATGGTTAAAGTAGCAAGATGAGTTGGATGCCCATGACTCATGAGTCCCTTTTTAGAGGTCACCTGAACTGTTTTCAAGGGTTTGAGAGTGTTTCTCCATAACCACTTTGAGACCAGCAAAAAGGCAGTGAAGAGGGCAGCAGAATTCCTCAGAAGAATCTTAGGGACCTTTATGAAATTTAGCTGTTAAAAGATCCTGAACATATCCCAGGAGGTGATAACTGTGCAGCCTTGTGGGGAAAACGAGGCAAAGTTATAAGAGGAAACTTTACACCATGATAAAGGGGGTTAAAGGCAACTGTACACTGGCTGGACCATGATCAGAGTCCCGGAGAAGGATGAGGTGACTGTAATTCACTGTTTGCTCCATCAGACTCCTGCATAAGGATGAGCACCTGGAAGCTTTGTAAAAGTCAGTAAAGTCAGCATCGGGGTCTAGGTGACAGTCCTTTTATATATGATGAACTCTGTAATTTGTTTTAAGTACTAACAATACCAGCCATTATTTAATGAGCAAAAATGATATAAGTAAAACACAATTTTTTGGTTAGAAAAAAATTTGATAAGACTTTTTTAAAAAATGAAACTATTTCCACTGAATTAGCATATAAGGCTGAAGCCAGCTCTTCTCCTGATACACAGATTTCTAGGTGACCACATATGGACAGCAGTGAGCATGTTTCTTAACATCATGTTATTTAAGAATAGATTGGATGTTTAGAGGAAAAATTTATAAGGCAAGATAATCAAATTAAATGAGCTTTTAACGTTTGGAGTTTCTCAGAAAACATCCACAAGCATCAGGGACAAAGCCTGTGTACTTCCTGTGGCTTCAAGATGAGAGTGTGTTGCCCTGGCCCCAGAGCTCTCCATCCAGATAAGGACTAGATTATATGCTCAAAGCACCACAGGTGAGCTCAGATCAGAGAGCATCTTCTTCATCCAAGCCCTGAAGATCTGAGGGCTTGAGGTACCACTTAATAGAATCATTTGTTGATTCCACAGAAACAAAACCAACTGTAAAAGACACTGCTTGGATATTCTGAATAACTTCCCAAAAGTGTGAGCTTGATGACAGAGTATCTGGCACCTTCCTTTAAAGAGAGAACATTTGTGGTTAGGGTATAGACCTGAAATTAGCTTCTTCTGAGAGGAAGAACTGAATGCCAGAGTAAAGGGCATGACCAACTGAACTAAAAAGCAAGTCCCATACCAACTGGGTGCTAGGTTCTGTGCAAGGCTCTCCTGTTCACAGCATCTTCCTCTGTCAGCTTCGAAGACACTGAGGGCAGAGTTGAAAGGTGCATCCCTAACTTGCTCCGGGATATCATCATAACATGCTGATGAACTGGACAGAAAAGATGGATATAAATCATGAGTGGAATCCTCACAGTGGCTAACGCCCCCTATGAGGACAGTGTGGGGGGCACTGAGCATGACAATTAGCGATGACAAACGGAAAAGTTGGATTCTTGGTTCCTTCATTTAAAGATCAGATCTAGAGCAAATAAACACTAGTCTTTGGTATGTAAACAGTGTTTAAAGTCACTGGACAAAAGTGTTTGGAAGCTGCTGTGGGGAGAATGTGAGCACCAGCGCTGGGAATAAAGAGAAATTTGATGAGGGGAATGTTGTGTCCAGGAAGGCCAGAAAGTGGCAAGGAAAGTGAAGAATCTGGGTCCTGTGGCCACTGTCCAGTGGCTTCTGGAGAGGACCATCTATTAGGGCTGAGGGAACAGAAGCATGCACAGAAGAGCTGGGAACAGGGAAAGGCAGGGAAGCAGTCAGCAGGTCCAGAGCCCACCTGGATGTTTTCCTCTATGGAGAGCAAAGGGCAGGGTGTCTGTTGAGTGAAATAAGGAAGAAAAAATAAATGAACAAAACCCAGACATAAGAGAACATGGCGAACGTGGGTAGAGGTGAAGAGGTGGGTGCTGCTGGAGAAGAGGAGCCGTGAGAGGTGGAATAGCAGAGAGAAGTGGGAGGTCACCACTTTAGTTCCTCTTTGAAGATCAAGATTGGGGTGACATAGAGGAGGCTTGACCAATTATTGTGTGGGCTAGCAGCTGACAGCAAGGAGAGGGAGAAAATACAGCTGAATGATTCCATGCTTAGGGGATTGAGGCTGCCAAGCTCATGTGAACATTTTATCTGTCTGAGGACTGCACATATTAAAGTGACCTTGCCTGAACTTTGAGACAAGTTAGGCAAGATGCCCTGTGTTAGCATCACCAGGATTGTTAATGGCCACTGAGCTGACTGGTGTTTGCCTCAGTAGTCACACGATTGCCAGACACTGCTTCCCCAAGTCAATGCACACTCCTCACAATTGCTTTCTGTCCTTATTCTTCGTCTCTACCCTTTACACAGAATCATTTTCATGGCTTAGTGTGCACATCTAGTTTTAAATTATTTTATCAATTGTGTTTTTTTGTTGTGTGAGTATATGTATGGGGCTACATGTGTACCACAGTGCATATATGAAAGGCAGAGGGTAAATTGTGGGGATTCATTACCTCCTGGAATCATACGAGTCACAGGAATTGAACTTGGGACTTGGGGACAAACAGTTTTACCTACTGAGCCATCTTGCAGGCATGTGAAGTATGACCCTTATTTTTTGTAAGGGAAATGAACCAATTCTTTCCCTCCCAAATCATACTTCAAGAGGGAACTTTTCTACTGCTGTGACAAAAACTGTAACTAAGATAACTTTTTTTTTTTTAAGTATTTAATTGGGCTTATGGTTTCAGAGAGTGAGAATCCATGATGGTGGAGGGAAATCATGGCAGTGGGAACAACTGAGAACTCTCATTTTGATTCACAGACAGAGATGGAGAATACACACTGAGTATGGTGGGAATCTTTTGAAAGCCTACCACCCGTTGACACACCTCATTGAATAAGACCACACCTCCTAATCCTTTCCAAATAGTTCCACCAACTGGGGACCAAGTATTCTAATATATGAGGGACATGCTCATTCAAACTACCATGCTCTCTATTCTGAAAGCTCTGTGCACATCTTTAGAACATCTCTCCATACACTCAGCTCATCCAATCCTCTACTTTCTGGTCCAGCAAACACTCATCTGTAGTGTGCTGGGAGCAGTGCGGGCAAAGTTCCCCAGCCCTGATGACAAGCAGCATACAGTTCAGATAAAATGTTTCACAATGAACTTTCCAGCAGTAGTCTAACTCCTTCATTCTCTTATTTATAACTGGGCCACAGACCACTATATTTCCCAGAATTCCTTGACAGTATATGATGAGTTTTAGCCAATGACTTGCAAGTTGAAATACCAGGTCTAACTATAAAATAAACTGGATACACTGTCTAAAGCCAGGTTGTGATTTTTCCTGCTGGTTTTTTTTACAGAGTCTCTTGGGATTCATTTTGCCTGCTGAAGCTGTGTTGGCCATCATGAACAACTTAGTGGAAGCCAGAAATCATGTTTAAGTAAAGTGGGATTCTAGAAGGAGCCTGGATCCTTCAGAGTTCCAGTTGGCTCTGCTCAGCTCTGTACTCTTTAAGCAACACTGTAGAGCCCTGTTGTTTAAGCTTCCGGTATTTCAAGAATGCGTTTATGCATATTTATGTCTCACTAAAATAGGAGCTTCCACCCCAAGAATGTTGGATGAGTTAAGAAGACATAACGGGACTCAGTCTGTTATGAAGAGTGCCTTGAAGAGTTTCCCTGAGTAGTCACTTTGAGTTGAGATGGAAGTGTTTCAAGTTTAATGCAGTCATGGACAGAAAGCATTCCAGGTGGGGAGGGACACTATTAAGAAGCATTGTGATAATGAATAGGCCACACATCAAAGATCTAAGGATCTTAGCTTCATCTGAGTAAACCAGGGAGAGAGTGGCAGGATATAAACCTGGCAGGGTTTTGAGAGAAAGGCTGGCAGGGACCAGATTCTCCCTGATCATGTAGGCATGGTAACAGTTCTGCTCTTGATTCTAAAAGGAAATGGGAGGTTACTGAAGAGTTGTACAATAATCAGACCATGACTCTTAAACTTTTATGCTGATTGTGTGTGGCAGAGAGAATTCACTGCTCAGGGCAGAAGGGCAGGAAGACCACCCAGAAACTCACCATACTTTTTCCTACTGTTTGCTCCAGATATGGGATCTGCAGTGACAGGCAAGTTGAAGTCTCCTGAGAGGGTGGAACTTGCCCTCTTTGCCCCAACTCCCTGTGGAGAGTCAGAAGGATTTCCTTAAGGTGAGATTTACCTTCCCTAGTGCTCTGTGAATAGTGACATGTGCAGTTTACTGCTCCCTAGCAGACCCAAGACAGTAGAACTGTATTATACACTGTTGTGTGTTCCCAAGCATCCAGCACGGTGTCTTGCTCACAGTTGGTGCTCGATACATATTTATTGATTTAGTTAACGGGTGGATGAATAAACAATGGTTGTATAATTCTTCCCAAAGGAATCCAAAGATGTGAGCAGAACTTGCTGGAAGGCTCCTTGGAGAGTTGTTTGTTTGCTGACTCTGTTGATATTTGTAGCTAAGACAGCAGAGACTGAAAGACTGGGTCTGATTTTGCAAATTCATTTGCTTGTGCAAACAACCATGCTGTAGGCTCATCCACAGGGCTGAGGAATGGGATGGTGCAATCTCTGTCCTCTAGCAGTGTCTGAGAACACGGTAGCCCACTTGTTCTTTTGCAACCTGGAGCTGGAACTCTAGGAGGCCGAAGGCGTTTTCCCTCTGAGTGACTGGGTCAAGTCTGGGTGACAAGCTTTGCTAACAGTGTCCTTGTGTCTCCTCAGTCATTTCAGTGGTTTTATTTTGTTTTTGTTTTTTGTTTTGTTTTTTTCATAACTTAAGACTCTAAGAATCAGGAAGAGTAGAGAAACAGCAAAATAACTTTTATACAAGATTTTGGAGTTGATCATGACTGAATAGAACAAAATATTTTACCCAAATCTATGTAATTGTTGGCAAGTGAGACTTTCCATGGTGGGTCAGAACCTAGAGAAAACAGAACTGTACTCAAATTATCTGGTCCCACTGTCAACAGGCCTCACATGACAACGGAAAATGGGCAGAGAACTGAGAACTGGACTTCGGAAGAAATCATAAGTTGACCCCACTTTCCAGCAGTTGTTCATTACTTTGAGGGGTGGTGTTCTGGGGGGCAAGAGCTGCTCTCCTGAAGGAATAGGAAGCCAGCAGACCTAGGCTCAGGCAGTGTATCGTGTGTGAATATAAGACAAATTAGGAGAGCTGGCAGAGATCCCAGGTTACTAACATGTCCTGTTCTCCTTAGCTGTTTGGTGTAGTTTTCTCTTGCTTCTAATAGCTGATGGTCCACCTCAGGCCAATTTATCTTAAGAACTTTCCCAAATATGGCAAAATACAGGATTTGAAGACAGGGTGACAGTCATATGCCCTCTTCTTTCATCTCACTGTCCCCCATATTGATATTAATGAATATTTTTCAAAGCCAGACTCTTCCTATAAGAATCCCCAGGTAATCCTCCAAATGCCTGCTATTTAACTAAATGTGTGGCCAATGTGTAGGCTGCAGGTAGCTTTCTTTCTGCTGGCTCCTATTTCTTTCATTTGTAAACGACGGAACTCATTTTGTTTTGTTTGTTTAATTTGAATACACAGAGGGTCTCTTTGTATCAGCTGTTACTTCGCTTCAGTTGGTAACGCTGTGATAGTTTAGATGTAATCATCCTCCATGAGCTCATGTGTTCTTCTTACACTTGGTTCCTAAGTGGGGATGCTACCTTGGGAAGCTATGGGGCCTTTTGTACACAGGTTTAGTAGACAGATGTTGAGCCATAGGGACAGACTAGAGAGATATTGGCTGGCTTCTGGTCTGCTTTCCAGTCCTCAGGCTCTCATCACGATGGAATGTATTCCCTATATTGAGGAAGAGCAAATGCTTCTTTCCTCACGTTGCTACTGTCTAGTATATTGTCACCGTGAACAAATGCAGTACAGTTACTGCAGAGAATGCACAGGAGCATAAGCAAGGAAGGACTCTGGCCTCCCTCCATGAAGGTTGCATCCACAGCTTTCTGTTGTTCCACTAGGCATACAGTAGTTGAGACAGTAGCTTGTAGCCTGAAATTTTCTGAGCCTCCCTGGCCCATGGTCTTGCAGCCATTTATAAAATAATTATTCAGAAGTTTGTATTAATTACAAACTATTTGGCCTATGGCTCAAGCTCATTACCATAACTCCCTCTTATAACTTAATTCAACCCATCTCTATCAATCTATATCTTGCCACATGGGTGGCTTACCAGTGCTTTCACATCTTGCTTCTTCTCCTGTCTCTGTTTAGATTTCCCACCTGTTTCTAAACCACCTTGCCATAGGGCAAAGCAGCCTCTTTATTAACAAATGATAATAAAGTATATTCACAGCATACAAAAAGATATCCCATGTCAGTGGCTACTGTTAACTGTGAACTCTGGTTCTTCATAGTTTCATGAACTCATCCCAGTTTATTTATTTATTAAATCATTCACTTTAGTTTCTCTTATCCCCTCAGCATTCCAGGGCATATTTTTTTCTATATTATTAAAATTTCTTAATACTCATTGTTTTGGATATGTGTATATTTTATAGAATGGATGAACTATAGCAAGTTTAAAAAAATCAACAGCAGGATTTGTTCAATGTTTCACTAATATAAATTATATTAACATTTTTATTTAGTTTGTGTGACAGATATTACTATGTACATAAACTACAATGGCTATGCCTTTATAAGAATCCTCAGCTGTTTTCTGATTATGTAATTTACATGCTCAGGAGTAAAGTGTGGGGCCAAAGGCCCTGGCATTATGTGGACCATGTATCTCAAAGAGGAATTTTCACAGCTAAAAATATTTGACATCATCTAATTTGCTTCATTGATATGTCAGTTAACAGTTGGAAATCAGTTAATCAATCAGACATCTCCCTAAATGTTCAAGAGTGATTCAGATCACTTCACGGCTTGAATGTTGTCCTGATGCTCCCTGGCTGTACTTAAGTGATTTGTGGGAAGGGAACAAGTTTACAGCCAGTACTTAGTGCCAAAGAGTCCTGTAGACACATTGGTTGTCCCATGTGAGAGGAAACAGACAGGATGGGGCTGTGCTCAGAACCTGTGCCGATGGTAGAGGAAATCCTCCTGACAAAGGGAGCGTGTTTGAGGCCAAGACTGGGTGTTTCCTTTCTAGGAGTGTCCGTCTCCACGCTTCACCAAGAGAGCACTGGTCCTACGCATTCTGTGTAGACCCATGCCTGATGTATACGATCATTTGTATGTGGCCACTATCTCAGCATCCTTCCATGTCACTGGAAAGTATATCTGGAACATGTGCCAGGCTCTTGGGGAACAGATGACTGACAGCAAGGCCATGTCTTTTCTCCTCTCCTTCTGGAAGGTAGAGCCTGCAGTGTTTAAGGGATTGGAGACACTTAGCAGTGAGATTCTCTGAGTAGTACAGACTCTATTTGAGGAGAAAAGAAGTAAATGAGCTGGGTTCCCTGGGAAAAATTAGAAACCACTTCAGTCTTAGGAAAGGTGCCTAAATGCCGAGAAGTTACCACATAATGCTGAATTTTGTATACGTGACAGAAAAAAAAAAAAAAAAAAACCTAATAATTTACAAAGTGCAGGATGTGAAATGTTGAGATATTTACTCTGTTCTGAAAATCAAGAAATGGAAGACATGTTGGGTGGGGTCTCAGGTTTGGGGAAGTATGACTGACATGTGAAAACCTGTCCATGTTTAATGTGATTTAGGGATACACAGTTATGAAACCAATGTGGTAAAATATTTCAAATGTTTGGGGAAATATTTAAGCAGTTAACACATATGAAAATCTAATGCATTCTTCAAGAAGAGAAATACAGATTTAAGTTTTCACAGCTTAACTGGAGTCAGGTCGATGGATATAAGCTGCATATATTTCAGACTTACACTTAAGAGGTGTGTCATCTATGCACAGCTCCAATCCAGTAACACTGAAGGCTGTTTGCTTCCTCACGCTAAAAGCTTCCTCTCTGCCTCTTCACAACCCTTTCCCAGGACATTGCTGTGCAGCTTGTAGCTGTTAAACAGATGCATGCTCCCGAAGGATGTATAAGTAGGTGAGTAAAACATGCTTTCCCTGTGGTAGGCTTCCTTTCCCTCTACATAATTATTTCAATATTCATTCATATTCATAGTGAACAATAGCCATTCCTTTGTGTGACTAGTGTTTCATGGATGGGCTTAAAGTCACATTTTAACTCACATTTATTAATGTTCCACAGAAGAAAGATATTATTTGCCGTATACTCTGATTTTTCTTCCATCTTTACCAAGTGGGTGAATTTTTCTATAGCATCAATGTTTCTTATTTTTCAAAGGGATGCTTTTTATGGCATTTGTGGGTATGCATATGTGCATTCATGAGTGTGTGCGCACCTTCAAGTGCATGTCCAAGTATACAAGCTATGTATTTGTGTGTGTGTGCATGTATGCATATGCATGTGCATGGGGTGCATATGTGTGTGCATGTATATGGGGGGATGCATTATGTGTGTGTGTGCATGCTCATATAAAGGCCAGATTATCTTGAGCATCAGCATACTATTTTTGAGACAGGGTCTCTCACTGACCTACTACTGTCTGATTTGGTCCGTGAGTCCCAAAGCTCTGCTTGTTCCCTCTGCCCTGTCTAGCCACATGTAGTCAGTGAGAATTGTTTCTTGAATGTTGTTTTCTGGGTCCTGAGGCAGAAAGTTTCCTCTATTTTACTTTAAATACCATATTTTGCCAATTTCTTGGGATATTCCATAGCTTACAGAAAAACAGGCTTCTGTAAGCTGATTCTGTCCATTGAAGTTCTGAGCACCTGAAGGTGGGCAGGCCTAAGCTGTGATATTCAGTAGCATGACAGTTAATTTGACTGTCCTATAGAGCTGCCACACATGTTGGAGATTTGTGAGCACACCTCTGAGTGTGTGGGCATGTTGCCAGAGACAGCAACTGAGGTGGAAAGATCCCCTTTGAATGTGGGCAGAACTGCCCAACCAGCTAGGGCCTAGAGGGAGCTCAAATGGGAGATGCTCTCTTCCAACTTCCTGGCCTCCATGAGTAAGCAGGTTCCTTTGCTACAGGCTCCCAGTGTCTGGAAGCTTCTATCTCACCATAGCAAGGAAGCTGGTGGCCATGGGACCAGACTCTGAACCTAAAAAAGCCCTTTTTTCTTTTTGATTTTCTGGGCTGGCTGTTCCTGGTATGAGCCTCTTGCCCTGCAGCCCCTCAAGACATGTGTGGCATAACCCAGCCTTGTGGTCAAGTTATGCCAGAGTCTCGCTTCCACGTGTCACAACACTGTCCGTTCACTGTTCTTGTCATATTCTCCCAAATCTCCTTCGCTTTCCCAGCGTTCCACAGAACATGAAGTCTTGTGTGTGACTCTGGCTTCCCAGTTGGCAGACCAGGTACCAGCTTTCAGTTCTAATCCCTGCCCAGGTGAGACCTGAGCAGCTGAGCCCACCCACATGGAGAAGTTGCTAGTTCTCATGGCCTCTGGCTGCAAACCACACCTTCCCAATGTCTCCATCCAGGCCACTTTCCCTGCATGGGACCCCATAATTGCGTCTGGGCTACAGCTGGCTGCCTGAGTCCCAAGTGTTGCAGTAGATTGGGGATGTTCGGCTTCTAGCTACCATCCACTGTCTGTCCTCTGCTATGCCTTTCATCAACGCATCAAGTTGCTGGTTAAAATGTTCTAAACAGCCCAGGTGAAAATTTACACACTCCACCTTCTCCTGACATCTACTTAATTCATTGGTCAGTGACCTGAATGTGTTGCCGATTCTGTCATGGCCCAGGCTTCATTTGCAGTGGGTGAGGGTTGCTCATTTTATTTTTACATCCCTACATCAAGGCAGGGGCTCAAAACAAGGCAGGTATTTATAGTGGGGTATAGATGGGAGGTGGAAAGGAATGAACAGAAGTGAGGGCAGCAGAAGAGACTAGCAGGAGTGCACGTGGTTGGGACATATTGCCTTCATGTATGAAAAAGTCAGAATGAATGAAAATTACTGTGTATGATTAGCTTATGCCAATAAAACATTCAAATGAAATAAAGCTAAATTAAATTAAATAAATATTGGTTGGATAATACACGAATGGAGTATTTTATTGAAAGTACTCCTAGACTGGGTGACTCAAAGGTGAAGAACACATGCTGCCCTTGCTGAGGACCTGGATTCAGTTCCTGGAACTACACTGTGGCTAACAACTCTCTGTTAGTCCAGTTTCAGGAGACCCAATGCCTTCTTCGGGTCTCTGAGGGTACTGCACATGTGTGGTGTTCATACATATATGTATTCAAAACATTTGTATACAGAAAGTAAGCTAAAAGATCTAAAACAAAATCTATAAGTATTATCTGCCTCTTAGGACATCCAGACTCTCTGATGTAGACCTGTCATATTGGCAAATCATGTCGAACTGCATTTAATGAAGAGTTGAGATGGGGTAAATTTTCCAGGAGAGAAATGCCGTTTCCATCTGTGGTTTGCCCCTATGATGCTCTGGAAAGTTTATTCAACTACTTTCATCATCTCTAATCTTTCTCTTCTCTGCTTTCCAGAAGTTAAAAGGATGTTTGGGAGATTGAGTTTCCAAAGGTTTTCTGGATTCTGAGCCTTGTTTAGGGGCTCCCAGGCCTTCTGCTTCCTTTACTTATGGGTGTCCTTGTGACATTGAATCTGAGCTGTCCTTACTTTTGTATTAGAATATCTTTCTGGGAGGGGGATGAATGGCTGAAATGCTTAAAAAAAAAAAAAAAAAAAAAAGGAAGTGAGCTGGGCTTTGTGCTGGTGCCTTGTGTCGGGGCTCTTCTTTCCCACTTACTATACTCCTGACATCCCCCCTTCACTGCACCGTGGTAGCCCCACTCCCTGGTTGCTTGCTGTCTCAACTCCTTTCTTTTCATCTCACAAAATGCCGATGGATGCTCATACCTCACAAGCCTGCCTTGAAGTCCTTGTGAGGGCCTGCCATTATCAGCAGCACCAGACTGAACTCCAGCCAGCCAGTCATTTATCTCAAAGTATCTTGTTGCTGGGGCACAGGGGTCTGTATCAGGGCTACCATGCAGGAAGGGAGGGATAGGGTCCAGTGTCCCATTCAGTACAGAGGAGCTCATATCTAGCTCCTTCCCACAGGACAGAGCCTGGCTTTCCATTCACAAAGAGAAGCACATAACAAAGGCTACATTCTTCTCCTGGCTTCAGCATGGGCTCAGCCCACATTCATTTCCTGACATGGTTACCCAAGCAATCCAGCATCCCAAACAGATGTGCCTGTGGACAGGAAGCTAAGGATGACAATGGTCCCCAACTGGAATCGAGTCCATTGCAGACCAAATCTCAACACCCCTTCCCCCAAGGCTCTCCATCTGAAGGCCTTTCTGCAGTGTGTCTGTCCCCTACTTCTGTCAGTGAGGAAACTTGTCAACAACAATGCTCTGCTGTTCTCAAGGTGGGGGAGACAGAGGGACACAGAAAGCATCTGTCCTGAATTTTTCTATTTGGATGTAAGTTTGGAGAGTCACCACGGGAACATGCCTCTTGGTACATCTGTGAGGAAAGGTTGACTAAGGAGCGAAGACCTGCCCTGAATGTGTGCCCGTCCTTTCAGCTGGGGTCCCAGAATGAAGACAAAAGGAGGTGAGTGCTGGGCCAGCAGAGCAGTGGCATCCATTCCTCTCTGCTTCCAAGCTGTGTGCATATGTGACCAGCTACCATCCTGCTCTGGACCCCAGGCCTTCTCTGAGGTGATGGACTCAGACTGTAAGCTAAAGGAGACTTTCCTTCCTTCAGCTGATTCTGTTACTTGGTCACAACTGCAGGACAAATGACTGACATACAGTCTGAAATGCCTGTGCTGGAGTCATTGAGGGGTCATGAGAAAGAGGCACGTGTGTGATTCTGACCTGCTGGGAACTTGGTCCTTAGCTACCTGAAGACTAGAAGATGTGTGTGTTTTGCATGCTGGGAACAAAGAGTGCACACACCCCGAGGTGGTAGGTGTGAGGTGGAGTACTGTGTGGGCCTCTGACCTTTGTGGCGGCTCCTCTAGCTGTTCCTCTCTGCTCTCCCTACTTCCACAACACTTTCAGCTTTTTAACACATCACTCATGACCTTTGGCTTAATCCGTTCCCACCCATCTCTGGCTTCCCAGACTGTCTCAATGGGAACAAATAGGGTTTTAATCACTGTTTCCCTGTATTTAAACATGAAACTCTCAGCAACCTTATCAATTTAATGTGGAAAAATGAGCAAGGGTAAAGTGATTATTATCTGCTTGTACATTTGCCATCCCTGTCATCTTGGTATTTGAGAGACTGAAACAGGAGGATTGCCATAAGTTCTATCCTGGGATCTATGTGAGTTCCAAGGTAGTATGGGCTAAAATGAGACCCTGTCTTAAGGGGTGTGTGTGGGAGAAGCAGTAATATTCTAGATATTTATTTTTATTGAAAAGACAATTGTAGTTATATGTGAAAGAAAGGGCAGCATCCCTATGTCGACTTGTTTTGTGTGTGTTTCTGTTGGATGATATATTTGATACTGTTTTCTCATTAACATTGAACTCACAGCACTATGTGCCTCAGATTTATCCAACACACACGTATTTCCACTGAGGCTCATCACAGTCTTGCCATTTACCACTATGGGGAAGTTCTACCTTGAGCCATTAAGTCACAAAAAAAAAAAAAAAATCTACGAAGAGCTTGACATTAAATGACCAGACTAAATGACAGTGAGTGTCTGTGTTATGAAAACCAAGAAGAGGGCCACCTTGCTCAACCCTGAGTATTGACCCAGATTTCTGAAGGACCCCAAAGGATAGTGAGTACTGACTGGCTCTGGGTGAGAAATTAACTAAAACAAATGGTAAGATTTGTTAGCACAGAATCTGTAAGTACTGAATGTCACTGTGCCCCTAAATGGGTCATCTATGAAATTACTACTTTCTAGACTGACACGCTCTTCTACTGACATTTCCGTTGCTGCTTATGAAAAATCTCCCCCAATTTAACAAATGTCTCTCAGATTCTCCTCTCCACTCTGGCACTGTAGCAACTGTGTGCTACTCACCCAGAGCACAGTCTATGCATGGCCCTGCTTCCATTATTTGTAGGTCTGCGGTTACTCATTTCCAAAAGCACACAGGCTTAGACCAAGACCAAGGGCTGTCCAGCACCTGAGTAATCCATCACCACTCTCCGCCCTTGAGTGAGGTGATTCTGAGGCAGGTGCCACTGAATTTTCAGCAGGTTCCAGCAAGATTTTACCTTTTAACCTGCAACACACCTGCTGGCTGGCCTACCCTCCTGTGGCCAGACCCTTCTCTAGAATACCTATTCCATAAGTGCCCTTTGTCTACACTCCTCCCACAGTGATGCTGCCCAAGGTAGACATGATTTCCTGAGGATGTCTGCATGGAGCACCTCCCATTTCTGCAGATTGTGAAACCTCCTGAATTAGAGAAAGCTGGAGCTGTGTTATGTTTGTGCTGCTGTGACAAAATGTCAGTGTCAACTTAAAGGAAGAAAAGCTTCCTTTGCACTTATACCTTAGGGGCATCAGAGCCTGTGAGAGGGTGCAAAACCCAGCTCACCTCATGAAAGGCAGAGGGCATAGAAGGAGTGTGTTATGGAGAAGGTCCCGACTAAGGCACTCTTCAGGGTATATTCTCTGTGGTAGTTTGAATGTAATTGGCCCCACAAGCTCATAGGGATGTCACTATTAGGGCCTGTGGCTTTGTTGGAGTGGACACAGTCTTGTTGAAGAAAGTGTGTCACTATTGGGGTGGGCTTTGAGGTTTCCCATGCTCAGGATATCATCCAGTATCACAGTCCATTTCCTGTTGCCTTCAATCAATATGTAGTCAGCACCATGTTTGCCTACATGCCGCCATGATTCTCTGCTGTGATGACAATGGGCTGAACCTCTAACCTGCAAGCCACCACCTCAATTAAATGTTTCTATTACATAAGTTAATGTGGTCATGTATCTCTTCACACAATAGAAACCCTGACTAAGATATCCTCCAACCAACCTCCACCTCCCAACAGTTATCACTACCTAAGAGACAAGGTTTAGCCATATGAGCCTTTTTTTGAACATTTAGATCCAAAATGTTCTAGGAATGTTGTTAGATCCTGGTTCTGTTGAGTACTACCAAATTCCTTGGTGCCCTATTAGCACTGGGGCTGACAGCACTTTTCAACAGCGCTGTTCAACACAGAAGTTTGTCATATTTTACAGTTCCAGATTCGGGAGTCTGAGATACAGCTGCAAGTAGAAACTGGTTCACTCTGAAAGTTTTAGGAGACATTTACTTCGGGCCGTTCCTTCAATCCTAGGATCTCCAGAGATTCTTGGTGCTCCTTGGCTAGCAACCACTTCATTGATATGGCACCATTGTACTCCATCCTGCGTGGTTCTGGCTATGTCTCCCCTTCAGTAAAGACCTCAACCATTGGCTCCAGGACCATTCTGTGAATTTATCTATCCTAGGTTAAGCCTGTAAAAAAAAGATTCCAAACTAAGCCTGGGAGATAGTTCACCAGGTAAAGGCACTTGCTGCCAAGCCCCGATGATCTGAGCTTAATTCCTAGAGCCCACATGGCAGAAGGAGGGACCTGAACCCTGAACGCTGTGCTTTGACCCCCACAGGAACAGCAGGATATCCATGTGCCCACCCCTCCTCCTATACACAAAATAAATAATCCATCCTAAGGTCACACATACTGGAAGTTAGTGCTTACAAATATCACTGCGGAAATGGTGCAGAAAAGCTGTGTTGCACACTCCATCTGTCTTGATTATTTTTCTCACAGCTGTAATTAAATAACTTAAGGAAGGAAGGATTAATTTGGTTCATGGTTTGAGGGTAGACAGTCCATGGTGGCAGATGGCTCCATGCAACTGGTGCTCCACATCTGCTCATAGTATGGAGTTGTGAGAAGCAGGCACAGAACAAGCTGCATTCTAGCCCGTGGATGGTGCTGCTCACATCAGGGCTTCGGGTGCTTCCTGAGCCAGTCAAGTGGGCAATTGAATTTGCATCAGAGTTTATGAAGGAGCAGTCTCCCTGAGCAGTGCAGTTCTTTAGTTTGGACCTCAGAGGTGATCCCTTTTCTTCTCTTCGCTGCCACCTCTCTTTGTGACTATAGAACAAGTTACCATTCCCCACACAATAAAACATTGAAAAAATAAAGTATACATCAGCTTGGCATTTCCCTGAATAATTATATTTTCAACCTTAAGTATTTAATTTTCCAATTCAATCTAAGATGCTCATTTGACATTTATAAAATATTATTAAATCCGTGGTGAAAGTAACAATTACCAATGACACCAGTCTCCTCCAGGACAATTACACTGCTCAAAAGAGGCTTTTCAGGTGCAATTAAATAAAATACTAATGTGAGAATTTTCTGTATAAGATCTCATAAGGGTTTGCTAAGTTCAGGGTGCCTTCTGCTCAGTTTAATTTGTATTTTCTACAAGGAAATGGGTATGAAGCAATTGGCAATTTCTTATTTGTCTCTGAGAACACTGTGTATAGCGTATAGCCATAGTAGTTCTAAGCAAGGGTAAGAACCACAGTCATAGACTGGACCGTTTCCCCCCTACAGAATGCTCTTGCTGAGACAATGTCTTTCTGGTCTCTTATTCTGTAAGATTTTAAATTCTTTTCTGTGTTCTGTTTATGATACAACAGCCAATAGGAATGAGAACACAACAGCCTGTGAAGGAGACTAATGGGCTGTTTATAGTGCTGCAAATCATGACCCAGGCAAGTATGTTTGTGGCTGGAGAGAAGAGGCCTAGCTCAAGTTGCTAATAGCAACAGGCACAGATCTGGGTTTCAGCGGCAGGAAGTAACATCCATACCAGGCTGATATCAGTGACAGAGACAGACAGGTGCATCAGGTCTCCATCTTTGTCTAGCATCAAAGGTGTGTTTGTTACCTTGTTGTGAGGCATCCACCTCACAACAGAGCTTTCAGGCACAATTCAAGCCAATAGAGAGTCTTTCTTTCCCATCTGGCGACTATACTGGGTGTTTGGAATCCAAGTGCAGTTCTTTTCATTTCTCAGGGTGAGCTTTTAAGCATAAGAATTACATCCTGCTACCTTCATTAGCAAGAACAGTTAGCCAAAATCAGAACCATAGAAGCCAAAAAACAAGATTAGTACATTTAGAGACTTTTCTAGAACTATGGACTTTGATGGATTAGGTCTTGGTTCTCATTTTGGAAGGTGCTGATGCCTATGTGCTAAGTTCCAAGGACTGAATAGAATTTCCATCATGATTTCAATTGTGCTAAGATCTGAGGCCTACTGATGTCTGGGGCTTGTGTTATATTAAAAGAAAATGGCCTGCAGAGGGAGTGGCACAGATGTTGCTTTGTTGGAGGAAGTGTGTCCCCATGGAGGTTTCATATTTGCCATTTCATATATACTCAAGCCACATACAATGTCTCAGACCACTTCCTGTTGCCTACCTATCAAGATTTAGGACTCTTAACTCCAGCACTATGTCTGCCTGCACACCACCATGTCATACTGTGATGGTAATGGATTAAACCCTTGAAAATGTAAGCCTGGTCTATAGACCCAAAGAAGCTGTGGTCACAGTTACAGCAGCAGTAGTGACAGGACAGACACATTCACCTGTTAAAGGTGCAGGCAGCACTGCTTTGTCTTTGGGCCTCTTTATATCTGAGCTTCCAGAAGGTGCTGTCCACTCCAGGGAGGGTCTAGAAATGCCTTCTCAGACCTGTGCAGTTGTACCTGCTAGTTTGTTCCAAATTCAACAGAGTTGACAGGATCAACTATCACACCAGCTCACTCCAGCTGCGTTTTATTTGGTTTATTGCTGGCCCCTGTTGACTTCCTTGTAAACAGGCTGTGATTTTGTGGCACAGGGAGGTGACTCCTTTGCTTTACAGCCCGTTGGTAAGTTTGCCAGCCTCCTACATATCACTTGTGTTCAGTATCAACATTCTCTAGGTTCTCCTCTACATAGACAGTTAAAAATAAATATCCTTGTTTTTGTTTCCATTGTTGTGATAGGAATCCATAACCAAAACCAGCTTGGAAATGAAAGACCTTGCTTGGCTTATGCATTCCAATCACAGACTATTCTAACTGAAATCAGGGCAGGAACTTGTGGCTGGAACCTACAGGTAGGAACGATGCAGAGGCCATGGAATAATTCTACTTGTTGGTGTGTTTCCAGGTTTGCATTCATCTACCTCTCTTATACTCTTTGGACCACATGTCCAGGGCTGATACCATCCATAGTGGACCAGGACCTACTAAATCTATTATGCATCAATAGGCTTCCTATGGGCCAATCTAGTGGTGTCTTTGCTATTGAGGTTCCCTCTTACCAGATGACCTAAGCTTGTATCAAGTTGATTAAAACAACATCAAAACCAAAGCAAAAACAAGAAAACAACTTACCCAGAACAGTGACCACCAAAGTGTGGGGGAGAGAGTAATAAACTCAGAGTTGCCCAAAATTGAAGAAACAACCCCTAATAGAAAGACATGGGTTCATTTTTCTTTGCAGCTTCAGGCTAATGGACTAGTTTCCCAGCCATCTATTGTGCATAGGTCAAAGACCCTAACCTTCCACAGCTTTCCTGCTTTTAACCCTTGGCCCATCAGCTAATCGATCACATGACATACATTCACAGTCATCAAAATGGTGAGGGTCCTCCACATTTGCTCCACTAACATCTTGCACAATTCTTTCCATGGGTAATGGGAAAAATCCTTATTGCCATGTTTCTGGGAATGAGGGTGGTAGCAAGAACATTGTGTGCATTTTCAGAGCTGGAAGCCACTAATTGCTATGAGGGCACAGGAGCAGGTGGAGGCCTGGCGGTCCCTGAGCTGCTGTTTTCTATGTTTCCCACTCTGTGGATCAGGAACTTGCACCTTAGCAGCTGCTGGTGGTGTTCCCAAGAAGGTGGTACTCTTCAAGCAGCTGGTGCCCAGAATCCAAAGTAGACTTACTTTGTTAGACACCTGCAAACTTCTCTGTCACTTACAGAGTACTTCTTCCTAAGAATATTTTCTATACCTGTCTTGCATGGACATAGACTTGTGTGTATGCAACTGTGGTTGTCTGTTTGAGACAATGTGCATGTGGAGGTCAGAGGACATCCTTCAGTGCTCGTTGACACTCATCATCCATCTTGTTTGAGGCAGAGTCACTGTGTATTTTGTCTAGTGAGTGTCTCAGGCTAAGTAGCCTGTGACCTTCTGGGGATGTTCATGTCTCCACATCCATATCCCTGTAGGAACATAGACATCTACTGCACATAATCCTTTTATGTAGATTCAGGGGGTTTGAGCTTTACCCCTGCTGGCTTTTTCTGTTGAGAAGGAGTTCATCAGGACAGTAGTTTGCAGGACATTGACAACAATGACACCCTCATGATCTGATGATAATCCCTATGTCTTTCTCCTGACCTCACTATTGAGCAATGTTGTTTCTGTGTGTTTTATTTTCTTACAATGACTTCTCATAAGAAAACAAGCCAGCAAGTACTTCCATACATAACAATGCAGTTATTCTTAAGGACTGGGTTTGTAGAAGTCAAGTTTTCTAAACTATGCTTGAAAATCAGTGTCTATCCAGCACCAGCTCATGATGTTCTCAAAATGCAAAGTTCTGGTGAACATAATATATGTTGACCTTCATTATGGATGCCCATTAAAATGTTTTCAGTTCCTCAGCTCCCAGGGTAACCTATTATGTATTCTGGGAGGGTATTGCCTGCTCAGTAGTATCTTCTCCAGAGAGCATTTAGATGCTAATTAATTAGATAATGCATCCTTGCCATACCTTCAGGTCCAATTTTACAATTGGATCTGGCATATGGTGCTGAAGCAATATCTCCCAAGACACAGCACACACTTGCAGAGAGCCACTAGTAACAGAAGACCTCCTCTGTGGCCCTAACTTGACCAGCAGAGGAGCAAAAGCCCAGAGGCAAGCTGTTTTCAAACCAATCCCTACTCCTGTCCCCTGGTTCTCATCCAGGAATGGCTTCACAGAGGGAAAAAAGCATCTCTAATTATTGGTCATTTTAATTGTATGAGATCCATGATGATACTTGCAAAAGTACGATGTTGATTAACTTGCCTTTCCTTACATGCAAGAAATAGCTGAGTAGGCTGAATGTTTGTCTGGAAGCTGAGGAGCCAGCATTGAGTGAGGCATGCGCCCTGTGGGTACAGGATTCCTCTGGGAAAGGCCTCATGGAAGTAACACTTTCATGTCTCTGGGTCTCATATGTTGAGATGTATAAGGGAGCGTGCTCTCATATGGCCTACCTCTCTCTTCAGGAGCAGGTCCCTAAATGCCAAACTCTTAGAGCATAGACAGCGTGCTGAAGGCTCGTAGTTGAGACTCTCTCTGGGACTCTCCTTAGCTGACTGGCATTTCTGGAAGTGTGTTTGCATGAGTGGCCTCCCACATCACTAGACTTCCCCATCCCTGTTTTCTGGAGGAATTTTTTGTTCCACCATGACTTAGCACCCTAGACTGTAGCTCTGCAGAGTCTCCAGGTTCCTGCTGTGAATGTGGCTAGTCCCTGCCTCTTAAGAAACCCCTCTCTTGTTTCAGAGATGCTACCTTTGCCTAGTAGGCCGTGGATGAAAGAAGAAATAAGGACCAAGTCTGAGGAGGCACTGTCAAACAGAGTCCTTAAAGTCCTCACAAAGGCAAGGTTGTGTGACTTTAATGGGGACTCATGGCCACTTTCACTGGTCCAGAGGTAAGAGAGTGTTAAGGACTCCAACTCAAGTTCCCTCACCCAGATATCCTCACCCCCATTCTCAGAGCACCACTGTTTTCTACTGTGTTCTAGGCATGGCATGGCAGAGCTGCTAGGGTTGAGAATCTGTCTTTGGAACCTTAGAATTCTTCCTTCATCCTCAGCATCTCTTGTTCCCTCTGAATTTGGATAAGGAACATCATTGTCAGCTTAGGCTAGTATAACAAAATGCTACAGATGGGTACCTTCAATGGAATGTATTTCTCAGTATGGAAGCTACAAGTCCAGGTGCTGGCTAGCTTCTGAAAAGAAGCCTGATGTCTACTCTTGGGGATTTTCTTCCCCTCTGACACATGAGTTCCAGTCTTGGCACTGTGGTTATGTGGACTCCTCCTGGGAGAAGAAGTGCCTGAGTATCTCTCACTTGTATTCATCAGTTGCCAGCACAACACTCCCACCTTCAGCTCTCAAAACTCAAGTATCTCTAGACACTATGGAGGCAAAACACAACACATCAAGGCCTCACCAAAGAGCACAGGATTGCATGGTCCTGAAATCCCACTATCCTTGGTCTGCATGCCCTATAAACCCTACCATGTCTGCTTTCTCCTCTCCCTCTCATGTGCATGAATATGGAGGCCAATGGTCAATGATGAGTATTCTTAATGGTTCTCCACTTTACTTTTTGTGATGGGGTCTTTCACTGAATTAGAACTCACCGATTGGTTAGGGTGGCTGGCAGTCAGCCTTAGAAATCCTCCTTGCTTCCCTTTCCCAGGGCTGGGATTACAGGTGACTGGCTAGTTTACATTTTACCAGCTGAGCCATTTCCCCAGTTCTTACCTTTGAGTTTTTATATGTCTGCAGCAGTCCATCACTGAGCGGGGCTGCCACACAGAGAGGCCCTTGGGAGTGATGCTAACTATGAGCCACAGTTCTTCAGTAATGGCCTCAAGGTCAGAGAAATGTCAATAGTAGAAGTAATCATATGACCACCAGCTCTGTGGACACCCCAGGGCATTCTGTCCCACATCTTCAACTGTGGAGTCTGTGATTATGGTAACCTTTATTTGGGGGACGCTGAGGACGATTTCGTTTTCAGTTTTGGCTGCTTCTCTGTTCATTCATCTATTCTTCTATCCATCTATCTATCCTTATGTCTGTCTGTCTGTCCACCCATTCACCCATCCTTCCCCCATCTGTCCATTTATCATCCACCCATCTATCACCTACCCATCCTTTCTTCATGCATCCATCCATCATCTGTCTATCCATCTGTCCACCCGCTTATCTATCTTTTTCTTTGTGCTCAGACTTAAGAGTAAAATAACCCATATCTTGGGGAGGGAAGGGATCAGCCCTGACACTCAGATACAAATGTAGACACATCAGAGGGCATGTGGGAAGGAATGTGCTGTCCCCTTGGAGACTTGCCAGAGTCCTGAGGGAGTATCTATGAAGTAGATAATTCATACACTAGTTACCAAAAACACCAGACCTTTGGTTTCAGCATTTCCTTCATGCACTCAGTGTGAGTGAGGAGGCACACAGACACAAGAAAAACACACAACAGAAATGTAAGATCAGGGGTAGGATATTAAAAAACAACAACAAGCAACAGTGAATTACTTTGTTTACTTTTCAATTATCCAAACATGATCAGCAGTAATGCCCGCACTGAGGAGAGTGCTCAAAAAGCCCCGCCCCCTCCGAGGACTCTGAGTTGACAGATCTTTTTGGTGTCAGCTTATGAATGTATCTTTTGATCCCATGATGGCTTCTCTGGAAGTGAGTCTTCAGGTCTTACTTTTAAGCAGGAAGAAAAAGCCTTATTAAGAAACAATAGCTAATGGACTTGTAAAATTTATCATAATACAGGGTTTCCTAGGATGATAATATTGAAAGAATACCCAGTTTTCAAAGCAGTAGCAAACCCAAAACAGAACCCAGCATAGAGAGAGTACTAAAAACATGGGGCATATTTGCTTCAGCACAAAATTGTGTCCACACAGACTCAGTATCTCTGTGCCCTGCACAGCTGTCCACGTGACACTGTTTCTGGGATCTTCTTAGGAAAATATGAGTGTGAACTGATTAGCATGGCAGTCCTTTGCCATACCTATTCCATGTATGAAGGTCATTTGTGTGCTCTCTGCTCCAAGGTGACAGAGGTATCTCCCCTGGAGCTGAAAATCCCAAGACGTCTGTTGTCTCTGCCCACAGAGGTGAGCATCCTCACCTCTACCCCCAGACAGATGGATACAGCTGTCCTGGGAAAAGTAAAGAGGATCGACAGTTGTCTGAGGCTTCCCTGTGGGGAAGCCTGGGCTTATCTGCTTTGTAGAAGTACTGCACAGGTAAGCGGCCCGTGTGCCTCTGTGCAGAGTGCACCACTGCCTTGGAACGAATCTGTTCATCACTCATTCTGCTTCTGTAAGGGGAATGTGAAAATGGTTAGTGCTAGCTACAGGGTTCTAAAAATATTCCCAAACCTTCTTCACTAGCGGGGTTCCTCTAATCCTCCCTTCCCCACACAGATCTTCCAGCAGGTTTTGGTTTTCTGGGACATGTCAGGAGGCTTGTCCTGGAAAGCCTGGGGTGAAGGTTCTGGGAAGTTGACTGTGTGGACTCTTCTGTCCTTACTTAAGGTAATCTATGTTGGAGAATGAGGGAAATGGAGTATTGGCTAGAATAGCTTACACCCACCAAGGCCGGTCTTTGAACAGCTTTGGTGGCTGGAGCTGCCTTTGAATAGCATTTACCTTGCATGACTTGGTGATGCCAAGAAATGAATGCATACAGCCCAAAACAGGTGTGTGGGATAGTGCTCTTGTACACTGTAAAGATATGTTATTCATATTTGTTTAATAAAACACCGATTGGCCAGTAGGCAGGCAGGAAGTATAAGTGGGGTGACCAGACTAGGAGAAATCTTGGAAGAGGAAAGGCAGAGAAGCCGTCACCAGCCAGGTGCAGAGGAAGCAGGCTGAGAATGCTGGATAGAGTAAAGATATCAAACCATGTGTCTAAGTGTAGATAAAAAATTATGGGTTTAGTTAAGCAAAAGAGCTAGTTAGTAAGAAGCCTTAACTACTGGCCCAGCATTTACTATAATATTAAGCCTCTCAATAATTTTTTCATAAACGGCTGCAGGACCAGTCAGGTAGGACAGAGAAACTTTCGACTGCACAGGTTCCCTGCCTAAGTCATGAGAATTTTCTTCTTTCTTTGTAGTTTTATACCACAGTCAAAATCTGGAAACTCAGCCTCTAAAACCTGGTGATTGAAGAGGCCAGGAAACACTCCAAGTGAAACACTTCATTCATTGTTCTGGAAGTTAGTTTTGCAAGGCATTGAGGTAGGGATATGAACAAAGATGCAGCAGAAACCCTGAAAGTGGAGGAAGATTTGAAGCAGAAGATAAGGGCTCCAGGTCCGGGTTGGAGTATGGACTCTTCCTTTGTCACCTTTCTGGATTTACCTTCAGTTTTGAGGCACATGAATAATAACATACTTGTCACTCCGGGTTGGCTTCTGTCTGTGCTACCCTTATAGAGGCTTCTCCGTGATTACAGAAAGAGGGTTTTCCCTAATAAGAAGCTAATCATCAGCTTGAATTCTGTGCCTCTGGTTAGGAAAGCCAAGCATCACTTGAATCTGACTCAAATGGACAAGGCAAGCCTCTCTTCTGCTCAGGATCCAGCGTGGAAGTAACACAGACTGACTCCCTGGGTGGAGCAAAGAGACAAAGCCAGCTAGCTCTCTCTGCCTTTCGATTTAGAAGGGACCAGGGATCTGACGTATTTAGGGGCTGGCATTGCCAAGTGTGGCCTCAGCTCTTTCTCCTTTAAGTTCAGATGTGAGAAGGAGATAGGAGCCCTGTATCCCACAGGACAGAAGGATCATCACCCAGAGTCCCCCTGGGCATAGAGAGGCTGCAGCAGGAACAGACACGGACACAATGAACCCAGTTGTGTTGAGAGGGCACAAAGCTGGCCAGGCTGGGGCAGGATGGCATAGATGCCATGCCTGCCACCCTCAGGGGGCCCAGGCTTTGTCTGATCCTCTCCCTTCCACTTGCTCTACTTTGGGGAGGCTGGGACTGGTGACCCACATGCTTTGAATGGATTTTTCTATTTTTGCTACAGCCAGTGCTGTCACCAACATTCTGGCATTTTCTACTCCTTTTACATGCTTACAGCCTGGATGGAGACGAAAACATAATACCCCGGGCCAAGACAGCTAGAAATCAGGGCACAAGAAACTCTGAGTGAAGCAAACAGCAGCCTGCCTAAGTGGTGTGGAGCCCCTGCCAGCCAGTGCGTCTGTCATCTGTCACTGGAGGAGCTCATTAGCTGTGAGATGGTCTTTCGGAGATTTATTGAAATTACAGTCATCTTCAAAATCAGCAGGAACAACAAAAATCAACCTGCCTTTTATCTCAAAACATCAGCTACTTAGGAGAGACCCACCTACAAACAGGTCTCTCCTATCACTTATCTATTTTTGCATTAGATGTATATTATTATAGAAAGCAGGCAGCCTCAAAATAAGTTTATTGTGGAAAGCCCCAATACAGTGAATTAAGATATGTAGTTACAACCTGCACATAGTTGGAACACCCCAATACAGTGAATTAGGATATATAGTTACTACCCACACATACTTGGAACACCCAATACAGTGAATTAGGATATGTAGTTAGTACCCACACATACTTGGAACACCCCAATACAGTGAATTAGGATATGTAGTTACAACCTGCACATACTTGGAACACCCCAATACAGTGAATTAGGATATGTAGTTACAACCTGCACATACTTGGAACACCCCAATACAGTGAATTAGGATATGTAGTTACAACCTGCACATACTTGGAACACCCCAATACAGTGAATTAGGATATGTAGTTACAACCTGCACATACTTGGGATTTTTTGTTTGTTTGTTTGTTTTTTGTTTTTTTGTCGTTCTGAGACACCTAACTTCTACCCTCCAAGTTTCAAGGTCAAAGCACTGATGTGACCTAATTATTGTCATTTTCTTGTTTAGTAGTGCTAGGAATTGAACCCAGGGCCCTGCCTATGTGAAGTAAACACTTCCACCAAGCCTTGCCCGGCTCTCTGGTTTATTTTTTATTTTGAGGGTGGGTGGGGTGGGCCCATGTCACTTCACTTGGGAATCCCCAGGAGGAGGCACAGAATCGTCTTAGTGACCCCACTGGGACAGAGCTATCTAAATCCTAAGGGATGGAAATGATTTAAAAAAAAAAAAAAAAATCCAGGCATAACTTGAATTTCTTTTTCTCTATTTTCAATCTCTTGCAGTGTCTGGTCAAAAGTGCACACAGACAATATGTGTAGCAGAGATTTTTGGCTTAGCTTAGTCTTGAGATTTGGACTAGTAATTACAAATAATCACACAAAGTTTTATATTAATTATATGTTGTTTAGCCTATGGCCCAGGCTTATTGTTAACTAGTTTTTTGTTTTTTTTTTAAATCTTAACTTATTTTTGTTAATTTATTTTGTCACATGGCCTGTGGCTTTTTTTTTTTTTAATACTTTTTTTTTGGGGGGGGAGGCTGGATTGCAGCTTTTTTTGACTTTGCTTTTTTTTTTTTTTAAATCTGTGCTCCAATTTTTTTGCCTGCTTCTAAGATGCCTTGCCATAGCCCAAAACTGTCTCTTTATTAACTAATGATATTCACAACATACAAAAAAGTCTCCCATCAAATACACTTGCAGGGAGAGCAGATAAACGCATGAGTCTGTGTGTCTGTATCTCCCTCCTGCCTCCACTTCCTTCTTCCTTTGTCTAATTTCAGACACCACAGCCCAGGCCAAACATTTATAGCAAGTCTTTCTTTGTTCCTTTATCTTTACTTTCACTTAGAACAGGCCATAAAGCCTTAATACAGCCGTAAATCTTGGGGGCTTCCTAATACTAAGTGTGGTTGTTGCTTTAATGCCTGTGTTTACAGTACAGGTGGAAGAGAAAGTCCTGGGCACGTGAAGGTCAAGTGAAGGTCAAAGCAGCCATCTTGGCAGGCCCAGTCCTGGGGTGTAATGAGGAGGGAGGAGGCACAAAGAGGCTCAAGAGATTAATCCCGACAAAGCATGGGCTTCCCTCCCAGCAGCCTTGGCCGTTGGCTTGTGGACTGTGGGTACCACACAAAGCATCCCTGTGTGAATGGAAGAGTGCAGAATAATTCTGGAAGCAAAGGCCAGAGCAAGGCGTCCTCAGGGGCAGCTCCTGTGGAGGCCTGGTGACTCTTTCTGTATTTTCCTGCTGGTCTCTGGTTGTTCTGTGGCTTGTGAGTGAATCCTCACTCTCATCCCTTCCTCCACACAGCCTTCTCCTCTGCCTGCATTGGCATCCGAGTCTGGGTACAGGGATGTAGCACTTCCGTGTGTACAGTTCAGCTCCCAGCCAAATATGGCTGAAAAATGCCTTGCTACCTCATGGTCTAGCCCCAGTGAGGGGTCTGTGTCACTCTTCTTTGTGAGGAACGACTGAGGTCCTTGGGCTGAGATCCCTGCATAATCAGGGTGAGCCCACAACCCGAATTCAAATTAAATATTTATCCTGATCTTTCATGGCCGTACTTACACAAGGGGCAGTTATTGTGATGCTAATTAGTTTTACCAGGGTATAGTTCCTGGCAATAAAAGGCCTGTGCATAATTATTTTGTATGAAAGAAACAACCCTGGTAAATATTAAATATTTAATAATGAATATTTAATAACTCAAAATAACTACCTATCACACTTGGCCAGAGAATTGACAATCCTGGACGCTGACGCTGAGAACACCAGCTACATAGTAAACAACTCAAACCAGCACCTGCCACTAGATTTTGCCACAGGGAAAGCAGACCTCTGGCCCTTTGAAGCTCAGCATGCATGCATACCTGGGTGGCTTCACCTCACTTGCTATTCCCAGCTGTGTCACATGCAAATGATGCCTAATTCTGCAGCTCACTGCAGATAGCAGGTGCAGCTGCTGCAGGAAGAATCTTTTTTTCAGTTTTACTCCAGGCTCCTGGAGATGGGAAATGTGTCCTGCCAGAGCCTGAGATCTTAAAATTGTTAGTAAATGCTTTGCATACAACTATCTACAGCAGAATGGTGGTGCTCTGCCATTATTGTCAGTGAATGAATGCTGGGACTAAATATCTAGTAACAAATAACTTGGCTCTGGGTTTAGATGGTATGATCCACTGTAGTGAAGACAGAGTAGTGGTGAATGGCTCTGCGGTGGCAGGAACAGGAAGCAGCTTTTTTTTTTTTTTTTTTTTTTTTTTTTTTTTTTTTTTTTTTTTTTTTTTTTTTTCCCTGTACCTATGTGACCCAAGGGGACATGATAGTGGCAGAAAGAGATGAATAATAGCAGCATCATGAAAATACAATGTTTTAAAAGTTTGATTCATCCTAGGAACCTGACATGTCGGATTGTGTTGGGATCAATCCTAACATCAGGATTGACCTTCGCTCCATCAATTTTCCCCATAAAAGCCTGGGTATTTATTCATGCAGTCAAGCTGATGCTCTAGAAATGAGCCAACATCACCACCAACATTACGACTTCTCTGCTTCTTAAACCTCAGTCTTAAGGGAGACCAGTGAAGGACAGGGATTGGGCAGGGTGCAAGGGGGTCAAAGGCAGAGCATCCTTCACTGAGGTGAGAACAGTGACTGAGGGGACAGTGAGAGGAAGGGCCAGCATGCTTCGAACTGGTAGGGATGAGAGTTCCCGCTATGGTAGAGAGTGGGTGCAGGGGGACTTCTTCCTGGCCAGTGCATGTTAAATGAAGAAAAGTAAAGCTCCCACCCATGTTTCAGGAAGTTCACAGTGGCTGTTACTCTGCCCAGGTTTGTGCTGGGAGCCAAAAAAGCCTTAGCCATGGCGATGCCAATTTGGAACCAGCATATTAAGCTTCTTTTCCATAGAAGAATCCCTCCCCAGACGCCAGGCGGCCTACTCCGCTGTTGACCTATTAGTTGAGTCTCTTCCCAGAAATTAGGTGACCCTCCGGGGTTGTACAATAGCTAAGATTAGATAGGTCTCCATGACAAGACATGCTGTTGGCCTGCAGCTGTGTGAATTCCTCATTTGCTTAATTTTTGACTTACCCTTCTCCCTAAAGGACTATATGTACTGCTGAGAAGAATAAAATTTCAGAGCTTTATAAGAATACTGTCTTGCTCTCGTCCTTTGCATTTCTTGTCCCTTCATTTGTCTGTCCCCCTCCTCGGGTCCACGTTGTAGACCCCGTGGGCTGGGGCAGGTTTTCATGGAAAGAGTGGATGTCCCAGAAAGAAGAAGAGAAAGAGGAAGTCCCAGGAGGAGAGTTGAGCAAAGTCTCCACCCTGAAGGGCGGGAGTGGTGCTCCTTACAGGGGACATGCTAGACTACAGAGAGCATTGACAGTGTGTTAATACCACAAAGCATTCCTGCTGAATAAGCCAGAGATGTGAAAATGGTGCAGCTCAAGAAACATGACCACCAAATGTGGGACAGCCAGTGGGATGGGCAGACAGGCACGAGCCTTTGTCCTTCATCACCTTCTAGCGCCAAGAATCACAGTTTGCTCTCTGGATGGAAGCATTCAATGATGTTTAGTTTGAAACCTAGGACCCACTGTGGTCTGTGAGCAGGAGGAGTCATATCAAAGCAAACATGTTGATGCTATAACCCCCGTCTCTGTATGGCCACACCTGGAAATCCAGATGTTACCAGTAGAGCTAGGATGCAGATCCACTGAAGAAGTGGGTTGGTTGTTAATCCTATATGGCTACATCTTTATAAGAAGAAAGCCGTATGAAGACAGACCTTGAGAGAAGCCATGTGTTGGAAACAGAGTCAAGTGATGAGGTTGAAATCCAAGCTTTTAGTAGTTCTGGGAGGTCGGGGGAGGCTCAGAGAATAGGCTATTGTTTGGTAGCAGTGTGTTCTGGGGACCTGTGTGTTCACACTCTGGTCTCCAGTACTGTGACAGAATTGGTTTCATTGCTTGAAGCCATTTAGCCAGATTCTTGGTTACAGAGCACTGGGACAACAGTGCACCACAAGTCTTGTGCTCTAAGTCTCAAATTTCTCATCTTAAAAATATGAGTAATGACTGTCTTAATTGAAATTGCTTTGAACATTGAGACTAGGCCTCTACTAAATGAATGTGTTTTGGTTCACCTTTAGTACCTGACTGTGATGAGATGGCCCTGCACTGGCATCCTTCTGCCTCACCCTTTTCTCATCTTTAGGCGCCAAGCACGGCTTTGCTGCTCTCCGCCCTCAAAACACAACAGCAGCTCTTACATATTCCAATCGTGTCTTGATTGATCTCTGTGCTACTTCCGGCATAGATCTGAGGCAGCTTCTCATCAAAACAGGGGTGCAAGTTTTATGTATGCCAAAGACAGTGACAGTTGGAAGACATGCCAGTAAAGCATGTGATAATATATGGTTATGCAGCGGTGCGTGCGGAAAGGGCAGTAAATTTCTCTGAGTTCTGGATGAAGATGTATCTCTCTAATACTGGATGACAGGTTATTCTGTTTATTTATTTCATCAATTTTGTTCTTTTGTTTCCTTGGCGCTTTCTTGGACTGACAGACCGATCACAGTTTGATATGAACTGTGAATCTTGCACCCTCCTGTGTGGGATTTCAGAGTAATACATGTGGGGAGGGGCACTGTTTGGGGGCTCTCAGTTGTCTCTATCTTCGGGCACTGTTCTGGTTGATTGGTTGCAGTTCACACATCAGTCTACCTTCAGAATGCAGGGGGGCGGGCACGCACAGTTGTGTGGGGGTCTGTCTCCAGCACTCCCTCTGTAAAGCAAGGCAGGAAATCTGACAAGTGAAGGTTTTCAATGAGGCAAAGGCATGTCCCTTTGTGACCCTTTCATACCAGTTCCTTCAAAGGCCAGGTTCTGACCAGATGCTCACTTGTCATCTCAAAGTTTCTTACTTTACTGTTCAATGAATTGACCATATACTGCCTTAAATTAGTGCTTGGCAAACTTTTTCGTTATGGTCACCCTGTTTTCTAGGATCCCTTTAATATTTTTTTAAAGAATTTCTAGGACCATTGACCTTTGTTGGGTCACACAGCTATGAACAAGCTGATCCTAAGGACAGTGGTCTTCCTTCTCTGCTCCTTTGGCTGCCAGTCACTATAGGTGGCCACATTTGACTTCCAAGGACTGATTCTAACACACAGTATAAAGACTGGGATCCCAGGGTGTTTAGGGAAAGCAAAGGTTTCTCATATCTGAGGACTCTATGCAGATATGCAGAGCTCTACTGGTGTGAGCTTCCTCAGGATACTCCCTCTTGACAGCACAAGGACTTGAAAGACTCATGAAGGCCCTAGAGGAGATCAGAGTACTACTACTCCACTTCTGGGAAGCAGAGACCCTTTGGTGGTGGGGCTGTGCAAGCTGTGCAGGAATCTCCACCCTTGTAGCTTTCTTCAGTTATCCATGTTGGGGTAGAATTCCTGGTAATACAGCTGGAGTCAAATATGCTCCTGTGAATGACTCCAATCAAATCACTCATCTGTCAGGATGGATCTTTGCTCTGTTCTTACCCTCTCTCTCTCATAGGGTATCAGACTTATCAGTATCCAAACACTCCCTCATGGAAAACTTAACAACCATTTTCTCACCAGCAAGACCCCTAGAGATATGGCACATGCTTCAGATTAAGAAATGATAACAGAAAGGAAATGCTGGAGAGGGAGAGAGAGAGAGAGAGAGAGAGAGAGAGAGAGAGAGAGAGAGAGAGAGAGAGAGAGAGAGAGAGAGAGAGAGAGACGACTGGGGAGTAAAAGGAAGATGTATGCAGCCTTTAAGGACAAAGGGACATATATGGAGTAGGCATCCAGCCCTTGAAAGGAGACAGATTTGGTCTTAGTTGTTCTCTTGATTTTATCCCAAATCAGCAAATTTTATAGTTGCCAGTTTACTTCACTCAGCAGACTAGAGATACTGGGTTAAGAAAGGGGGTGGGGGATGGGTCTGCCTTCATGCTGGAAGAACTTATTAGAGTAGCATTTGTCTTAGCTCCACAGATCCTGTGTTGGTTCTTGGGGTAAAGGTGGGGGCCAGCATGCTCCTGCAGGACCAGTTATGTCCTCTCTGCTTTGTGTGAAATATTAACTTAATACTTCTGACTGGAAGGAGGAGTCCAAGGCCAAGTGAGCAAACAATTAAAGCTATGACTGGGGACAAGGCCATGGGAGAATTAGAATTCCTAAGTATCTCACAGTAGAGAGCATATTTCATAGTTAGTGCCTCACTTCAGTTCCATGTGTCACTCGGGACATTGAAATTGTTGCTTCCTCTGTGAGTACATCTCAATGTCACTGTGACAAAGAGTTGTTGCTGAGTGACTGGACTGACAGAATTGACTGACTCTTATCTCCTTTCTTTTTCACTTGACTATCTCATTGCAATATGGTAAATACCAGTCACCAGGCATGTGGAGATGTAAAATTGGCGGAGTCCACACTATTATCTCTAGAAATGTCCACTGTTCTTTCTCATAGAAGTTCAGGTTAAGCCTACAAATAAATGGAAAGCTTTGGGTGACTCAGGTTGTGTCAGTCACAAAGAAAGCAAGATCTAACATTCCTTGGAGAGAGTTAAGTTTGTGGGAGAGTGGCTGAGCAGCTTGCTGGAGTATTATGAGTGAGCCATGGCAGGACAGTCTTCAGGGAAAAGTGAATTGAAGAGTCAGCAACCTCTTCCAATGATGAAGACTAACGTAAAGTGGGGATGTAAAATAGATTCCGGAAGCCATTGAGTGGCTCTTCTTCCTTTTCTCGCTGCTTCTATATCACCTGCTGATTGCACACTTCCTTATTTATCTTCCTTGGAGTGGACAGAGAGGCCTAGACACCAGGAAACATAGATGCAGTGTAGATAAATTAACTAGCCAGCCATTGCTACCTCAGGAGAAACTCATATTTCATGCTTCTAATGTAATCAGAGGCTACAAAATTTAATCAAGGGCTTCAGTATTTCATGCCTGTGAGAGAATTACTTTGAAATATTGTCTTTTCTTTTCTTTAAGCACAAGAAAAGACCAGAGCTGATGCTGGATTTTTAACCAGTGTCATCGAAATTTTTAGAAACACTAATGGGTCTTGTATTAGAAGCCTAAATGTTTTTTGCTAGTTTGTTTGTTTGTTTGTTTTTTTGATTTTTTGGTTTTTTTCCACAAGGGAAGATAAAGAACCACACCATAGATGGTTGGTTTCTCTGCTTTTGTAACCAGAGAGGAGTACAATTATTGAAATGTATAGTGTCCAGTGACAGAGGGAAAAGCCATTATCTTTAGAAAAGAATACCCCTGAGTTGTTTTTTGAAGGCCATATATGGAATTGAAATTCTAGATTAGGTGAGAGATCACAGAAATATAAAATACTCCAAACTTGCTATTTTGTTTACTTTGTTGTAGGCTCTTTTAGTGCCTACAGACTTTTATCTCTGAGAAAAATACAGAAAGTGTTTTCAGGATCAGAATTTGGTGAAATGCTGTGAATGATGTCTCATGTGTCCCTTGGAAAACTAAAGGTGGTTACTCTTATGGTAAAACATACAAACAACTGGATCTGTGCTCTGGAGCTGTGTCTCTGCTCCCTGACTTGTTTGTCTGAGGCCCCGGTGAATGTAGAGTAGGCAGGTGAGACCCAATGCACCCTGCCAGAGTGGACGGCCTCCTGGGAGCAAAACACTGAAGGGAGAAATAAAAAGATGTACAGAAGATGTCAATTAGTGTTTGGTGTTCATAAAAAGTCCATTGTCCCCAAGAAAGTTAAGTTGATTTCCTATCCTTGGAGTTGTGAATTCAAGCCTTTTGTATCAAGCCTCTGCAATTCAGTCATGGTAAGTATCTCTGGCAGGCTTTAGTCTACCTTAACAGATATCCCTACAGAAAAGGAAGAAAAAGTCCCAAGATACCTCTCAAGATGAAGGAGACAGGTATCTGAGTGAGTGGAGTTACTTTTCCTGGACATACAACATTGGTAGCCTCTTCAAATTTTAACTCTGAGAAAGAAAACCTCTAGATGACTCAGTGAAAGTACAAGTTCTGGGGACCTAGCAGGACCTCAGAAAATGGAACAGTCCTTGGAATGAGGAGTCCTGATTCACGTACATGCTTTCCAGGGGACAGACTGGTACACTCACACTCTGTAAACAGCTGAACAGGCACACTCTCAGCCACAGATAATGTGTATATACGTTCACATTCATGCATAAACACACATACAACCTCACTTCAGACAATGCACACAGTCATCACAGACTGTCACATCCACATTCCAGGTGATCACACACTTGTAATAAAGGGAGCTTTTTGGTGTGGCTTAGGAAGGACCTTGCCCAAGGCTGCTTAAACTGGGGAGTCCCATTCCCCCATGTTTTCACGGGGCTTCTGAAACAGTCATAAGGGACACAATTGTTTCTATGCCTATGTGTTGAGGAAAACGCTAAAATACAAAAGACCAAGACCTTTTTTTCCCCAGGGAAGAAACAAGAACAGATTCTTTAGTATAGTGTGTTAGCCTTCTCACCCCCCTTGACATCCATGCTTACTCCTGAGTGGAATTTATTTTTCCATAATAACAACTTTCTTCCAGAAGTTCTCACCTGTGATCAGATGGTGAATTTTATCACCCCTACTTCAATATGTAGTATGAATGTGCTTCTTGATATAAAGCAGTCTTATTAAAATAAATAAATAAAAACAACAACAAGATACAACAGCCTGTTTCTATTGAAAGAAAGACACAGTGTGGCTCAAAAAAGCTCATTGGCTTTGGGTTTGTTTGCTTGTTGAGGGATAGGCATTAGCTAAACCTTCAGCTAAGTCACTGCAGGCTCCATGTGCCATCCATTAATCTAAAAGGCTGGTTCTTCTCCTTGGGTGAGAGTTGTTTGTGCTGCCTGGGGGACTTTCATACCAGGGTTTCAGGACAGCCTAACTGTCTTTGATTTCTGTGTGCACATAAGTGTCAGCCTATTTAGATGTGTGTGTAGGGAGAAAATGTTTCAATAATCCCCAAATGGGATGATTTTCCAGGTGTTTTTTGCTCTTAATATTTTATAATCTTCCCCCCCCCAAGCTAGAGATTATGAAGATTTGAGATTTGCATCTTCCTGATCCATCCCTATCTCAGAATTCAACTGACTCAGTTTCCTCCGAGGGATGTGGGTAGGAGAGTGGTGAAAAGGATAACTGTTCACATATGTGATTCAGAAGTTGAATCCTAACTCTATAGTCTAACTCTCCTGTAGGGCTCCATTCCACCCAGGGATTAGCTTGCTTCCAGAAGCGGGTCCCATAAGAGCAGAGGATAACTGTCTTTAAATAGCTCCTGATCTCCGTATCATTAATTTCCTGCCCCCAAAACTGAAATGCCTTGTAATTACCCAGCTGTAGGAACGCATTAAGACGGTACTAAATTTTACTTAAGTACAGCCTATCGCCAAAACGGAAGCCAAAATATATAATTAGGTTGGCATTAAAATTCAAGAGCTGTGCAAGTGATTTTGATATCACAAAGGCTGTGGTGCTTGGGAAGGGCAGGGCTGGCTAGGTTAGTGTAACAGAAACTCTGGTGCAATAGTACACACACACACACACACACACACACACACACACACACACACACCCCTACCCTATCACAATGTTCCCACAGCTCAGAATTCTCCATACGAAGCAGAGCTCCACTTTGTAGGTCCCAGACTTCTTATGTGTTTCAGAAACAAATTCTACACCTGTGAGGGGAAGTCAGCTGTCAGATTCCAAGCTCTACACACAGCAAGAATCTTCCACTTTGTCCATAAATACAAACGAATGTCCTGCTGTTGTTGCCAGACATTGTCCCAGTGTTGAGGGTCATGGTTTGCAACCAGAAAATTACAGAGGCATTTTCTAGTCAAATAAGCAGAGTGGTTATGTTGGCCACCACCTGCCTGCAATAGCAATTAAAAGTCACTGGTCAACTTGGGGGACACTGTATACTTTTCCATGTGCACACTCATCATTTAAAAGATCTTCAGTGTGAATTTGGCCAATTTATATGGAAATAAACATTTTTAGCTTAGAAGTTGCTGTAAGCAGAAGAAATGTTTTAAAGACAAAATGGTAAGAACAGCTGATGGTGGGCTGTCTACTTCAGCCTTCTGACCTATAAAAGAGAGAGTATTAGCCATCATAGCTGGGGAGAAAAAAAAAACCTTAATCACTATTAATGAGATTCATTATAATATAGAGTCTCCCCACAATGAATTTTAAATGTCCCTTGTCCATTTCTCTATCAACGTGGCACAAAAAGAAACATCTGCTCTGGGGGTGGCCATGGGGCTGCATTCTGATGAGCTGATATGGGTAATCTATCCATTATCGTGCTTGTCATGTTGATGGACAAAGGATCAATTTTATCCCCCCTAACAGCCTTCCACCCAAAGCTCAAAGCTGGGGTGCCTGTGTGGTGTTTTTAAAAAGACATATTAAAATTAATGATCAGAAACTCAATGCTGCTCACTTTGTCTTTCTATTTTCTATTTGTAGTGATAGAAATCAACCTTGTTGCTTATTATTTGATAAAATGAAATCCTAGGCTAGCACATTTCAGGAAAGAAAATGAGTTATTTTTGAACAACATAAAGTTTAATATAGCCTTCCTGGAAGTTTCTGCATTGAGCTGCACTCTGCAATAGAAATAGAAGGCGAGAAGCCTATGGAGTTTTACGTGTTCTGGTAGACATGTTTAGAAGAAAGAAAAAGGAGCTTATGAAATCAATACTAATAGTATTTCCTATTAAAACTAATACTTTAAAACATTATTAAGTCATATCATCAACAGAAACACTGTGAGAGGCCTACTCCACCTTCATGTTTTGTGTATTGCTCTGACATCCTTTTCCTGTGCACAGTTCCAAGAACCAGACAGATGTGACATGGCTTCTACACTGGATGTGCTGGGCTGCAAAAAACACTTTGCTACGATGATTTTCAATAGAGAAACTGCAAGAACAATGATCCAAGATGAAACAAACAAAACAAACCCAGCTGTAAAACTGTTCCTTCCAGCTCTGCTGGGGCACTAAGTGTCTTATCAGTTTGAAGCCTCACTTTTCTAAAGTTGGAATGATTTGTCATTGAAACTGTGATTTTTTTTTTTTTTTTTTAAAGATCTGACTTATTGAAATGCACTAGGTTAACATGCTTCGCTGGTTAAAATGACTCAGGCTCTTTAGAAATATCTGGCCAGTAGTTTCTGTTGATAGAAACTGACTGAAAGCTACTCCATGCAGAGGGCATTTGTGCTCTTTGCTTCTGTTTTGCTTGTATAAAAACTCAAGAACAGCAAAAAAGAAGCTTTCTTCACATACCCTCTAACAGACAATCATCTAGAAATATCGTCATTTTAAATCTGTGATGTGACTAAATTAGGAAAAGCACATCTTATGAACCTGAGCTTCCTCTTTAGGGCAGGTTTTAGCATTCCTAGAGCAGACTGAAAATATTATTCTATTCTGGCAATTTGACCATCTCCAGTTCTTATCTGTGACTGCCAATCACAGAATAATGGTCTTCAATCAGTATATAAAACGTTTTGCTTTGTACATGCTATATGATATCCCCAGCTCAGTGGGGGTGGGGGAGTCACAACAGGCTGTATCCGAATAGGTGACCATAAACCTGCAGATATAGTGAATGTTGAGAGATTTACTTGATGACGAAGCAGGGAATGACCCTGTCAGCACTAGAGAATTCCAGGAGGTAAATGGCTTTGCCTAAAGGGTCATTGGAAACAAACAAACAAACAAAAAGTGTTGGAAGAAATGTGAGTGAATTATGGGTGGTATTTGATAACCTTAAGGCCATTTTAAGAGACATTAAGAGAGAAATAGAGCTTAGAGCAGATGAAGAACAATGTCTCAGAGTTCTGGTAAAAAGACAAATTGAAAATCAGTAGCGTTCTGGCCTTGTAAGACTAATAGAAACTCAAACAGTATAACATAGGCATGTGGCTGGTTCCAAGACATAACTATGTGCCTTTTGTCATGGTAACCCAATGTTAGAAGAATGATCACAGAGGAGAGAGACAGATAAAAGCTGAAATCTCTCTTTGTGTTTCTTCTTTACAATGGTGTTTTATTTGCATCTATGTGAAATTTAGAAGTTCCAGATAAATATTTTGCAACCCTTAGGCATCACATTTATCCCCCAAATCCCTACTGTTTTGAAAGCCAATGTGTCTGCACAGATTGTTTTGCCAAACATTGAGATAACTGTCTACTTTATGCAGATCAATGTGGGACCTGTAGGTTGTGTCTATCTGAATGTCTATTCTACCTGCTGGGGGTGTGGCATGTGGCATGGTAGGGGTCTTCATCCCAGATGGAAGGAACATGAGGATGCTGACCTCACACAATTTCAGCCATCTTTGGAGAATTGCAGGGTGGGAGGGCATAGCAGCTGGTACAGGACATCTAAGAGACACACAGGAGATACTTCTCCAAATACCTGCAGAAGTAGTCACCACACACACACACACAAACACAAGCATGCAGGAACATGCTTTTGAGCAGAGAAAACAATGATACAGCTTGGTTCTCCAAGGCTTCTGACCCTGGGTCAGCTTATAGACAAGCCAGGACTGACCAAAGCCAAACTGGATGAACAGTGCAGCTGATTAACATTTTTCAAAAGTAATGGCTAATGCACAGGTAGAAACCTGGGAAGAAGTTATTAGTGGTGGGCCAAAAGGTTGTGATACAATTAAGTCACTTAGATGCTTTTATTATGTCTTATTTAAGCCACAAAAAAATGCTTCCCATATTAGTGAATGATCTAACCAGAGGGGAGCAGGCAGACAGAAGTGAAAAGGCAATCGTGGAAGCTTCTTCCTTAGATGTGCTGTGGAACAAGCCAGAGGACCCACTGATGTCCAAATGATAAGCGCTCTGATCTTCCAGGAGTTGAAATTTCCTTTCCTGCGTGTTATCTAGAAATAATTCCCAATTCAAAATCAAAACAGAAACATGTGACCCTCACTTTTTAGGAAACCAACAATGAAAGGAGAGTGAAGGAGCTGGGTCAGGCGTCTCTAGAGAGCTACTTTGGTGTGGAAGCTGTGAATGTGAACACACCTGCAGTTCTGTGATCCAAGGAAGGTCAACAGAGTCCACATCTCACATGTAAAGCAGACTTTGGGTCAGAGGCAACTTGGGACTACAAGATGACAGTGAATAATCTCACCTGCTCCTGGCAAAGACTCAAAATTCTATCTCCTTCTGAGAAAGTTTCCCAAAGGAGCAGCTGGAGAAGCCAGCAGATGCACAGGTGGTCAGACCATGTCTGCTGTGGCCCCCTTAGCAGAGTGGCAGGGCAAGGACAGGGTTTACTAGAGCCACTAGGTTACTCTGTCGGGAGGAAGTAAGAGGTCAGATTAATTTGCGCTGTTTGGTGCTGTGACTCCTGCTGTCCTGAACCATGGGCTTTGTCCTGTTAAGAGGTCTCTCCATGTTAATGGTTGATATCAGTATCAGTGGGCTGTGTTCTTCTCTCAGTGACCCTACGTTTTGTGAAACTGATTTCTCAGGCTGTGTCTTTCCCTGAAAGATTCCATTTCATAAATAGCTTTGGATGCTGTTTTGAGGATGGAGGATGCCTGTGTACCTGGGAGGATGTGAGAACAACACCAACTGTCTGGCACAGACATAAATGACTTAATTATTCCCAAAAAATATACAGACCAAATAGAGTAACTCCTTCACTTGGATCCAGTAAGAAGGTTGCCTCTCAGCACTCTGACGGCAGTGGCCCCTCCCAATTGGCATCTGACACCTGATGTGTACTTCAAGGACCAAGAGGCAAGGAACTTTCTGGCTTCCCTTGTCTTCAGCCTGGCTTAATTCCTATTGTTGACATGTCCTACGCAAGTGTGATTCGCCTGTCCTGCTCATCAGGGCCTGTTGTTTGTCCATTTTGCCATTCTTTCATCTGGATCTGGTCCTGCCCTCTTTGTCTATCAGCTGGACCCAAGTCAATGCCTCTGCTCGAAAATCTGTGACACCCACAGCACCTGATCCGGAGTCTTCTACAACCTGGCTGGTTCTGGCTCATTATGTCATCAGTGTAGAACCCTTGCCTTCCTTCTGGGTTCCTAGCTTTGGCTTCTTAGCTGCCTTTGATACACTGTGCCTTTGACACATAGTAATCACTCGTAATCTGCAAATCTAGAGAAAGATGTACTTACGATGTGGTGTGGAGATTAATATCAGTGAGTAAAATGGAAATAAAATAAACTGGTTCGTTTTGTGTTGCAATGGGATTTCTTGGTCCCGGTCGACCAGAGGCCCAGACCCACAGACCTGCAGCCCCAGACCCCTTAGCCACCCGCTGCTGCTGTTCAGGCCCCCAGAAATGACTCAGATGCTTATATTAACTTCATGCTGTTTGGCCTATGGCTCAGGCACATTGCTAGCTAGCTCTTACATCTTAAATCAACCCATTTCTATTAATTTGTCTGCCATGTGGCCCGTGGCTCATCTGTGTTCATTACATGTTGCTCCTTTGGGCTTCAGCTCAGTCTGTCCCTGACTCCACCCTTCCTTTCCTACCTATTCTGATTCCTCTGCCTACTTTTTCTACGGTGCCTGTCAAGGACCAAAACAGCTCCTTTATTTAAAGATTGAGATTCACAGCATACAGAAAGGCATTTCCACGTCAGTTTTGGCTGGGGTTACAATGGAGAGTGGGATTATCAGGCAACTAATCATTGAAACTTACACACCTTGTGAATTTATTGTTATTTAATGATTTTTAACATTATAGCAAAACTCAAAAGTGTTCATTTTTGTTTGTGACATAGAGCATTCATGATAGTCTGTCTGAAAGCCCATCTATTCAAAAGTGAGAAGGGCTAGAGACTGTCAGGGCACACAAGGATGGTGCAAATTTTCAGGTGAAAGAGCTGATAAACTGGTTTCTGAGTGAAAATATGTTTTAAAAGCACTATGGCCACAAAGAGAAAGTTGTAGCTCTCCATGTTAGAAGTCAGTCAACACTGTCTTCTCTGGGAACAAAACATGAACAGAGACACAGTAGCTCAAGAGCAGTGGGCTGACCAACAGATAGAGACACTGTGTAAACTGGTGTAGCTGGGCCGGGGGCGGGGGGGTGTGAAAAAAATATCTAAACAAAAAATGGCAGCCAATTAGAGACAGAGCTTGAAAGAACCATGGCTATAATTCACCAGCGTCTATAACAGACAAGAGACACAAAATGAAGCAGATGTAGATAAAGCCATTCCTGGCTAATAGGATTAAAACATCTAAGTGTGACTGATTGAGATTCCAAAAACAGGAACAGAGCAGATATTCTGAAATCTCATTGTATTCCACAAGCCTAAAACTTACATTTCCCATTCCAGTGGCTACTTTACATCCTAAAAAAAATCCACATGAGAGAGACGTTCAAAGAATCCCAACCTTAAGAGATGCCTTGGCTTCCTCTTGCTGCTATAGAAAAATACACAGTTAAAAATATAAAATAATATATACTTATGAACTCACTCATAGTTCTGGGGGTCAGGGGTCCAGTTAGTCTCAGGTTGAAACTTCAGTGTCTGTCAAGCTATGATCTTCCTAGAAGTTCTGTGGAGGATTATGCCCTGGCCTTTTTTGGCTTCTCAAACTGTGCACATTCCAGCTTGTAGTTCTCTTCTCCACCTTCAAAGACAGCCCATGGTCACATCTCGCTGACCCTGTCCCATGGCCGGTCTCTTCTCTATCTGATACTCCTCCTGACAGATCTCCATAGTAATTATTCCTCTGTAAGACTGGAACATTTTTAAAGACTCCTCTGATATTTTAAGGGATCATTTTATACTCTTTGGAGATTGGGATGTAGGCATGTTTGAGAGAAGGCATTTTTATTCCTGCCATAGAATGTACATCAAAAATTTTCCTCAGGGAGATAAAGAGAAAAGCTAAGCTTGCTCATATTTCTCCAGGCTGCAGGCAGAGTGGAAAGCACCTCTAATAGTTTTTGACTGATGTTTAACAAATGGCTCAGAGCTCGGTGGCTTAAAACAGCACATGCTTACACTGCTGTGACACCCACAGCACCTGATCCAGATTCTTCTACAACCTGGTTCTGGCTCATTATGTCACCAGTGTACAACCCTTGCCTTCCTTCTGGGTTCCTAGCTTTGACTTCTTAGCTGCCTTTGATACACTGTGTCTTTGACACTTAGTAGTCACTCATAATCTGCAAATCTAGAGAAGGATGTACTTACTATGTGGTGTGGAGATTAATAGTAGTGAGTAAAATGGAAATAAAATTAACGGGTTCATTTTGGCTGGGGTTACAATGGAGAGTGGGACTTTCCTGTGGGCCACAGGTCCAGATAGCCCAGCAACAAGGTCCCAGAGTTCCAGTATATTCTGTCACATATCAGGCAGAAGGATAATGTACCAGAGGGTCCTATTTTTTAAGAAATGCTCGAATCCTATGAATCTACAGAAATATATGGAAAGCAGACTTGTGATAGTCAGGGCTGGAAGAGGGCTATTGGAAAATACTCGGTTATTCTAAGGGTGGTGGATATTTTCTGATACTGACTGTATCAATGGCCGTATAACTCTAGTGACAGTTAAAAAGTTTAACCTACAGTTGAAAAGGGGACAGTCATACCAACAGAGATTTATACAGATTAATGGTCCTATCTAGTGCATTGACAAACACATGTGAACTAATTTCTACTTTCAATCTACTGAAAGAAAGGGACCTTAATCTGCTTAATGTGAGAATTCTTGCCAGTTTATCAGCAAGTGAACAAACACAGACACAAACAGGAGCGCACACAGACACACAAACAGGAGCACACACACACACACACACAAACAGGAGCACACACAAACAGGAGCACACACAGACACAAACAGGAGCACACACACAAACAGGAGCACACACACAAACAGGAGCACACACAGACACCAACAGTAGCACACACACACAAACAGGAGCACACACACAGACAAACAGGAGCGCACACACACAAACAGGAGCACACACACAGACAAACAGGAGCGCACACACACACACCACACACACACAGGAGCACACACACACAAACAGGAGCACACACACACACAAACAGGAGCACACACAAACAGGAGCACACACAGACACCAACAGGAGCACACACACACAGAAACAGGAGCACACACACACAGAAACAGGAGCACACACACAGACAAACAGGAGCACACACAGACACAAACAGGAGCACACACACAGACAAACAGGAGCGCACACACACAGACAAACAGGAGCACACACAGACACAAACAGGAGCACACACACACACAGGAGTACACACACAGACACACGCACACAGACACAAACAGGAGCACACACACACACACAAACAGGGGTACACACACACACAAACAGGAGCACACACACACACAAACAGGAGTACACACACACACACACAAACAGGAGCGCGTACACACACAAACAGGAGTACACACACAAACAGGAGCGCACACACAGACACAAACAGGAGCACACACACAGACACAAACAGGAGTACACACAGACACAAACAGGAGCACACACACAGACACAAACAGGAGTACACACAGACACAAACAGGAGCACACACACAGACACAAACAGGAGTACACACACACACACACACACACACACACACGCTTATTATTTATTTATTTGTTTGTTTGTTTGTTTATTTGTTTATTTATTTGGCTGGATAAGACTCCACTGTATTTGGATTGCACACTGTCTCTATCCATCCTTTTTTTTTTTTTTTTCTGATTTGGGGAGCCTCAGATTGTTCTACTTACTTACTACTGTGTAGAGTACAGAAATATATACAGATGTTAGGGCATCTTTGGTGTGCAGAGCTGCAGTCCTGGCAAAGCACTGTGACCAATAGTGACTTACATGAGGACAGTTTATTTGGATTTAAACAGAGTTCCAGACAGAGCGTTCACAATGTCGAAGGAGGCAGCAGGTGTAGAGGCAAGGAATTCAGAGCTCACATTTCAACCTCACAGAGGAAGCCGAGAGAGAAGTATTAGTGGATGGGGCTACATGATCTCAAAGCTCCGAAATCTGATGTTCTTCTCCCAGCAAGGCTACACCTTGTAAAGTTTTTATACCTCTATAAACAACACCATTCATGGTGGTGGTTTAATGACTCTAAGTCTGAGGCACAATACAATATAGATCTTAAATATTGTACAGTCAAAAGTATTATATGCAAAAGAGATGCAACAAGAAACTGGAGTACTATAGTAGAATTCAGTCTATGGAAGATTATGGAAATAAAGAGTAGGGATATAGGCACTCTGTAAATATTAGAATTAAATTAACTGTCAACTAAATCTAATTAACAAATAATAAACAGATTAAAGTCATAATATCATTTTTAGCAAACCTCAATAAATTTTATTACAGAGTTTTCAAAGACTCCAAAAGGGAAATGTTCTCTTATTTTTTTCTTTGGGAAATAAAAATGGAAATAATCTATAGGATGGCAGTATGGCTACTATTCAAAATGTAAGGTATGCATACTCTTTGATCAATAATTCTGCTCCTAGACATGCTTTTATTAATAAAGTTTCAGTCTAGCAAAATAATTTAGAAAACAGAACATGTGAATTATTTTTGATTTTACTCTAAATATAAAACACATATTCACTGATTTATATTGATACAAATAAATTATTGAATGTATATATAAGGGAAAATAGATAAGTGTTTCACATAGAAAAGCATTCCCAATAACTTAGGTATATGTGTCCACCTCCAGGAAGAGGCTTGTGAGTGGCAGTTTCTATCTGGAAGGAATGGATGTCTCAGTGGAAAAGCCTAGTGGTACCTGGTGCCCATGAACAAAGTCACTATACATAGCAAAAAATCTCAGCCATGGCCTGTCCCCATGGTACAATCTTGTTGAAACCTTGTCTCTATGATTTCTTTCCTGTACCCCATCTAGTCATGAGAAAACCATTAGATGAATTTCACAGACAGACTACAAAATGTCAACCAAGCAGTCCTCCAAGATGTCATTATCCTTAAAAATGACTGACTGAGAGATTGCCCTGGCCAGCAGCACCCTAGGGAGACAGAATAAATTAATGTATTGTGGGAGGTGAGATCAGATGAGATGGTAAAGTTAAGGAAATGTGGATAACGAGCAATCCGTTAATAGTCAGTGTTGGGTATTAACTATCACAAATAGCTGTCACATGAGTTTCTAAGAAGGAAGACAGAGCATGATCTATGAGAACTGTTTCCGCCATCTCATCGACTGCTCTGAATTTCTAAAAATATTCTGGAAAATTTTACTAAATTAAGGAGATTGGAAAATATGAAAATCATAATGTACTAAGGTCCCTGGGATACAGGTCACTCATGCTTTATTGGGTACTTCTAGCTTTAAAAGTTTACAAAAAAAAAAAAAAAAAAAAAAAAAAAAAAAAAAAAAAAAAAAAAAAAAAACCAGAGAGAGAGAGAGTCAGAGTCTTGGAGACATCAAAAGTGAACAATAGATTCAAGAATTTTAAACAACCAACAATAACAACCAAAAACACTGGGAATTAACACAATACAAAGTGGATAAACAAAATAGTCAATAAAACTAAGGTTGATGTTTTTATAAAAATATGTATTAGCAAAACAAGCGGTGGGGGGCTTGTGTCTTTTTTCACTTTCACTAATCATATTTTGTTTGTTGTTGCCTAATTTTAAGAGATTTTCATATACTGTGTGTGGAGGTTTTAATTCAGAAGATGCCCCTGAGCCTCAAGCACTTGAGCACCTGTTTTTCATGTTGTTTTTGTCTTTGTTTTATGCCCTGTTTGGGGAAGTTTGGGAGGCTTAAGAACTGGGGAATTCCTGGAGTATGTCACTGGAGCAGGCTTTGAGAATCCAAAGACTCCATTTCCAGGCTGTTCTCTGCATCCTGTGGTTCAGAATGTGAGCCCTCAGCTTACTGCCAAGTCCACCTGCTGCACACTTCCGGACTGTGATGGTATCAGAAGTCCAGTAAAGTCTTCCTTCCCCCCAACTTGGCCATGGTGCTTTATCCCAGCAATTAAAAAGTAATGAATACATGAGAGAGTCCAGATTTTTACCTGAGGTAATTATTTTTCCCAGTCTCTAACTACCTCTAACTTTTTCACATGCTGGGATAAAATATAAACTTCAGAATGCTTCTCATATTTTAATATTGTCAAATGTGTCAATTATTTATTACTTTCCTAAGTATCCTGTTTGTTCTCTATGCCGAAGTTAAAGAGAAGTGTTTCCTGTTTCCTCCTAAAATGCATGGTTTCTACAGTACATTTAGTTTCTTCGTCAAAGTGGAAGAGGCTTCTTCTGACAACTGTCCTCTTGGTGGATGTTGTCAAGGTTATGTGAGGGAACATCTGCCAGGGAGAGGCTTGTGAGTGGCAGCTTCTATCTGGAAGGAATGGATGTGTGGATGTCTCAGTTCACAGAGCTGTGCACAGGCTCAGTTCTTAGCTCAAGCAGAAATATACAAAGACTTGCTATAGATATGTTCAAAACCAAAGGATTGTGAGCATGGGGCTCCTCAGTAAAGGAGAATCTGAGACTGGAAATAACTGACACATTGTTTTGCAGGTATCTCCTTTATCCCTAGTTAATTAATATAGTTTACAGAAGTACAATGAGCAGGTCTCCTTTCCAGTCCACACCCCCCAACCTTTCTTTGCTTTTCTGTGATACAGTCAAAGTATGCTCATGGTGAGGCCTGTGGGTTTGTAAGAATCTCTGTCTCGGCTTCCGTCCCTTAGTTTGGTCCAAGCTCAAGATAGATTGCGTAGCCTCTAACTCAACAGTTCAAGCTCCGCAGTAGGCTTAATCCTGGGGACTGACGCAGCTATCCTTCACTGTCCCCGGGGCACACATTTTCACTCTTCAAACTGAAAGCCTGGCTCTGTCACTGGCCTTCGAGAATACCACTAGAAGGTGTGAGACAAGCTAAGCACTAATGAGTGTTGTAGAAGGATGGGAAAACCTCCTCAAGGACAAGAGTTTTGCCTTGTGCCATTGGCCTGTCAGTTTTCCGACCATAAATGAGCATGTGCGGAAACATTCATGCACAAAGGGGTCAAGAGGCCTATTTTATCAAGTAATGCTGCAGAAACCATCATTCCCCCCCCTCTCCGAGCCTTTGCCACTTTCTGTGTTGACAAATTGAAGCTTTGTGTTGAGTGCTCACCTTTGGCCTATAGGTCTTGTCTCTCATCCCATCCCTTAGTCATTTTACAACTCACTGAAAGAGCCCCAGATTTTCTGAAGCTTTGGCCGTGGGTCTCCAGTGCAGGCTCTGGCCACACCCATCTTTCAATCTCTTTGAGCTGTTTATCTGCTCTGTCTCTGGGCAGATTTATTCAAAACCTTTAGGCCTAAATGCTTTTTTCTCAGGACAAATCAGCCATAATACTGCATTAATGAAGCTTATTCATTCAGACTACTACAGGGGACTGTTTCCCATTGATATGCATATGAAGTTCTCATTAATGGTAGTAAGAGTGAATTATGTGGACATATTGACATAAAAATAAGTCCCTCGGGTTCTACCTGTACAGTAGGTTTTGTTAATTGGAGAGAATTAAAAGAAAGAAAGAAGGAAGAAAGAGAGAGAGAAAGAAAGAAAAAGAGAGAGAAGGAGGGAGGGAGGAAGGAAGGAAGGAAGGAAGGAAGGAAGGAAAGAGTGGGAAAACCCAACTACATTAAAATGACTTTAAAAAAGGAGAAGAAATCTTAGTCCACAGGGGCTCCTTGAAAACAAATCAAACGACAGTCCCCAAATGTCACCACATTTGCACAGGAGGACATTGTCTTAGTGGTTTTTCTAATTGCTGTAATAAAGTACCCAATAGAAGTATTTAAGGAAGGAAGAGTTTGCTTCAGCTCACAGCCTGAGAATCCTGTCGGTCATGGAGGGAATGTGTGAGCATGAGGTAGCTGGTACTTTGTACCTGTAGTCAGAACCAGAGAGGTGCTCAGATCCATTGTCAAGAGGACAAGTAAGATTAACATCATAGAAGTGTTTAGAAACTGCAGTTAGCTGTGCTAGCCTCTCACAGGTTCCTGTCCTCTTATTCCTAGAAACCCTTCTGTGGGTATGGTGACTGCAGGAGTGGGGAATCGCAGACCTGGCCAAGAAGCTTCCCCTCCAAAGCACTGATGTGATAGCCTGTATTATCCTCAACAGAGTCACCCACTGTGATGGTTAGTGGACCCACAGACCTTCTCTGGTTTGATTGTTTGATGAACTGTCTTTCTTGACATTTCCTAAGATTTGTCAGTTCTCACCAAGTCTAGCTCTACAGACATCTCCTGGGAAAGTTTATTAACTCATCCATCCTGTCTCACTTTGAGTGAACTGGAGGTTGAGGATGATAATTAAACACACTGCCACACAGGATATAGGGTCAGCTGTCTCTGAGGAGCTGGGTCATTCTTTTTCTCACACAGCCCAAGGCCTTGTGTTTCCTGAACTTTGGCTTGCTGGAAACAAACCAATTTTTACCATCATGAAATGAAGACACTGCAGATACTTCAGGTCTATGCTCAGATCGGAGCCTCTTTTCCCAAGGCTTCCTTAGGATTAAACAACCTGAACTGCTATAAAGTATTATTTTAAGATGTGTTACATCTGTTTATTCTGTGGAACATTTCTTTAATGATGCAAAGATGTGTTGCGTTCTTTTATGTTGCATTTGTTTAACTCTGTGAAGGTGTGCTATTTTACCTGTCTAAAACACCTGATTGGTCTAATAAAGAGCTGAACGGCCAATAGCGAGGCTGGAGAAAGGATAGACAGGGCTGGCAGGCAGAGAGAATAAATAGGAGGAGAAATTGGAAGAGAAGATCAGGAAGCAAGAGAAAAAGAAGGAGAGGAGGACTCTGGGGGAGAGCCACACAGCCACACAACCACACAGCCACACAGCCACACAGCCACACAGTCACACAGCCACACAGCCACACAGCCACACAGCTACATAGTCACACAGCCACACAGATACATAGTCACACAGCCACACAGCCACACAGCCACACAGCTACATAGTCACACAGCCACACAGCCACACAGCCACACAGCCACACAGCTACATAGTCACACAGTCACACAGCTACATAGTCACACAGCCACACAGCCACACAGCCACACAGCCACACAGCTACATAGTCACACAGCCACACAGCCACACAGCTACATAGTCACACAGCCACACAGCCACACAGCTACATAGCCACACAGCCACACAGCTACATAGTCACACAGCCACACAGCCACACAGCTACATAGTCACACAGCCACACAGCCACACAGCTACATAGTCACACAGCCACACAGCCACACAGCTACATAGTCACACAGCCACACAGCCACACAGCTACATAGTCACACAGCCACACAGCCACACAGCCACACAGCTACATAGTCACACAGCCACACAGCCACACAGCTACATAGTCACACAGCCACACAGCCACACAGCCACACAGCCACACAGCTACACAGCCACACAGCCACACAGCCACACAGCCACAGCCACACAGCCACACAGCCACACAGCCACACAGCCACTCCAGCCATGGAGTAAGACTGAAAGTAAGATGTTCAGAGTAAGAAAGGAAAAAGCCCAGAGGCAAAAGGTAGATGGTATAATTTAAGTTTAAAAAAAAACAAACAAACAAACAAAAAAAAAAAACAAAAAAACTTGCTAGAAACAAGCCAACCTAAGGCCGGGCATTTATAATTAAGAATAAGTCTCTTTGTGTGGTTTATTTGGGAGCTGGGTGGTGTGAACCTCAGAAGAATAAAGCGTAAAAAACAAACAACATTGAATTAACTCTGTGGTAAACTGAGCAGATGGCATCAGCAAGTGGGAAAGCAGCTTCGGCTGAGTCTGCCAGACTTTGAAGAGATGTATATACTCTCTAGAGAGGGGTAGGGAAGAAGGGAGATGGCATAAGTCCAGACATCTCTCTGGTCTGCCATGGATGGCACAACCCAGATGTGACCCTTTGTGTCAACTATTTCAAAGTCTGGCTTCTGGGGCATCTTTTCCAGCCATGAAATGTTTTAGGGAGAAAAAATGTTCAGGACCCAGAAAATGCACACAAAATAGTATACATGGGCTTTCTCTCTCAGCCCTGACCAGCTTCATTAGCAATGTAAATATATTCAGGAGTTCCCCTGCTATGTACCACCCAGAGGTTCTCCTGGCAGTCTGCTGCCCTAGGCAAGATGGGGAAAAGGAGACAGAAGCCCATTCTGCCCCTCACAACTTACAGATCTTCCCTTGATAGAGTCACTAAAGCAGCCCTAGGCAACCACCTGCTCTCCCTGCCTGTAAAATCATCCTGATGCGGTTTATCATCTCTGCCAGATGAATTCATACATATGTAGACAATGTAAAGCCAGGGCAGAAAAGTAACTCTAATGTATCCTAATACACAGAGTATGTGCCTCTCTGTAAGACACCACTGCCTTCAAATTTTTATTTAACTGTGCCTACCAATTGTGTGCATTCACTTCAATTTTTAAGAGATCATAGGCAAACGGTTAGAATAAAAACATGAATGCTTGCATGCCACCTCTGACTCTCTCTCTGTCTCTCTTCCCCTCCCTCCCCCCACAATTCTATGCATCTCTAACTCCTCATCCTTCTCTCTCTCTGCTGCTGGAATTACACACGTCTCACTCTCAGCCTGGTTCTTCTTGTTTGTTTGTTTTTCCTTACACTTTTTTTCTTTTTTTCCCCTTTCTGACTTCTTTCGCAATTGTCTTACAGTTATAAATATTACACACCTGTCTGAACATGTCCTGGTTAATCGCCAGTGCTGGATAATTATATGTTAACTTGCTAGAGTTAGACACAGGCTAGAGTCATTGAGAGAAGACCTGCCTCTCAATTGGGGAAATGCCTTCTTTAGATTGAGCTAGGGGCAAGCCTGGAGGACATTTTCTTAACTAGTGATTGATGAGGGAGGGCCCAGCCCATGGTGGGTGGTGCCATTCTTGAGCTGGTGGTCCTGGTTCTCTAAGAAAGGAGGCTGAGCAAGCCTGGGGAGCAAGGCAGTAAGTAAGCAGATCCCCTCCATGGCTTCTGCATAAGCTCCTGGTTCCAGATTCCTACCCTGTTTGAATTCTTGCCCTAACTTCTTTTAATGATGAACTGTTGTATGAAAATGTAAGTCAAAGAAACCCTTTTGTCTCCAAGTTGCTTTTGCTATGATGTTCTCTTTCTGTTTCTATCTCTCTGTCTCTGTCTCTCTCTTTCTCTCTCGTTCCTTCTGCAACTGAAATTGGGCATACAGATAGATTTCCAGGAATATTTACCTGTGGCTTTGTGTTGCCCGGGAGACTGCCCAGAAAGATGGACCCAAGCTTCTCCAAGCTTGTAAATAAACTACAGATAGTTTTTCCATCCATCTGGGTGTCTGGGTAGGAAAGAGAGTGTAAGCTCCAGTGGAGAAGGACCCTTGACCCTTTACAAATAGCAAGGTCACAAGATGACAAGACAGGGGTCCTAGAAAGCCTCAAGGCAATGCTAAACCTATTCCATGGGCTTGGGTCCTCCACTGAATAGGAGGCAGGAGCCTAACACCAGCATTCATGACTGTCTGATTCCACACTGTGATAGTTGTTGTATACCAAGTTCTCTCAGAACAGGTTGGTGGAGAGTCAGCAATTGGCAGCCTCCAGCTAAAAGACAGCTTAAGTCCAGTCTCAGAACATGACTGCATGCATAAAGTACTTGATGTGCAAGCAGGAGAGACTGAGTGCAGATCCTCCACGTCACAAAAAAAAGATAAATGTGAGATACATACCTAGGATTCCAGCACCAGGGGATGTGGATAGGAGGGTCCCAGTAACTTACTGACAAACTAGCCTACCTGACAGTGGGAGAGAGCATCTCTAAAAATAAGGTGGGGAGTCACTGAGACCAACCCAATATCAACCTCTGGCCTAGTTACGAATTTGAATGGATGAATGCTCATGCACACACACACACACACACACACACACACACACACACACACACAGAGAGAGAGAGAGAGAGAGAGAGAGAGAGAGAGAGAGAGAGAGAGAAATCGTGTTTGATACTGGAAATCCAGACAAGTTCCCTGTGACTAAATCAGCATAGTCCCTAACTACACTCTAAACGTTTGCTCCTATACCCACAGGTAACTAAGTGTAATCTTTAACCTTCATCAAGGAAACTTCTCTTTGCAGTAGATGGAGACCATAAAAGGAAACCACCACCAATCAAAATGCAGAGTTGTGAAGCCTCATCCCAATGGATACATCTACAATACAAACCTGTACCTAAGGTTCAGGAACCATTGTGGAATGTTGAGGTGAAAAGATTGTAGGAGCCAGAGGATCAGGATGTTTGCTGTGAGACTATGTCTCCTAGGAATATCAGAGGCTACAGCCATGAAGTCTCACAACATGGCTGCTTAAATAGGACCTGAGCAAGAACAACACCAACAGATATGCTAACATCATTGGAGGGTAGTGCTCACTAGGCATCAGCCCTACACAAAGAACTACAGGCTGCTAAGAAAACACTGAAAGTGGGAAAAACCATCTTCCCAGGGAAGAGCACACTAGTTGGTTATCTAATACCAGATGACCAGTCCTGAAAGTATACATTCAAGTATCATTATACAGAACAAGAAGGGAGTATTTATGTGCTTATGAATAGATACATATACATATTTATGCATGTAACAGCTATTAAAGAAAAAAGAGGTCATGAATTTGAAAAAAGCATGGGAGTGTGGGAGAAGGTTTGAAGAGAGAAAAAGGAAGGGGTATGTGTAATTAGTACTAAGCACAGCATACCCATGAATAAAGCTTCTATATGAGGAACAAGGTGGTTCTTTTTTAAAAGTAGCCATGTTTTCTGTGGTTACTTATGCACTGGTTATTGATTTGCAAGAAATAAATAGGAACAAGTACCAATGGAGCTTAATGCAAAAAGAAAGGCCTCTTGTCTGCTGCTGACATCATTATGATGTCAAAAACCTTTCATCTCAAAGACTGAACAATTTTATATGTATTTAAGCAAATGTGGTTCCCCGAGAAGGCAGCGCAAGTGCTAATTCAGAGTTGAGGCAACATGGAGAGGCTTGTGTGTGACTCATCCAGGTCAAAAACAAATGATGAATCTTAAAACTATGCATTTGTTAATTGGCTTTGCATGATAGCCTGGTGCAGGCTGTTCCTTCCATGCCAACCAGACGACTCCCTGTGTGCATGTGAGCGCACCACCATGCAGGGTCAGTGTCTTTGAACTTGGCATGGTACACTGAGTCATTGGAAGGAAAGTTTAAAACATGAGGTGGAGGCCTGTGATGGTTAGCATTGATTATAAACTTGACTCGATCTCAAAGCAACCCTCCCTTGAATTGGGTGGCGTAGTGCCATGGCCAAGATAGAAAAACCAGGAAGAAGCAAGCTGAGCTCTGCCTGGCTAAACAACCCAACCAGCTGTCCCACAGTCCTCCTCTAGCTTCGCCTTCTCTTCTAGGGTGGGCAACACCTTATTACTGTGAGCCATGAGAAATCTCATTCCTTCGCTGCCTTTTGTCAATTATTTTGTCCAACAGTGAAAAGCACCTAACACAGGGACCATTCTAAACACCGATCATGGGTGCCTTGTAGAACTCTACCACAGGTGTTTCTAATTAATGCTCGGTGATAGAATGATGTGCTGCAGATCCCTGGCTCCTGAATCCTACTGCTGAGCCTCCTAGATCAGCTTTGCTCGTGGCTCCACCAGAGTTTGTGGTACACAACGACGATTCTCAGTTTCCAAGTTTCACTGACGTGGCTATTCACTGACTAGGACTTGAGACAAACTTACAAGGGTGATTTCATGTGAAACTCACTTGCCAAGTATGGTACACACCAATTTTACAGTTCAATAACATGTGTGTGTAGTGTTGTCATGTGATATTTTGTTTGAGTGGAAACAGAATCCCTCGATTGGGTGTGGGATTTCATAGAGGTAAGTCTCCAGTGGCTGTCTATTCTGCTTCTCCGTCTGATCTTTCAGCTTTTACCCTTGATATCTGGCCCTGGATTTTAATTAGGAATAATTGGAATCACGATTCATATTGTCATTTTACAACCCAGTAAATTTCTACCACCCCTTCCCACCTCCTACCCCTATTATAGGAAGCCCTGAAGTGTTTCTGAAGGCATCTGGCAGGCATTTTCAAAGCCCAGTTTCTAAGTGATGCCCAAACATCCCCATAGAATGGTATATACTGTGCTTGGAGTCACTGAAGATGCACAGAGGCAATAGGGAAACCATTTGTAGGATTGCTCATAGTTATAATGTTCTGACCAGAAATGAACTCATGGATGTGAGGTAAGATATTACTCTCATTCCTTTCCCCCAGTGCTACTCATACAGCAGCTAACCTAGAAGGGTATCATCAACTGAGGCAGAGTGGGAAAAGATAACCGCTGCAAAGGACTTGGTGTATTCCTGCCAGGGGTGCTGGGAAGGCCACGCAACCCTGGAACACAGGGTCCTGTGTTCTTGGTTCCAGTCCTCTGAGTCCCTGGAACACTTAGAATATTCCAGCTTTGTCATTTCTTCGGCTATCTGTAGGTTGACTAGGTGTTAGCATTTCTGGCATCTTTTAGTCACTTCCAAGGTCCCATGGCTGCACGTGTGCCATCAGAATTTAGAAAAAAAAATGCTTAGTAACCCTAGGACCCTATGTCCTATATAATCTATGCACATGCATAGCGTGGCTATGTAAACCCCTGTATGTATGTGCTGAGCTACTTCTAAGAGCACATACTATACCCATTCCCTACTCTCACTATTCCTATGAGGTGTGCACCACAGCTCTGTTCCATCTCCCTCTCTCCCCACTCTTTCTTTCCTCTCTCTATTCTCCCCTTCCTCTCTCCCTCCCTCCTGCCACATCTCTCTCTGGTAGAGCTTACTCACTCTCCTCTTTCTTATTCCCCCAATAAACTGTTAAAGTGGGCTTCGTTGTAGTCTTCGTTGTATTTTTTTGTGGTCTGTTCTCGACCTCCAAATACAACACTAGGCCTTCAGCATGTGCGCCTTTAAAATGCAAAGTACAGACTAGAGCTCTTGAGGCCTGGTCATAGCCTCAGGTGGACATGTGGTCTAAGTATTTAACACTTAATTTTCAATCTGATTTTCTTCTAGGTGAGTATCATGTAAGAATGAATGCAGATGAAACCTTGTGAAGATGGTGAGTTTTGCTGGCAAACATCTGCAGGAGTGCAGTTCAATAAAAGATCAGATTCCACATCTGCCTTGGCCCTGGTTGTCATACTCCAGGAGACCTCTGTACCTGAAGCCGTCATCCTGGGTCCCTTCCCAGCAGTAGCTCCTGTCATTCTGTGTTACCTGTTAATGGTGATGCTCCTGAAAACTGCTCTAGAGGAAGTATGTTTTTTTTTTCTAATGCACCAAGGAGAAAAATGGCATATTCTGTCTGAGGCTTATCTGTGTACTAACTTGATCAGAATATCTCCCCTGTGAGGCCCAGAATGAAGAGCTTATGAATTGTAGGACCTTTAACATACTCTGAAACAAGAACATATAAAATCCTGCTGTACAGATAGATATCAGCCCTCAGAGGAGTAAGAACATAGCTCAAGATAAATAACAAATGAGGAACTACTATGTTTGTGTTAGGAGTAGGGAGCCTGGTGCCCAGACCTAAGCATTACTCTCCATTCCTATAAAAATAAGAATCAACAGGAATAGCAGAGAAGGGATATGTCAGGCATAGAGAAGTTAATCTAATTACTTTTACCTTCCAGGTCCCTTAACAGAAGAATGTGCTAGAGAGATCAGCTGCTCCAAGAGACAAAGAACCTACTCCTCTAAAGCTGCATGTGGAGCCCTGCCTGACCTTTAGGAGTTTCCTCACAGTTATTGAGTCAGAGGGTCAGTTAGAGCTGATCTCTAACCTGCCTGTCTTAGATTCTTGTAAATTCTTTCATTAACTGTTCAGTTTTACCATGTTTTCCACAAAATTCAAGTAAATGAGAAATTGTCATTAAACCATAAAATCTGATATTTATAAGAAGTTACTGGGTGAAAAATATGGCCTTATACATGGGGATTTCATGTCCTTTCCAAAAATGGAATTATTTTAGATTCATTTGAAGCTGTCCTCAAGCATAATGGCCTACGTGACTATTCTGGTCCCGTGTATTCTGTATCACTGCATGTTGAAAGAATGTAACATGGTTTTGATTTAAAAAAAAAAAAAAAAAGAAACAAACAAAACAAGAAATAACAGTTAAGAGATTGCCTTGAGTCTCACAAGAGGCTTTGTATGCTTGAATGGTATTTAGACTGTAAAAGACTATGAGAACTTTTGAAATTGAACTAAATGCCCTTTGAACAGTAAGATGGCCATGAGCCCATGGTAGCCAAGAGACTGAATATAGTGGTTTGATTGAGAAATGTCTCATAGGCTTACGTATTTGAACACTCAGCCTTTAGCTGTTGGCTGTTTGGAGAGGTTATGGAATATCTAAAAAGTGCAGCCTTGCTGGATGAAGTTCATCACCAAGGGTAGGCTTTAAGGGTTTATAGCCCCAACTCCCTGATGTGTGGATAAAAAATATGCTAAGCCAGCTTCATACTTTATAGGAAGCATGGAGAGCTTTGTGCTCACAGACAAACACTAGGAAACCTGGAATGTTAACTGTACAGGGCTATTATTTCAAAGGAAGAGATGCATGACCTGTCGTATACCTAGAAGGCTAGGAGTGTATGTGGTTAATGTCCTGGTAACACTTCGCACCATCTGTGTGGTCAGGCCATTTCTGATCCTCCCCAGTTCCTTCTTATAAGCTTATTTTTCTTTGTCAGTCTATAGAACCCATCTTTATGGAAGGTGTACTTAACAAAGTGTTTTTTTTGATGAAGTCATATCTGATTTTTATTTACCTTACTTTGTGCTTAATTTTGTATAAGGGATTGAGTTAATTATCAGGGAAATATTCACCAAATTGTATTTTGCTTAGATATGTCTGAAATAAACTACTTGAGGTCAGACTCCTTGAGTTTGCATCAACACTGGCTACTTAGTCATGTTGACCTGAACAGCCTTCTTGCCTCCTGCAGCTCATCTCCCTCCTGCCCTTAAAGGTTGCAGAGACTCCTGCACTGTTCTGCCTGCATGCCACAGCTTTCCCAGGGACGATAGCCTCTTGCAACAGCAAGCCAGAATAAACACTTTCTTACGTTACTTTTGCTCACGAAATTTTACCACAGTAACAGAAAAGTAACTGATACAGTTGTCAGTGGCTTATGATAGTCTCTGAAGTCTGTCTGTCATTGAAGGTCACTTGTCAGTAGTGGGTCCACTTGGCAAGTGAGAGCAAGGCAGAGCAGATGGGCAAAGGAACATTTATCTAACACACTCCAGACCCAACTTGGATGTGCAGGACATATGCTTCCTTCCATCTTCTGGGGTGATTTTATGAGACAAGGCTACACTGAGACAAAGGAGGATGAATAGTGACCATCTCTTCTACTGCTGTTAGTCACATACTGAGGCTTCACTCAAGGGTAGCAGATGCCATGTCCAAGTTCTGCTTGTCTAGGCCACCAGATCCAGGAACAGAAAGTGCAGAACCCCAACACACTTTACTTAGATGCTTGGGGGGGGTGTCTTTAGTCAAGGGCCAGCTATCGCATGATTGATCCATAAAGCACATGCAAGTTAGCCACTGACTCTGTTAGGGCTGTGGACTTGCTCATTAAATTTGGAAAAGTATATCCAACTGAAAATGTTCAGAGTGAAAAGATGGAGTTGAAATTTGGAGAAGTGAGAAATTATGCTTAGTTCTAAACCTGACTGGACAGTCAAGACCTACTTCCTTCTCCTTTCAGAATAATTGAGTTGCAGAGAAGAGTTGATTTGAGTGAGGTGGCATTGGTTCAAATGTGAAATGTCTCCTCAAGTGTTTAAACACCAGGTGCCCAGCTGTGATACTGTTTGGGGGAGCTTTTGCACCTTCAGGCTTAAGGGGAGGAAGTGAGTCACTGGGGGGCGGGCCTTAAAGTTTTAGAGCTTAGTTCTACTTTATTACATTTCTCTGCTCCTTGTCACATTTGAGATGTGAGCAAGGAGCCTCCTGCACTTGCTACCAGAGCTGTGGCCTCTTCTACACCATGTCCTCTCACCTACGGTGATGTAACTGCACCCTAAAACTCAGAGCCAAAGGACATCTTTGTGGTGATATATTGTATGTTTAATAAAATTAGTCTGGAATATCAGCCAAGCCCTGAAGGTCGGGGAATGGTGAGCCACACCTTTAATCCCATCACTCCAGAGACAGAGACTATCTGGATTTCTGTGAGTTCAAGGTTAACAGCCAGGCAGTGGTAGCACATACCTTTAGTTCCAGCACTTGGGAGGCAGAGACAAGAGGATCTTTGTGAGTTTGAGACCAGCCTGGTCTCCAAAACAAATTTCAAGACAGCCAGGATTATTAAATAGAAAGCCATGTCGTGGAAAAACAAAAAGCAAGTAAGCAAACAAACAACCCCCCCCCCCCCAAATGTACTACAAGACAAGTATAGAAACTTCACAGGTCACATTCAGGGCTGCTGCAAGAGCTGTACAGTGCAGTTGCAATGGATGCTCACAGCTTCTTTTACTATAGCTGTTTATGCTTGATGGTCTTCCCTCCCCAAGCAGAGAGACAGAAGTGGAGCAGGGCTTCACAGGTACCCTCTGTGTGGGAGAACAAGGTTAGTCACTTTGGTTCTGTATACTCCATCATTCTGACAGTCCACTCCAAAGAGATAGTTTTGACGGGAATAAAAAGTTTAGTTTGTCTTCTATTGACAGAATATACAAAGCACACATCCCTCAATTCAGCCACATTCAGACAAACTAGGTCATGACTAAATACAGTTCAAACCTCCTTTCCTTCTCAAACATTCAAACCCTTTTCTATCTCATCTCTCATTAGAATTATGGAATAAAAACCTACCTACAAGCCACTGGAGAGTACCCAGACTATCAGTCATGATAGCAAGATCACAGGGAATGGTGTGGGAGCAGGAGACAAAGACAACTGGTTAGGGGCTGAGAATTTTCCAGATCACTCTTGGTCCACCAAGAGTTCAGTTCAGCAATTGGTGGCATAAGGAACATAGCTTGAGAAATTGGTCTGCAACACCCCTTTCCCTCTCCTCCACCAAACTCTTTCTGTACTCACATATCTTATTTTACTAATGACTACAAGAAACACTGCAGTATTAGGCCTATATTACCGTAGGTAAAATCTAGGTGACCACAAAACCTTTTTCAAGCTCTCTATCTCTGTTTCTCTGTCTCTCTCTGTCTCTGTCTCTGTCTCTGTCTCTGTCTCTGTCTCTCTCTCTCTCTCTCTCTCTCTCTCTCTCTCTCGTGTGTGTGTGTGTGTGTGTGTGTGTGTGTGTGTGTGTGTGTGTGTGCACATGTGTGTGCACATGTATGTGCATGTGTGTGTGCTTTCTGTTGCTTTGATCAAACACCATGACCAAAAGGAAGAATTTATTTTGGCTGACAGTTAAGAGGGACAGAGTTTATCTTGGTATCTTGGTAGAGAAGGCACAGTAAGTGGTACAAGCAGGAAGCTGGCTGGTCACATCTTTATCCACATAAGAAGCATAAAGAGTAGCAGGAAGTGGAGTGAGACTATAAACCTTATAAACATCTACCCCTAGTGAAGAACTTTCTCTAGCAAAGCTGTATTCCTAAATGGTCTATCATCTCACAAAACAGCTCTATCAACTAGGGACTGAGTGATCAAATATACACTATTGGGGGCAACTCTCATTCAAATGCCTACACCAAGTCTTTGTGGTCCATGCAAACCCATTTGCTTCACAGCCAAGGAGTAGGTATACATGTTTTTTCATCTCATCTATTCCAGGAGGCTCAAGAAACTGCACCAACTACTCATATCTACTATGAACTTACAAAAATACGGTTTACTTTCTAGAGACAACCTTTTGTGTAATATAACCTGGCTTAGGGCTGTCAGCACAATTGCTATGTTTAAAGGGGCAGAGAAAAGTATAAATAGAGCACCAGGACTTGTTCAATTTTAAGACACCATTTTCTTCATGTTATAAGCCATTCTTCTCCAGAGCACAAGAGTAAAGCAGATGAACCTACACTTCTGTGTCTCCTCACTCTGCGGTTGGGCACACACCTGACATCTTTATGGGTCAGGACATGGAGGATCATGGCTGAAATGGAGGCTTGTGGTTTTCACTGTTTCATAAACAGGCATGGAAGAGCTGTTGGTTACACCTGATACATTGTTTTCTGTCCCAAGTGCGTATTATCAACCTTGTTTCCCTTTGATAATCACCCCTGGCCAACCTAACTGGTAAAGTAACTCACTCCTTGCCTAGTGCCACTGGTGTGAAAAGGCAACATGGTCCAGAGGCTGTAACAAAACCCTCCAGTCCTCAGAGTATGAGCTTTCAAGGCCAAGAAGATAACACAGATTTTTCAGTAGGCTGTCAATAAGAGACTGGATAGTAGGGGACCAGGTCCCTGGGCTTCCAGACTTGAATCTCTACTAAATAAGAAATGAACAGCATATTTTTCTTCCTACTAGGAAAGCCTTACAGCAATCTTGGGCCATCATGAGGGGCTACACTGCTGTATTCATCTGCCATTTGGGGACAACTGTTTCAAGGAGTTAAGGTACAGGATGAGTAATGCACACAAGCCAGGGAGCATTGCTGTGCTTCTCTATGATGTAATGAGCTTCCTAATGGGCAGGAATACTGAGTGGTGCACTTTGCCAATGAGCTGTGTATTCCTTGAGCCCACGTGGTCTTTGGCAAAGCATTTCCAGCAGTGCAGACAGACAGACACAATGACTCCTTTCAAGATTAAAACTGATTATTGTAATCCATTTTTCAAAAAGCAAAAGGCCTTTCAACTCAGGGAATGCTGCCATGTTGGGGAGTTCAGATTGGTATGTTATGTGGGGTGGGTGGCAGTATTCTGCTGTGTTCAGAATCAGATGACCATCAATTGAGTGAAGAGATGCAGAGAAAAGCCCACTTAAAAAACTCCATACTGTCTCTCAAGACCGCTTTGTGCTTGAGCCCACTAGCAGAGGTAAAGGAAAGCAGAAAAGATGTTTTCCTCACAACCAGGAAACAGGCCTTCCTGACCATCCAGTCAGTGAAGGCCTCCTTTCTGGCTCAGCTCTTTGCCGATAGTTCCCTAGAACACACAGATCCTCAGACTCTGTGGTCATTTAGTGAATCACTCTTCTGGGCACTAGTCAAATTTAGATGTGTTTTGATTTCTAAATAGTTGAGATCTAGCCTGGGTGCTGGAGAATGAGCTGATAGTTTCCAAATTCAAAACACATCTTGAACAATAGTTGTAAGTGGACCCATTCGATGGCTTTGTCATTCTTTATTGTCATTTACCAAGGTGTGATGAGACCAGGATTGAATCAGGAAATTCTACCTGTGTCTTTCTTATGTCCCAGACAGGGGTGTTTGTCTCTCTGAGTGCCCCAGAATGACAGCACACATTTCTTCCTTGACTGAATAGAAAATAGACCCTCAGGTCTATATGAAAATTTTATTTATAGGGTTTGAAAATTGACAACATGGGTGAATTTTCAATTCTTAAAATCATTGCACGTGTCACACTGTCCCTTCCTTGAGTCTCTTCCTCAAGCCTTCGCTAGAGTCATAGGTGAGTCTGAAAACCTGCCTACAGGCCTCTCGGGAATTGGCAGGTAAGCATGTAACCATACTACAGAGATGCACATGCCTATAAATGCTGCCAGGCACAAGGGGAGCAAGTGCTCACTTATTCACACCACACAACTTAGTTCTACTTATGTTGTTCTCAGAAGGCTGTGGTGTGGTGATGTGAGGGCCAAGGAATTTGAGAGGTTTGTATGGTTTGGGGCAGTTAAGTTAACTTGTCATACAGTGGAGCTCACTCTAAAGTTAACAATTATCTTAACACAATTATCTACCTCATGAGGAAGCCACCGTGCTGTCTGCCTCTTCCTTCCGTTAAATCTCAAAACAGCGGAGGCAAATGCTGGCTTTTGTAGAGAGCAGGTGCTGAGAATCAAGGTGTCCTGGGGAACTCTGGATCTGAAGCGGTCATATATGTGTGTCTGATTGACAGCTCTGTAACATTACAAACAGTGCTTCCAGGTGACTCAGGCACTGTGGTGAAGTCCTTGTCATTTTCTTCCTCTGACAAGAAGTCAGGCACCAGGGGGTGACTGTGTCGATTATTTTTATTGATCATATTATTCAAGTAGTTATCAAACATAGGCGTAACTGCATGCAATCTAGACCACACTGTGATACGGGGTGAACAGCAGATCATAGTAGAGTTTGCTCCAGGTAACATGACTGACTGAGATGCAGCCATGTGGGTCTTAATGCAGACTCGCGTCAGGGCTTTGCAGGAGGCTCAGTGAGTTTTTTCCTCACCTTGGGTCTATTTCAGGATGGAGGAAGCCAATCACTCAATTGTCTCTCCTTTCTAAGGTGTCTCATTTGGATATAACAAGTTGAGTTACAGGTTATGGTGATGATGGGTCTTCTGTGAATCTACAAGATGTTGGCTTCCTCATTGTCCTCAAAATAAGAAGCTACCACTCCATGGAGGAAACAGCTGTGGTGAGTACAAGGTAACATGCAATACAAGCTTCCAGAAGGACTTATGACCAGGCTGAGAAGATTTATAAGCAATAGGTAATTAGAAAATAAAGCAATTTAGTAGAGCTGGGGTACTCAGATGACTATAAATATGACAGGTTTATGAGGAGTGTGAAGAGTGTTGAGTAGGAGACTAGCCCTATTAAAGGGAGGTAGAAATTGAATTTCATTTTAAATATTTTTATTCTAATTTCATACATTGATGCACAGCTTTGTCAAAAGCCCCTGAAAAATAAAATGCAATATAATAATGTAATGTAATAATATAAACTGCCAAGCAGTAAATACATATGCACACACACACACACACACACACATGTGTGTGTGTGTGTGCACGTGTATGCATGCACTTATACACAGCCCCTCCCGGTTCCCTTACCACCACATGTCAAACCCCAAGTGCTCCACACTAAACTGTTAATTCAACACATTGTGCTGCTGTCTAATTTTATTATGCTAATTCTTAGCTTTGGCAAACGTACAAAGTGCTCAGGAACTCCCGAAATGACTAGTGTCAGGAGTCATAAATCCCACTTTTGAACGTGGTACCCACGTCCATCCAGACTTTTAGGGCCTTACAAGTGATCTATGTGCACCATGAGGATGTGGACCACTGCTTTGGATGACTAGAAGTCATTCTCTGCTCTTCAAATTCCCTTCCAGTTTGTGTCTCCTGCATAGGTCTATATGGACCATACACTTAAATCTGCTCACCCTCCCTCCTCACTTTTAGTGGGAGGTACCCGTCTGTTGCCTGCCTTGAAGGGCAGAGTCACCACCTCAAATGAGGACTGTGTCGGCTCCTCAGAGCATTGCTCCATGGGTATTCTCCCCCTATCCCACCAACCTTTTCTATTAGCCCCACATCAGGCTCTCCCTGGAAGACTGGAGTTAGTTCTGGTCAGACTTGCAGTGTAGTTAGGTTGAGAATCCCCCGCAAACAAATCCCAAGTGCTCACAGCCTTCCCCACGGGCAGGAAGTGACTGACCAGCTTCAAAATAAGCAAATAAGCAGTGTTGGGACCTTCCTGGGTCTTCCCAGAAGGCCATCCTTCACTAGTATCCCGATGGCTCTGGCTGGGGCTCCAGCCTGCCAAAGTACAGCTATTCCCATCCTCTTCCCCAGCTGGTTCTCTTCTCTTCACTCTCAGGTGTGGGTGACCTGGGCCACATCCTGCTGTGTGTTTTGAGACATCTGTAAAACCTCTGAGTCTCCTGCATAGGTGTGAATGCCCCAAGTCCATGTGTGAAAATGGACTCTGTCTTCACCCCAGGTGTCTCTAGTTCAGTGTCCTCCTCCGTTCTTCCCCTTCATGGTACTCTGTCCTGGTTCCCATCCTTCTCATGCATTCTGGGACTTTAGCTGTCTATATCCAGGTAAACACCCTGAGCTGTCTATATCCAGATAAACAACACCCTGAGGATCTTGTCATGTGAACTTCAGAACAGACCTCTCCCCACCCTGGAAGCCTCAGACATATCTCAGTGTTACTTGTGAAAAGCAAATAACAAACAAAAAACAAAACAACCCAAAAAACAGTGACCACTGCTATAATCCTGCTACCTGGTCTAACATACTCACACACTCACATGGACACACTGCGTTCTCATGTATTACATATATGCACACAAGTGCACATGGGCACTCATTCACATAGGCACACACACACACACACACACACACACACACACACACACACACACACACACACTACCCCTACCTACATTTGGATATTTAATTCTGTTTTCCAGTGCTCAGTAAATCTTAAGAACCAGCCTTGACCTCTCCTCCCAGGCACATTCCACACTTACTCCTTCAGGAAATCATCAGGGTCTGCATTCAGTCCACTTCCAATTGGGCTCCTTCTCGGTCACACACAGATTATTGCAGTAGATTCCTCCTGGTCCCAGTGTGAATTCCTACCTTCCAAGAAAAAGTCAGCAAATTCAGCTCAGCCCTCCTATAAGTCTACATTTGTCTCCAGAATCTTAAAGACAGATTTTAAAGCCATGGCCAAAGTGGGTCTTGTTCGTTCTCAGCTTTCAGGAAGTTTTGTCCCTACCCTTCAGTCCCACCATCCTCCATTGCTAATCAGATCTTCACCCCAGCAGGAGCCTCGCTCCCTTCTGCTTCTCTGCAAACTATCCAATGTCATCTTGTGTAAATATATATATATATTTTGTCCTTTTGTCACGAGGCTACCCTGGCCCTGCAGCTGACTCTCCCAGAACTATTTGCACTATTTGAAAGAACCATGCAAGTTCCCCTTGCCTTTCAGAGTTCCTCGACTCCTGGATTGAGTGCCAACTCTGGACAGAAGAAGATGAGCTTTATCTGAAATTAAGTGTCTGATTTACAGACAGCAACAAAAATTCAGTTAACAAATGAGCTTTCAGGCATTTATCTGGAGACTTCATCCCCTGAGTTTGTGTACACAGGAAGACTCCTGAGGTTTCATTACTTTGCTTATTTGTCTCTACAAATACTTGAAAAAAAAAAGATACATACATGGATTGTTGCCTGTTGTTCATTCCAAGATTCTAGAACAGATCTTAAAGTAATGCAGACATTCTTTGTGGAGAGAAGGGAGGCAGGGAGGGAAGAAGGAAAGGAGGAAGGGAGAGAGGAAGCGAGGGAGGGAGGAAAGGAGGGTAAGAGAGAGGAAGGGAGGGAGGAAGCTAGAGAAGGAGGAAGGGAAGAAAGGAAAGAAGGGAGGACATGTTGGGAATCTCCCTTGGAGCTTCCCTCTCCAGACCCTGCCCAGAGATAGCCCACCATGTAAATGTGTTCTAGTTGTTTACAGATACCTGCAAGTATCTGTACTGTGTCAAGAAATCTGGCCTGGAGGAATCTAATGCCAGACTATAGAACCTCTTTTTGACCCCACTCATCTTGAAGCCATATTTTACAGATCTACTTTTCTCCTTGTGCCAAGCCAATCCACAAGATTTCCTTCAGATAGACCAGCCCCTGCACCAACTTGAAGACTCAGTAGTTGACTTCACTCACATGATCACTCATAAAAAGCTCCATTATCTCTTAACTCTTATTGACACCTTTACAGGATGGAGGCACTCTCCACCTCCAGGGAAACAGTAGATGTGATGTCTCAGGTACTCATCATCTCCTGATCTGGTGCACCCACCCCCAAGCTCCTGGAACATCACTCTCCAGACTCAAGGGCATATCTGCTCTTTCATATGAATCATTCACTCTTGCCCCTTCTTGGAATCAGGACACATCTTTGTTCCATTATTTTTTTCACAACTAGCCCTTATTCATAGGGTTAGTGCTAATAATCTGTTTTTTCTTCTAGCAACTTGCCTTCTCCACTTACTCAAGAAATTGATTTATGAGGTCTCCAGGATGGCAGCTAAGTGGTTACTTGCTTCTTTACACATACTTTCTGTTGAATGTGAGCCCCATTAATCCTAACTCTCCTTCCCCATGTTGTCTCTTGCCAGCAGGAAATAGCCAGACTTTTTTGGGGGCATCCATATACCCCAAAAGGTTGGGCTTTGGGGATCTCCCTTGGAGGTATTCTCTCCAAACCCACCCAAAGATAGTTCACCGTGGAGTGGGTCCATCCCTGGAGGGTATTTAATGTCTGGCCCACAGACTTTCCCCTTATGGCTTCTCCTCTTTTCTAGGACCACTCAGGAATGTTCTGCTCAGATTAAACCTGATTTTACTAATTTGGCATGATCTGATTTATTGCATTGGCAGAGAAACCAAATATTTGGGTGTAGAAACTTTTCAGAAGGAAAGAAGGGAGAGAGGAGAGAAAGGAAAGCAGGAATGGAGGAAAGAGGAGGGATGATGTGGAATGTCTTTCTGTATGCTGTGAATATCAGTCTTTAAATAAAGGACTGTTTTGGCCACAACAGGTACCATAGAAAAAGTAGGAGGAGAATCAGAATAGTTAGGAGAAGGAGGGTGGAGTCAGACAGACTGAGCCAGCCGCCCAAGAAGAAACATGTGAGGAACACAAGTGAGCCACGGGCCACATGGTAGACAAATTAAAGGAAATGGGGCTACATGGCAGACAGATTAAAGGAAATGGGTTGAGTTAAGATGTAGAGCAAGCTAGCAAGGTGCCTAAGCCATAGGCCAAACAGCATGAACTTAATATAAGCGTCTGAGTCATTTCTGGGGCCTGAGCAGTGGCCAGTAGCTAAGGGGTCTGGGGCTGCAGGTCTGTGAGTCTGGACCTCTGGCTGCACAGGACCAAGAAACCTAATTGTAAGGGGGGTGGGGGGGGTGGGGGGGGAGATGTTGTAAAGTATGTTACTCTTGTTTATGTTGCATTTGTTTAACTGTGAAGCTGTGTCACTGTGCCTGTCTAAAACACCTGATGGTCTACTAAAGAACTGATTGGCTAATAGTGAGGCAGAGGAAAGGATAGATGGGGCTGGTGGGCAGAGGGAATTAATAGGAGAGATCTGGGAAGAGGACTAATGGCCAAAGAAGGAGGATCTGGGAGCCAGCCACTCAAAGACACAGCAAGCAACAGAGTAAGAAACAAAAATCAGTAAATTTCTATAAAGGGTTTAATAAAGCTGAGGGGGGGGGAGGATACAGTTTCTTTAAGAGTTTCTGCTTGCTGGGGAGCCTTTGAGCCACTAGTTATTAAGTAGGAACAAAATCTAAGAAAAAATGACTGCCATAGCTCAAACATCAGCATTCTAGTGCTATGAAGATTGAATGCAGTTCCTGGTCACGCACCTGCACTTCCAACTGAGCCTGTGAGCTTTAGGCTTGACTTTCACAACCTGAGAAGTGGGCTGAGCCAGCTGCCAAATCAGAAGCCAGAGGTCTGATAGCCGGTATGCTTATCAGTTTTTTGGTCATTCAGGTTAAAAAAACAAAACAAAACAAAACAAAAAACAAAAAAACAACCTCCTATACTGGTTCTGGTGTGTTTTACAATGTATTAGGCTTAAGAAAGATAAAGGGTATAGTCATATAAAAATTAATGAAGTTTTTAAAAAGTCAGTAATATAAAAGGAAAAAACATGTAAAATGAGAAATGATCAAGGAATCTGGATTCAGTATGTTTGTGTTGATTTTAAATTTGTTGATTGTTAAGAAGAAAAAAACAGCTGCTATGAGACATGTAATTGTGAAATGGGCTGCTAAATTGAACCAATATAGATACTTTAGAAATTCCTTAACTTTTAAAAAGAAGCCAAGAAATATATTTGGCAAATGCTTTCAAGTTTTGTTCCCATGGGAAGTAAGAGGCTATGGACTCCTTTAGGAGTAATATGGATCAGGTTTGAACAAGGGAGACCTTCTTAATCTTGACAGGTGATATATATCAACAAAGATTATAACATTTCTTCCCAGGACATGGCCATTGTCTCAAATTTTCTCTCTGGGACACCAAATCTGCTTTGTCCATAGAGGCAGAAAGCAGTCTAAAGAAAACAATGTCCACATTCCCAAGAGTTGGGGTGGTATTGATTATTTGATAAGTTGTGGATGTTTGTTATCATTTAGGAGAATATAGTATATTGACACAAAAGTTATTTTTGTTACACTGTATATATGTTTCTACTCTTGTTTGAAGAATTTTTTATATTGATACAAAATTAAGGTTATTTATGTTATGACATTTTATATATATATATATATATATGCTCTTGTTTAAATTATTGCACCTATGCAGTTCATTTAAAATATAAAGTTTTAATTTTTGAAAGCTATTATTATAAACTATATAGAATAATCAAGAGACATAGGTTAGTAGTTAGTCATTTATAACAATCAACTTTGTAGATATGTTAGGTATGCTTTCAAGATCAGAATAGAAACATATTAGATAAATGGTCCGCAAACACTTCAAAGACCTGTAGAATAAGGCATTTAAAATGTTTTGTTAACTTAGGGCTTTTCATGACATGATGAGACACAGCAGTTCCTAGCAGCACCAATTTAACTCAGAGATGAGAGACATCAGAGAAGCTCCTTATGAAACTAACTTTTATTATGGCAAGAGTAGCCACTGGGCAAAGAAGGTACTTTTGCCTTTGACTGCTAGCAATGTGCTGTGCAGACTGGACATGCAGGACACACATAAAAAGACTATTGAACTTTGCCAAAAAACACGGTGCGACAGTCTATCAAAATTCCTGCTTCACAGAAAAGTCTGCCAGACATTCTGCAGGACACAGAGGAAAGTGACTGACACACTTTGCCAAAATAAAATTCCTGCTTAATAGAAAAGTCTGCCAGATACTCTAGGTCTGTAGGCTGAAGCTGAATGACCCAACATTGCAGAGGAACTTTGTGTGATTGTCCAGGCAGGCAAATGTCTCTGTTGATAGATATGATTATATCCTTCTGAGTCTTTGATGGAGTTGAAGACTGCATAATTATAGTTGCAGTTTTCTTTAATTATAGAAAGTAATTTAGATATAAAACTTTGAATTCACTAAAATAGGATAGATAATACATTTTCTCTGAATATACTAACTATAAATGGACAGAATCTTGTAAATATAATTCTTACTTGATAATTGTTTTTGTTGTGTATGGTTGTACTATGTTAAAGTTAAAACCTTATTTAGAAAAGAGGAAATGTTGTAGAATATTATTTTAAGGTATGTTATTTTTGTTTGTTATGTTATTTATGGTGCATTTGTTTAGCTCTGTGAAGCTGTGTTATTGTGCCTGTCTAAAACATCTGATAATTTAATAAGAAACTGAATGGCCAATAGCAAGGCAGGAGAAAGGATAGTCAGGGCTGGCAGGCAGAGAGAATAAGTAGAAGGAGAAATCTGGGAAGAAGTAGCCAGAGAAAGAGGAGACCTCTAGGGGCAGCAATCCAGATACACAGCAGCTGGCAGAGTAAGAAACAAAAAACAAACAGAACAAAACAAAATAAAACAAAAAGACACAGGAACAGAAAAGGAAAAGCCCAGAGGCAAAAGATATATGAGATAATTTAAGAAAAGCTGTCAAGATACAAGCCAAGCTAAGGCCGAGCATTTATTAGCACAAGCCTCTGTGTGTGATTGATTCGGGAGCTGGGTGGTGGGGCTCCCATTAGAGAAAAAAACAAAATTCAACAGAAGGAAGGAAAAGAAGAAAGGAAGGAAAGTAGGAAGAGAGGGAGAAAAGAAGGAGGAAGGTGTTGGGGTATCCCCTGGGGCTACCCTTTCCAGACTCTGCTTAAAGGGAGAAAGGGAGGTCAGGAAGAGGGAAGAAATAGATCCAATATATAAGCTGAACAAAGATGTCGTGGGAAGTTGGTGGGAGATAGAAGCAGGCAGGACATGACTTCTATCTCCTTGAACCCCGAAGTGTTGGGATTAACCCATTCTTGGACTCGAATTTCCAAAACAAGCCATATTTCTCTTGTTGGCTCTGCGTGGTCCCCAGGGCTGTGAAAACTAAACTGATATCCTTTGAACAGCCATGTGAGCCCCAGCTTCTGTGTACAGGAGTTTTCTTTGCAGGCCCCTTGGAGGCTGTATGCCCTGAGTCGATCAGAGAGAGAACTCTGGGGACCTTACTGTGGAGGCCATGTGAACTTTCTCGGTGGAGCAATGCCTGGTAGCACTCAGGCATGGGAAGGTGGCTTTTCCTTCCCTTTGGGGTCAACACAGAGATTCTCTGGCGTGGTGTTTCTAGTGTACTATCTTTCAGCAGGGGGGGGGGGGTCAGTGTGGTCACTCCACCGCGTGCTTATTCTCACCATTTGGATAGTTTCGTCTTCTTTAATGGTTTAAGTTTTGTCCACTCTGGTCTTATCTTGTGTGGAGGGGAAAGGAAGCAAGGGTCCCAGCAGTTAGTCCTCTCAACTCTGCTTTGTGATGTTTAAAGCTACCTTCATTCCTATGCACATTAACTACAAAACACTTCTTGTATGCATGGGCTCCCCAGCCTTGGCAATGCTGACATTTCATTTAGGTAATTCTTCGGGGCTGTCCTGCTTTTCAGGGTTCTGAGCTGTATCCCATGAGCAACCCTCCCATATGAGTGATGACAAAATATGTCTTCAAGTCTGCTGGCCCCATGTCCTCAGATTGTAAAATCATCCCCAGTTGAGAAGTAATAACCTTGGGACTGTGTGAATCTCTTTGTCATGACAGAAGCAAAAGAAGCAGAACTTTGCTCCTCACCTGCAAACCCAGGAAGGCCACACCACCATTTTGTTCATATTAAAAAGCAAACAGAATGCTTTACATAACTGTACCTGTCTTAAGCACACTGATTTAGGAGAACTTCCCCCACTGTTCTGTACTATGCCTTACTTCTTGGCAGGACTGGGAAGCCACCTAGCGCTAAAGTTGGCAGTGAAGCACAGGTGAGTTCAGGGTGGTGGCAAGCGGTTGTCTCCTGTGGCTTTTCCACACACAGAGTGAGTAAAGTTCTGTTTCAGATCACAGATTCTGACTCAGGCCATGGTACTTACCTTGATGTTTATGTTTTGCTTCACAGTAGCCATCACACCCTGCACTTCACAGGAAGTTTTATTAAAGACATTTATTTTTAAATAATAAGGTGGATGAAATATTCTGAGCAATAACAGCTTTGGAAATGCTATAAATACATATTTAAAAAAATCTAATAGACCATAACCAGAACTTTGATTTGTGGAAAATCTGTCATTAACACAATAGGATTACTAATTCCCAGCAAAGCATCTGAGATTGCCTACAGCCATTGGCAATTTACAAAGGTTAGGAGAAAATTTTTAAACTATTATTACTATTATAAATAATTGATTATCATTTATTATGGAACAATTACCTTTAAGCTATTACCACAGCTAACAAGTGATTGCTTTGAGATTATTGGTTAATCACCGCTAAACAACCACGTGCATATGGCCTATGATAGACATTGTTCATTATTACTTTTACAAGCACAGACAGCTTGGTACAATCCATCAGGAAGACTGACAGGAAGTAATCTTTTTTAATGTAATCACCACATAAATATGTCAAATGTTTTTCTGTTTGTTTTGCTAACAGCATAACATGATTTTAATGAATATGCTAAGGATGGTGGGGGTTTTTTCCTATGTAACTAGACAAAAGGAAAACATGTACTTGTGCTATTTATAAAGCTTTATTATCAAAGCACAGAAGTATTCATCCCATAGGCACATCTAAGCTTGATTTTAATTCTTAGGTAAAAAGATACATGAAAGTTGTTCATGGGACACTGATGCTGACAGTCCTTGTAAACAGCATGGGTTGGATAAGTGTCTGGTTTTGGAAAGGCTGCTTCAAAGCCAAGAAGGGTCAGTGGTAATGATGACCAGTGCAGCTGGTCTGTGAGGAAAGAGATAGTGCAGCTATCTATGTGGAAATACAAGACTCTAGGTCATGTTTTTAAATACTGTTTTCATAATGCAGACAGTTTATAGGCAGAGTCCAACACCCAGTGTCTCCTTTTCCTGTACTCTGAAGACAAGTGCTCAAGAGTGAGAGCCAACACTGTCCAGATGCTTGCAAAAACAAAGAAGGGTGGGAAATGTCTCCTTGTAGGCACTGGTGCTGAGGCTCAGGTTTCTAGCCTGACTGCAGGAAATCTGAAGGTGGGACTTGAGGACTCACTCCTTCCTATGCAGAGTGGAACTGAAGACAAATGATTTGTAGATATCCTACAGGTCAAGGGAGGATTCATTTGTTTGAATCCATGCAGCCGGCCTGAAGTCTGGTCCTTGGGTCTAGTCAAGATGCTATTTCTTTTGGCCACAGATGGTTGCAAGATGGTGACACATATGGCCATTTCCGATTGTGGCACCGTCAGTGCAGCCATCTCCCTGTAGGAGGCTCAGATCACAAGCAAACTGCTCCTAACTTGGGAGGCAGGGCAGGAACAGATGTTGAGAGTCTCCTTAGGGAGGCTTAGCATCGATTGCAGGAGAACAGGAGCTCTATGGAGTCTACAGCTCCAGCTCCACACCCAGCTGCTGTTGGATACAAAGCCTGATTTCCAGCGCACTGTGTGTCCCTGGAGGACTCTGTAGGGGTTAATTCTGGAGTGGCTGTGTGCACATCATCTGGAGAGTCTCCCTTTCTTCTGAAAAGCGAAGTATATACAACACTTTTAGGACATGAGAAGACTCAGCTGATGGGTCCTGGCAGCCTCTGCTAACTTCCTGATTCCTAAATCACACTAACTACTTAAGCATAGTTCTAATTAATAAAAATAAATAAATTAGTTCCTATAAACACAACAAGCCACTAAACAATGCTAAGCCCTAACCTCTACATACCTATCTATCTATCTATCTATCTATCTATCTATCTATCTATCTATCTATCTATCTATCTATCTATCTATCTATCTCTGTGCCTTTTTCCCTACCTCTTATTTCAGGATCAACTTACTACGCAAATAATTTAATGCAGAATTTAAGAAAAATTTTGGGAGGATCTGATGATAATTAAATCTGATTTTAAAGATGTGATTGGTTTGAGCACATATTTCAAGGAGAAGTCTGACTTATAACCATCATGATTTTATCAAAGACAACCCATTTTTAAAAACTTAGCTTGAATCTATGGTGTTAATCAATATCCAGATCATAACATGTGACATTATTTAATCTAAATAGATGGACATCAAATACAACTTAAGAACTGGACGTTGGTCACAGGTGTCAGAGCTTGTCTTCACAGAGGCCCCCTTAGTTCTTTGAAGCTATGCGAGGCAGCACAGGCAGAGGTGGTTTCCATCACCAGAGATGCACACTGCATACTTCAGAGCAACCATATTCTAAACTGTCTTTGACTCAAAGGGTCTTCATGACATTAAGAATTTTATATTTGTGTGACAAATGAGAGAAACTATCATTTGGAGAAGGGCAGAGACATTTTTTTTGCTTTAGTAAGTACAACTAGGGACCAGGTTCTGCAGCACAGAATAGCCTGGACCACCCCTGAACTTTGTCATCATTACTAATTATTTCTGAAGGAAAGATGATGACTAATATTCATAGTAATTCCATTGTGCCAGGCATGGTGCTAGCTTCATAAACTGTTGAATTATATCACAATGCATAGATTATGTTTCACTAGACTTGGGGACTACCAGGGGAACTGAGAGGCAGCAAAGTGGCTTTCTCCTGGTGTACATTTTTAGCTGATATAACTGGTAGATTATTCTATGTCCTTAAAGTAGAGGACCATGCTTCACCCTCTTCCCTCATTTCCAGCACAGCACCTTACTAAGTAGATATGGTGAGTCCTTGCCAAATGAGTGCACAGACCAAGCTTCAAATATAACTCCATTTGTCCTCCTCCCCAAACACGTGCATGTTCCCCATGGCACTCTGCCCTCAGTTTTTAATGGATAATTGCTGCATAAATCTATCTAGAGCAGAGGTGGCAAACATTCTCACAAAGGGTGAGATACGGTCCAGCAATCAGCAGATGCCTGAACACCCACTCTGTCCCGTATCACTGTCTTGCTATGGACAGCAGGGAAGTGACTTCAGAGGGATGCATACGATTTGCATAGTCTGCTATGTCCGGATTTGATCTACCAACTCATCTACTGACCCCCTAGTAACTTCCAGCAAGAAATAACCAGCTGTATGTTTAGTATGGAGCTGGTCACAATCTTTGAAAATCCACACACTAACATTGTCTAGACAAATGTCAGCCTGGAATTCCTTTGGTTTGTACAAAAGATAATTAACTGTTCAGTATTAGTGTGTCTTAGTTCACAAAAATAGTTTCACTTTCCTCCAACTCGACTGGGAAGATACATCCTGTGAGTGGTAAGAACTCCCAAAGATATCCTGAAGAGTCTTAGCTAGCAATAAGGATAATCACCTCTACTGTAAGCTCTGCTTCAAACACACAAACAAAATTTCTGCTCACACCAGAGCTCTGTCACTTACTCAATAATTAGGATGTATTTTTCCAGACAGAGGAATAAGTGACAGGCAGGCTTCAGAGATAGACAGAATCTAAGAGGGCTTAGAATGCTAATTCGGAAATGGACCTAAAGCAAAAATTTGTGTTGGGTACTCAGCAGTATTGAGATATCTTTGTGTTATTTTGGTGTTTTATATATATGTTTATATATATTAAACACCAATACATGTATTTATATATACACTGTGTGTGTGTGTTTTCACTTTGTCAGGCATGACCTTAAATGAGGAAGATTTAAGTTCAAATTTTATAAGAAAATTCTGTTGTCCACCTGTTTTTTAGCTGTTGGACTCTGCTGAGATCTGTCCGTAACTGGGGTGAATATATAGACACTGTCTTCAGGTGCACACTGAAGTCCCCAGAGAAAAAACCTTCCCAGTGGATGCAGAATATAGAGACCAGGCTATCCCTATGTGGCAGCAGACTATCTCAAGCTTCCTTTTCCTTAACTTACATCCTCCTGGCCCATGGAGGGACCTGGGTGAGAAGGTGAATGGTAAATAGTGAAAGGGCTTTCTTTGGTGTCTGATAAAAAGAGCTGTATGGTTTTCATAAACAGCAGCCACAGTTTAATACCTTCTGGTCCCTATGCTGCCAATTATTGTCTTGAAAAAATACCTACCACAGACAATCCTGTCATTTTGCAATATCACTGTGAATTCCTAGTCTGTAACTATTTGTAATGGTACCAACCTACACCCATAAGCCAAATAAGTATGACTCAACAATCATCTGCTTATGACTTCAGCTTTAGCTTTTGTGGGATTTCCTATCATTTAGAAAGAATAGAATGCAGAGTGTAATGAAATCTCTACTAACTGCCATGTTGGGAGACCAAATTGAGAGGGACCATCAGCTAAGAAGCAGGAGAGAGTGGAGGCCCTGTGTATAAACTGCGCTGTCCTCAGGAACGGACCTCTCAGGCCCAGGACAGTAATGCTGATGGTGGGTCTCACTTTCCTTAGATTATATAGCAAAGTGCTTTGAATAAAACACATTTGGGGAACTAGAAGTAGCTCAGTGGTTAAAAGCACAGGCCGCTCTTGCAGAGGGCTTGGATTTGGTTTCCAGAACCCATATGTCAGCTCACAACCTTCCCTGAGTCTGGTTCCAGGGAATCTGATGATTCTCTGGCCTCCGTGTCCACTGCTCACTCATGATAGACAGATATGCATGTAGGTAAAACACCTTCACATAAAATAAACCCTAAATAATAGATAAATAAAACACATTTAGTCCTTCTTTCCTTCATATATGTTCTTGTCTAGATAATTTCATCACTATTTTAACAGACACAGATGAGGGAGGAGAGATTTGCATTGGTCTAAGCTTTGGGGTGTGAGGAAGGCCTGATGGCTGGAACTGCTCACTGGCAATGGGGTCACACAATCTACTCACACCCTGAGGGATCAGAAAGCACAGAACTTGAAAAGGATAAAGCGTTGGACTCTAAACTTCAAAGGTCCATCTGTAGTGACACAATGCTAAAACTGAATTTTCTAGGCCAAACCCTCAGCAGCTATTGTGAGTGTTTCAGGACCTTCAGACCCTGGGACAGGCTAGGAGCGGCAGGCCAGTGCTTCCAAGACCGGCTTGTTGCTGTTTTCTAGGCTGCAGGATGGACATCTGCTTCCACTCGCTGATCAGCATGCCAAGGAAGAACCAGATGTGTCCTTCTGACTCTGTCTTGTATTAGATAATGACACTCACTATCTTGGGGTCAAATGTATTGAAATTATAAATACCCTTTTCCATGAAGGAAAAAAATTTGGAAGAATTTGACAAAACCAAACTTATTACTAACTGTTTTTCCAAATTGGTGTAGACAAAACCACTGCAAATGGCAAAAAGAATGTTCTAGAAATAAGAACCAAACTGCTTCTTGGCAGTTTATAAATTCTTATTCTAGACAACCTATAATTTGTCATCTCTGAAATCTCCAGCAAGGTTTAGTTAGTTTAGCTGATAGCAGAAACTTCCTAGTGAACAGACACAGAGATGCTGGAGAGTCCAACAAAATGTCTAGGTGTGTTTGAGCCAGATGTATCATAGTTTGTATCAGTCTTCTCTTTTACATAATTAGCTTGCAGCATGTCACACTCAGAGAGGGCAGTGCACGGTCTTTGGCACAGATAACATTGAGAATCAGAGGGGAGGGACCTTTGCTGTGGGAGGCATAGATTTGCTTGTATAGGAGGCCACCTTCTTTCAGAAACCATGACATACAGAAACCAATCCATATTAGATTCTACAAATTCAGAATATTGTCCATCCATCAATCCAGGACAGATTCTGTCTATTCAGAAGAGTGTCCGCCAATCAAGAATAGATTCTAACAGTTTTCAAATTGTCTAAAATGTCTACAAGGAATCACTTACAACTTTGCCTTACTAAGGCTTGTAACAATAAACCCGAGCACAGCAGTATCAACAGCAACCCAAGTCTGTGCCCTAATTACAGAAGGAAAATAGTTGATCTGAGATTAATACTTAATGAATCACTCCTGGTGACATTCACCAGCAATGCGAATTCCTGCCATTTCAGAGAACATGATGCTGTGTGTCTTGATTTTCTTCTCCTTCTACATCCTTCTCTCTCTTTTTCCTTTCTCATGATGACAGAGTAGATAGGACAATGCCAACACCATAAGAGGCTACCTGGGGCCCTAAAACTGATACAACTTTTCTATATACATAACCTTAGTGTTAATAAGAAATGACAGAAAGGTACGTAATAAGGGGCCAAGATTTTCAAGATTAAAATAGATTGTTTTTGTATAATAATGATAATATGATCATTGTTAAACTTTGGATCATATGTGTAAGGATTCATGGCACTTAGCAGACATGTGGTAAACATGCCAGTCTAATAACCCAACCTGGCGCCATCAGAACATGCTGTGTATGGAGGGCACGCCCCTGGGCGTGGCTATGTAAATCTGTGCCCAGCCTCTCTCTTATAAGGAGAAGCCATTGAAAGGTCCTTCCATTTTTCTTTTCTGCTTCTCCTCCCTGTACCTGCTCGGCAACTTTCCTGAATAAACTCTAGTGTGGCAGCTGATAGTCTGTTATCATGTGCAAAGCAAACAATATGAGTTATAAAGAAGAAAAATGATCACCAGTAATCTCTTAGAGACAGTTACAGCTAATCCTTCAGAATTCTTTTTATGTTTGTAAGACTGTATGTATAATAAAAAATAAAAAGCCCTACCTTATGGCAGTTAAGCAATGCCAATAAAGAATCACTGCTTAATAAAGTTTCAAGCATTTTACCATTTTTAACAGGTATATGGTCACTAATACCACTTTAGGTGGTCAGTTAGGTTTTCTTTTAAAAATGCAGGGTACAGTTGCTCTTTTAGAAGCAGAGGATTGTAATGGTGAGAAGAAATTTTTGGTTAGAACTGAGAAAAAAACAGGAATACAAGCTTATAGCTGTGGCTAATAACAATATACTGGTTCATTAAAATTTACAGTCCTTTAAAACATTTTTTAGCATACTTAGTATTAAATGTTCTTAGCAACACACACATACACACATACATACACACACACACACACACACACACACACACACACACATACTGATGCGTGTGGTCCGAAGGATATATGCTGTTCATTTTATCTCAAGGAACGTCTCACAAACTATTTTATTCAGCTGGTATGCTTTGCTTGTAATACATAGACACATAGTCTAAGATCTATAGATCTATACAAACAACATTTTGCAGATGGAAGTTAAATTGAAGAGGGAAATAAGTCTTTTTAAAAAAAATAATTTGTATTTTTAAAGTGCTAAGAAATAATTTTAAAGTTTAAAAAAGTTCAAGAATTTTGTGATTTTTGAAGATGTGTGTGTTAAGGTTTTTTTTATTGACTTAATATCTACAATTGTTTGTAGATGGAAGTCATGAAGAAAATATAAACAAAAAGGTCTCTTGCAGAGAAATCAAGTATGGAGTAAATCCCCCAGGAGGAGAGACACACATTCCACTCAATTTTTCTTTATGAATTCAATAGTAAACAAGTATATAAGGCATGCTTGGCCAGATGTGGTGCTAGGAACTAGGGTGGGGTCTGGAAGGAACACCTACTTCGGACACCACACCTGGAGTGTGGCAGAGTTGATGGCTGCTGCTACCAGGCTTTGTTCTCTAGATCAGCATGTCCTTGAAGAGCTCAGTGACAAACTGCGACCCATGCTACTTCTTCATGATTCTGTGGACAGATTTCCCCTGGGAGAAGACTGTCGTGGCAAGTCTTACCTAAAGCAGAAAAGCTAACTAATTGTAGGTTTAGCCTTAGAGCAGGAATGCCAAGCAAGGAACTTTGTGACTAGATGCTAAAAGATGGCTGACAAAATGTTTGGTCACATCTGGAGCCTGTACCAGAAGGACTTCAAGGTTCAGTTTGAGTGAGTGATGACTGTTAGTCCACACTGTCCATCAGCAGCTCTGACTAAAGCAGGAGGAAAAGGGACTAGCAAATACAACTGGATTTTATGCAAGAATCAAAGTGTTCATAAATGAGAAACTGAAGCCTGATATCCCCAGAGAAGAGAGAAGAGGAAGAGGAGAAACAAGGGGGAGGAGGAAGAGGAGGAAGGAGATGAGTAGGAAGGTCAGAGATGCAGCTGTTTGTCAGCAAGGCATGCCTGGGAACTTCTTGGTTGTTGTGGTATGTGCAGTATCTGTGTTTGCTATATAGTCTCACTCTTCTACACAGATTCTATAAATTTACTAATTGCTTCAGATTGAGCCTTCCAAACACAATGCCCCATCCATGGCTATCTTTTTCTGTCGGCTTATCTGTCCAACAATGTATAGATATTGATCTAGTACCTTCTGCCTGTTAAGTCAGGGTATCCCTAAATTTTAGTCAATTTAAAATAGAATTGATAATTGAGCAAAGATGATTATCCTTCATAATGTTAGGGTCGAGAAACACGAAGCGTGAAAGAAGACTCCAAGAGATGCTCTCTCGTGCAATCAAGCAAGGGGGTTTTTATTCCACAGGTGTGAGACTCACTGACCTCCTAAGCAGAGAGCCCTGAGCTGAATTTGAACAAAACTTTTATAGGGTGTTTAGACAAGGAAGTTCAGGTGTAGGTCAAGAGAGGGTTGCTAAATGCAGGAATGTGGCTACATGAAAGAATGCCACTGCATATATGGTGGATAACATATATCCTGTGAACTAAGGTTTCTGGGAACAAGGTCATGGGGACTGCTACGTGCAGGAATGCAGGTAGCAGATAACGTATACCTCTAAAGTCCCTACTTGGTGATTCATCAGTTATACAGAGTTTAACAAGATTTTCTCTAACAATACATGGGAGCTTTAATCCAATCCTTTGAAGACCTTGGCAGAGAGACACTTTCTACCCTCAAGAAGGGATTCAATGACAATTCTTGAACTCAAAAAACATCAGCAACTTCACTTTTCAGCCTGATTAGAAAATTCGGGACTTGCTAAATTGCTAGATTTTGCAAGAATCCTTCACTTTATAATTCCCTAAAGTTCTCTCATTCTCCATCTCTCTCTCTGTCTCTCTCTCTCTCTCTCACACACATACCCATGTATACACACACACAAACTATTCTGTTATTATCATTTCTTTCTTGCTTTTCCCTTTGAAGATTCAAGGTAGACATCCAGGAAGGGTCAGGAAGTTTGAATCAGACTTAAATAGGATAACAGCAGCCTGGTTAAGATTAAGTTTCAGATATAAAAGCAATACTTTAGGCTGCATACACTTTGGGGGAGGGTATCTGATGCTGAAATTCAATTTTAAATAGCTGCTCTGCATTATCATTATGACTCTGATCCCAATAGACCAATGGGTGGGAGAGCTAGCTTTGCTCCCCCACAGGCTCACCACAGGATGTAAGTCTCCTTTTTCCATCCCGTCCCCAAAGCCTGTCTGAGCTCCCACCTGGTTGATCTTCCATCCTTATCCTTCTATTATTACCCTGTTATTACTCCCTATAGAAGGTGTTCTGAAGCTTTTCATGTCATGTTCACTGTAATAATAATAGTAATAATAATAAAAACATGTCTGCTGCCACAGGCTGTCATGGCAACTGGACTTGAGGCGGCTTTTATTCCCTCTAAAAACCCTTTGTGACATCCCTTACCTTTGCTTCCCAGTATTCATCTGCCTCTCTCAGCCCCAGTTGACTGAGAACTCTGTTTCTTCTCCTAAGGAGGTCAACGGTGTTTTCCTGGGCTCTGTGGCACTGCTACCTGAGAGATAATCAACAAGTCTCTGGAAGTTCTGCTATAGGTCATCCCTTCTCTTCGCAGGCATTCCACAGACATTTATGGAATGAATGGGAAGTAGGGTTCTGCAATAGTGTGGGTGTGACAAACCATACAATGGTAGGGTTCAGAAGTTCTGGGACATTCTTTGTTATAACTACATGTCTCATGCTCATCCATCGCACCATCCTCCTACTCAGACAGCTCAGAGCCTCGACAATATTGAATAAAGATCTTGTTGGTGTCGATTGGTACTCACTGTCTCTGAGGCATAGCAGCATTTGAAAGGTTGTTGCTAAGGAAACTAGGTGTACTGGTTAGTTTTTATCATCAATTTGATGCAACCTCATGTCTCCTGGGGAAAGGAAACCTCAGTTCAGGATTGGCCTGTAGCTATGTCTGTGAAGAATTACTTTTACTGATGTTTTGTGTGAGAGGGCCAAGCCTACCTTGGAAGGCACCATCCCAAAGCAGATGACAGGGAGCCCATTCTTCCATGGTTTCTGCTTCAGTTTGCCAGAGTTCTGACCCTTCCTGTCTCTGAACCTCATGTGAGCTTCCCCTGCCATATCCCTCATCTCTATGATGTCCTGCCTTGCTTCAGAACCACAGCAGTGGAGTCAGAGACCACAGCCTGGCACCTCTGACTCTGTAAGACAAAATAAAACAGATCTGTCCCCTTTTGAATAATTTTTCTCAAGTGTTCAGTGTTGTATTAAGTTTCTGGTATGGACTTTCTGGCCTAGCCTCAAGGTTCGGACCTGCAGACCCACAGACCCATAGTCCCATAGAGACACACAGATGCTTACATTAATTTTATGCTGATTGGCCTAGGGCCCAGGTCTATAACTTGCTAACTCTTTACCCTGAAACTAACTCATGATTGTCGTTCAACCATGTGGCTCATACCTTTTCTCAGAGCAGCATAGTTGTCCTCTGCATCTGCTTCCCTGGTGTGTCTATAACATTTCTGCTCTGTTCTTGTTCCCAGAGTTTTCCCAGTGTGGTAGCTCTGCCCTTACTTCCTGTCTGCCTTCAGCCAATCAGCATTTTTATTAAACTAGCAGGCAGAAGAATTATTTGCAATGTAACATAATCCCACTACAATTTAGTAACACTGATAGAAATTAACTAGCACAATTGGAATTATCCAAATAGGTTTCATTATTGACAAGGACTTGGCGAGTCCCCCTAGGGGACGAAATCAGCTAACCTAGCTGACTATAAGGGTTAGAATTGTTGCTGGGGTGTTGTGGAGAGGTACAGGGTTGGTTGTGCTATATTTCTACGGTTACACAAATTGGGGCTCATAGCCTTCCATCATGGATGGTAATAATCTATGATCAAAAAGTATACAAAGAAGTCCAGTGTGGTGACCCAAGAAAGATGTGTGTGTGTGTGTGTGTATGTGTGTGTGTGTGTGTGTGTGTGTGTGAGAGAGAGAGAGAGAGAGAGAGAGAGAGAGAGAGAGAGAGAGAGAGAGAGAGAGAGAGAGAGAAATTCTTGCATTCAACAGAGGCTTCCAAGTGTTGAGTATGCCATAACTATGATACTAGGCATAATCAAGGTTATAATAACCACCCCAATCCATTGGCTTCTGGCTCCCTTGTTTTACAAACTTGAAAAATAGGATTTTAGTAGAATAGGAAAGTATATTTAGAAAATAATTTTAATGCAGGATTATAGGTGGGTAGCAAAATACAACCAAAAACAAACAAACAAACAAACAAACAAACAAACAAAAAACCCCAAAAAACCAAAATAGAGTTCCTGTATAGGAGAAGTGGGTTCCAGAAAATGGACTGCCATCTGGCTGAGTCAGGACTTTCACAGACGTGGTCAGGGCCTTTAGAAAAGATGACCAGGAGACCATGAGTCAGCACAGTTTAACCCAGTCATCAATGTGAGTGAGAGTCCTCATGGGTCACAGGGAAGCAAGTGAAGACTTTCTGAGAGGATTTATCCTTTGCACTGGTGGGTCTGATCCATTTCAGAACATTAAATGGTCATGCTGGAGAGAAGAGGCTTGTGCATTAGGAAAAAAAAGATGGTGTCATGACTGTGGTGAGAGTAGAGAAGAAGAGAGGGAGGGAGGGAGAGAAAAAGAGGGAGGGAGGGGACCCAGAGCCATGATATCTCAGGTTTTCCAGGGGGATATGGAGCACGCACATAAGGGGAATATTAGTTGTAATCATGAAGTGGTAGTGTAAGGGTCGAGAAACTCACCACGCAAAGACTCTAAGAGACATTCTCTCATGCAACAAGCAAAGGGGAATTTTATTTACCAAGTATACCTGGGGCTCAGCTCACTGAACAGGCAGGTACAGAGAGAGAGCCCCGAGCTGAAGTGGAGTAGAGTTTTTATAGGGTGTAGGGAACAAAGAAGTTCACCCATAGGCCATGAGTGCCAACGTATATTTTATGGCGTCTCTGAGAACTGGGTGGATAGTACATTCTTTCCTGGAACTTCAAACACACTCTGTGATGATAAACAGCCGGGGAGAGTCCTTATCTGTTTCTCTTAACCTTTTGTCCTATCTTAGGAGGTGGTTAACAGCCACCTGGAGCTCATAAAATTTCCCTTTACAGTGGAAAATGGGACACCTCTGGTGGGCCATGCCAGGGTGGGCTGCTAAGAGAGCATGCTCCATACAACAGATCTAGTGTAACAGGTTTCTTGGAGGATGGAGGAGAGTGAAGGGGCTAGAGACAGTTTTAGAGTAGGGACATGAGAGCAGCAGACAGACAGACAGAGAGAGAGAACTGTGATAGATGGATGCTTTTAAGGGTGCCCTTGTCACACAGGAAAATGTGCAGCTGTGAAGATAGAAAAATCCTGTTTGATTCTCCCCCCCCCCCCCCCGACCCCCTTCCTGAGGTCCCTGAAACTAGCCAAGGTTGACAGAGTTTCGGTTCCATTGTTAAGTGGCAGCTTGCTCAGAACTCAGGTTCTCGGAAAAGCTTTGTTCACAGGATTAATGGCTGCTTCCTCAACTGCACACTTGGGACACACCCTGTCAGCTTGACCTTCTGGACACTAATCACTCTAAGCAGGTCCACCAAAGATAAGGATGTACTTCCTGAATTGCTTGGCTGCCTGACTCCCTGTGCCTCCCATTGTGACCACTGCTTCAGGAAATGAATATCCTCAGGTGGTCCCCTGCTTGCCCAAGACTCCTATTGTTTCACAGGAAATATGCCTGCCTGCCTGTCACATTCCTAAACTCTGTCCTAAACTGACCTTTGGCCCTGCCCTGTTGTAACTTTCCTATCACAGGGAGCACAGACGTACCCCCTCCCCTACCCAGAGTGCAGTATAAGAATTCTACTCTGAAAGCATTCGGGGTTCTTGGCTTCCACAGTTCCTCGAGCCCGCACATATATGTACCGGTATATCATTCATTAAACTCTTTTTCTTTAAAGTTAGCAGTGGTCATTAGCCATGGTCTTGGGGTGTCTAGGGGCGCTAAAGTTAGGGACACTCGCTCGTTACATATGGCTTGTAGGGACAGTGAAAAGGGCACTGAACCTGGTGGCAGGTGATGATGTAGCTCTAATGGCCAGAGTTAACATTAGTGATGGTGTATCTGTTGTACCTGTATCGAGGAACCCCCCAAAGACCACCAGGAAGCTGGATTCAATGCCAACACATGAGGGTCTGCTTATTGCTTTGGACACGTTCAAATGAACCACAGTCAAAAACCTTTGTTCCAGCACAGTGGAGGGTTTCAACCACGAGCCCAGAGGTGAGGGCTTTTTTAAAGAAAAGCATATGTAAGTAGAGTGCTACGCGTCCAGTTTCTTGGGGCCGAGTCTTGTCCAGGCGAGGGGCATCGAGGTTAAATAATCTGCACTCAGGAGTCATTTAGGTTCCATCATTCAGGATCACAATGAGAGACCCGAGCTTTATTCAGTACATCTTATGTCTTAGACCTGTTTCTCCCCCTGCCATGCTTCTCTCCTGCCATGCATCTCGCCTAGCTTTTTTCCCCTCTGGCTTCCTGCCATGTTGGTTTCCTTCTGCTTCCATTCCACCGACTCTACTCTCTACTCCGTGCTTGTCTCTAGCTTCTCTCTCTCCTCCATGCTTGTCTCCTTGTGTCTCTCCTCTCCTCTCCTCCTGTGTCCCAGCTCTCTGCTTCCTTCTTAACTCTCTCACACCCTGCCCCCTCATCCCGGCACACCCAAGGTCTTGGAGGATCCCAAAAGACTAGCACTCAGCAGGTGGCAGCGATAAGGAGATTTGTAGTGATAAGGAGATTTGTAGCTCAGGAAAACATGTTTTTCCTTTCCCCCCCATTAACATAAGGTTTTAGTCCTTTGGGGAGTATGATGGGCCATAAGGGCCAGAATGGCACTATTCAGGAGACAATAGAGTGCTATACATCTTGGTATTCAAGGACTGGGAAAAGGAGTATGGGGTTCAACAGCCATTGGCTACACTTTTGGTGAGAACCCAAGCCCTGAATCTGCTGGCTGAACTTTAGGCAGGAACCTAATTTTTGAATCTATTGGCTGTCGGTTGCATTCCTGACATACTTTCCAGACTCAGACCTGTGCCAGCCATGCCTTGAGGTGTTAAATACTCTTTTCCCGGAATAGTTTTGTAATGACAAATCTATGTCTTAAAGCATCTCTAAAGTGTTAATGACTGAAGGTGTATCACACAAATTCTATTTGGTCTTATAATAAAAACTCAGAGTCAGATATTGAGGAAAAGCTAGAATATCAGAGAGAGGAAACAGACCACAGTCAGTTTTTACCCAGCCAACTCCTCTAGCCTGTCTCCATGCATCCTTTGACTCCAAGCTTCTCTGTCCTCAGAGGAAACGGGAAGTGTCAGGGAAAGTTAAGCTCCTCTCTTCTCTCTTCCTGCCCAGCTATGTCAGTTCCCAGTTCAACTTTCCTAGAGCTAGGGTTAAATGTGTGTGCCACCACTGCCTGCAGCTCTTAGGCCTTTAACGCATAGAGATTCAGAAGGATCTTTGCCTCCTGAGTGGCTTGGCTCTGAGGGTGGCTCTGTCCTTTGATGTTTCAGACTGTTTTTATTAAATATATAATATATCGCCACAAAGGTAGGGTGTGGGTGGGGAGCATCTGGTCCTACAATGTGTATGGTTCTTGGCTGACTAACACTAATTATCCTTCCAGCCTCTGTCAACAGCTCAGGCGTTAGAGTCCAAGACAGAGAGCGTAGAAAACTCCCCATGTTAGCCAACAATGTAGCTCTCAGAGCCGCCTTCCTCAGATTGTTTTTCTCTCCTCCCATCTGAGAAGGACATTGGAGGAGCCCCAAGCACCCTTCCTGTCTCTTGATTTCTTTAAATTCTAAGAACCCATGTTTTGGGGTGACATATTCTGAACCCCATTGTAATGGGGAGTGAACTTCTTACATCTGCTCATGTACACATCTGGGTTCTCATGGTGAAGAAAGAGGCAGTTCACTGCTCAGGAAGCAAGGTCCTTGGATCTTTAGCAACATTCCTTCCTCTCTGTCCTGTGGCTTCCACAGACTATCACAAGGGAGCTCTGAAGTTTCACTAGCCCTCCAAATTTCTCATCCGCTCCGTGTTCACTGTCTCCTTCTGCAAGGCAGAGTCATGCTTTCGGAACTCTGGAAATTGTGGCTTCATTCCACTCCATAGAGTTCACATTCATATTTTCTTTGTCAGTCTTCAGACTCTTCTGGAAGGGTTCCTGAATATCATACTGGATTCTTACTAGACAACTGATTTGGTGGTGTTGTGTGTATGGTGGTGCACACATGTACACATGTACATATATGCGTGTGTGTGCGTACACTTGCACACATTTATATCTGTAACTCTATGGGCTCCCATGCTAATCCCTGTATGGATAGAACTCTCCCATAAAACTATAAAAGAAATATGAAAACATCTTAATTAATTTGTCTATTTTATTTCTTAAAATAATTTTGTTTTAGATATAGTAAAAAAAATAGAATGTTTATTTTCTTTTTGTTTTTATCACATTAAAAAGAAACATGTCTATGGTAAGTGCAGCCTACTTGGAATTTCTAGAAGACATTTGAAAGACCAGGCCTTTAGCTCCAGGCTGCCTGGTGCTTAGCAGAGGGTCCCCTCCTTTGTTTTCAACAAAGGAACCCTCAATTTACACCTCTATGGACCCATCTCAGCAAGTTCAGTCTTTCCATTAACCCCTGGTAACCACAATGACTTCCTAATACCAGTTAATTAACAAACACTAGTTCTCCAATAGATGAATTCCTGAGAGAGCCTTTGGTGTGGTCCCCAGACTGCTGGAGCAGAGTGCAAGCTTCTTCTTTGTTCTTCCAACACTTTCCTTGTGATTCTCAAATGAGCTCTCTAATTAGTCTCCTTGCCGTCCTGCAGGATGGGCAGGGCTGTCCATTATCGTCACTTTGCAGATACTAACAATTTACAGACCTTGGCTGAGGTCACCAGAACATTAGCATCCCAGCCAGAATAAAACTCCTAGTTCCTAAACCTTGCCCTCCTATTCCCTTGCCCAGACAACGCCTCCATCCTGCTGGCATCACATTTGTTAAGTATACCTTGAACTCCTGTGTGGTATTTGAGGCCTGGAGGTTAAGGAAGATTTAGGGAAAGGTGTTAGGCATGTTTGTTCAGATTGTACTCTGCCGAGTGGCTTGCCAGCATTATCGGAGCTCCAGACTCCAAAACGATACCATTTGTGCCATTCATAGACTATCCCCGTTACTCAGGTGTTTCTAGGCAGGACCAAATGAGCACACTACCTGCAGGTGGTTCTCAATAACAAAGTATGCATGTAAAAATGCTGGAGACTCCCTGTGCCCTTTGGTGACTGCAGATGCTGCTCCCCCTGCCCAGAATTCCTGTGTAGGTGACTTGAGCCTCTTTCTGGTATGTTGTGGCAAGAGTGGGCCCATCCTTTTACACCTCAGATTCATCAGAACACCTCTGTGTGGCCAAAGTGCAGGGCTGTGATCAGAACTCAGTCTGTGACGGGAAACACACAAGGGCAGACTGTACAAATCTAGCTCATCACTGATGCCTGGCAGTCAAGGACCACTGACTGTCATTGGATGATCTGCAGGCAAATTTCCCAGCGTGCCTTTGAAGGGTCATAGATGAAGAAAGAAGACAAGGTCTTTGATTCCCAGAGCTTAAATGCTCAGGAATGCTGTGGTCACTGCAGATATGTTCTTATTCATGATACTTAACTGACACAGACTCCATTCTCTACCCTCTCTCTTAACAGTAAACAAGTCTGCACACTGACTGTGGGAACGAACTAATGAGTAATTACGTGTTTGCAAGTCACCAGAATGGAATCCCAGGGTGGACTCCCGGGTAAAGGAGAGTTTTGGGATAAATGCAAACACATTCTTGGGATTCCAGATCCCAGTGTGGTGCCAGGGTGCAGCTTGCTCAGGGGAGGAGTGGAGATTGTTAAGGAGACAGAGTTGACCTTATTAGCTACCTCATCCGGGCACTACATCTAAGGAGGCCAGCTAGAAACAAGAATGTTGTTCTGATCTTTGCTCTGTCTCTTTCAGATATGAAAATAATATAGAGATAAGGAATTTCTCTATTTTTAGAAATATTTATCTCAACTCACAGCAAGGATCAATCTCAATCCAAAGTAAGGAATTACTTTATTTATTTTTAATATTATTATTATTATTATTATTAACATATACTGGTCAAAGATATAGGCATTGTTTATATTTGGGAAGTTGCAAACAATACTAGTACCATATTTAGCCCTTAGGTGACATATCAAAGCAAATAGTAAGAATGAGTAAGAAGTTCTCTACCCATAATCAAAATGTGAAGGATCACACACTCTGACAGGTAAACTGCATCCTTTATATCACTACACTTCCTAGCTGCTAAAGCTGCTTCAGGTCCTCCAGGGCTGTTTGTCACTGGTAACTAGAAGAAACTCCAACTAGCTGCTCCCTTTGGCAAATCAACTGATCATTTTTAACAACTTAGTTGCACAGACATTAACCTAAATATAGCAGCATGTCACTTCTACAAAGAAGAGTGGAGACATGGAGGATTAGTCTCTGGGTAGTCTTCAGGCTTGTATTTATGCTGGGAGCAAACAAGTTTTGTTCTAAGGTTCACTTCACCACAGGTGGCTTATTCCCTCTGAAAGACTCCTCTTGTCCCCACAAGCTGACTCTGAGCATAGCTGACCCCTGTTCCCATGGGAACCTGAGGAGTACATGATTGTTGAAACAGCTCTTTAGCTTGTTTACTATTTCAAACAAGCCCCAAGGTTTAAATCTACCCCAAACTCTGCTTTTCTGACATTTAAAGGAAATAAGAACCCTTGAGGCTATTTCACAGGGAAGAGGCTCTAAGGAACTTAATTTTCTCCTAGGACATCCTGTTCCATTACATATGGGGAAGTTGAAACCAGAGGTTCAGTTTCACATCAGCCAGAGCAACCTTGCCAAAGTGTTGTCCCTTTGTTGGCACTTGGGGTCGTCCTGTGTGAGCAGAGACTGTCATCCAAGAGTTCTCAGTGTTGTAGTGTAATGGTGTCTAGATGGAATCACAAAGTTCAAGCTTTGAAGGCAAGGAGAATAGTCGATTGGCAGATATTTCTATGGTTATTTGGATTCCTGGGAGTTGATGAAACTGCTGGAATATTAATTTATCAGGGGCCTGCTGATGCTTCATATCTGCCACAGAGAGAGCCCTGGCTCAGTGGAAGGTGTCAGATGCTGGAAAGAAGGGCTGGGGAAGCAATTACTGTATTATCTTAAAGAGGTCCATTCAGCTCTCTTGCAGAGTAGCCATTTAGTGAGGTAAGCACTGGTAAAAAGGCTGTCTGCTTCATCATGTGAAAATAGAAAAATCCTGTAATTCTCTCCCCCTCGACCCCTTCCTGAGGTCTCTGAAACTAGCCAAGGTCGAGTGGCTGCTTGAGACACACCCAGCAGCCTGAGCCTGATAGATACTTCCTGAATTCCTGAGACCCACCTGGTAGAGCAGCTTGACCTTCCAAGCTGAAACCACATTCCTGTGGGATCCCACCTGCAACCTAGGTGGGGTCACCCAGGAAAGTCCTACCATGAGAATTGTTAACTGTTAACTGTTTAAAGCTTGCACAATGAAATGAATGTCTTCAGGTGGTTTCACAGGAAATAGCTTGCCTGCCTGCATTCCTAAACTCTGTAGCGGACCTTTGGCCCTGCCCCGTTGGCTCACCAAGTCCGCCCTGTTAGCATGCTGAGCCCACCCATACCTCCTCCCCTATCTAGAATAGGGTATAAGAATCCTGCCCCGAGAATATTCAGGGCCCCAGGCTTTTCTGCATCATGCCTGGGGTCCACACATGTGTGTGTACCAGTATTCATATTCATATTCATTAAACTTTCTTTCTCTTTAATGCTAACAGTGGTCATTAGTCATGGTCCTAGGGTGTCTTGGGGTGTCTTGGGGTTAGGGGTGCCCGCCTATTACAATCATAGTTGAGGCAAAATGGAGTCATCAATAACTCAGACTGGCTTTTCCATAATTTGTCTCCAGGTAAGGTCCAACAGAGTGAAAGGGATTCACCAGATTGGATTTTCTTTGCTTTTGAACCTTCCCTGATAGTTAGCTACCTTGATTGGAGGCCCAAGAATCATCTTGATAAAGGTTCAACTAGACATGGTTTTCATGCTTGGTGGTGACTTCAACCCTTCTCCCAAACAGACACCCAGCTGTCCGGCTTGCCTTACCTGAGCCACTGCGGCTGAACCTGCTGTAAGAGAGGGCAGTATGATGGCCTCTCTGTTAGGATCCTCCCCTAGCTCCTGAAACTACACCTGGCCAGTGGCAATTACTCTGGTTCTGCCCTGAGTTCTAAAGTCAGACTCCATTTAAGAAGGATTCCCACCTTCGATTCTTCCCTTTTTATCTTTCCTTTTCCCCCACCCTCTCTCTTCCCCTCATCTCTCTCTCTCCTCTCTTTCCTCCCTCTCTCCTCCCTCTCTCTATAATAATAAAGTCTTTCCATGTGGGCCCAGTCTAAATGTCTCTTGCTCACCACCTTTTACCTAGCCCACATGGGGCATGGGGTCCCTATCCATTGATGTCTGTCAGCCACGCATGTTATTATAACATAATACTCTTTGTATTTAGGAAAAGACCCTGTGTTCCTATTTGCTGTCTTGATAAGCACAGAGGCACCTTGTGCCCTTTAGGTTAAAGGGTCCTGGAGTGGAAGTAGAATGTGTAAACTTACAGCTTGACACTGAGATTTGCAGGTGGTCTCTTTGGAGAGAGAGGGAATCCGTTTTCTTGTTGGGTGGTAGGATGGTATGGGCACCTATCTGACATGCCAGTCCATTGCTGGTGAATGGTCTCTCAGGCTATTATCAAACACAACACATCCTACTCATCAGGTCTGCTTTGAGTTACTTTATCTTAGAGGAAAGCCTTGGGCCAATTTCACTGAGAATTAAAAAACACCTTCGGCCTTCCCCTTGGGGACCAAGTTGTGTCCAGCAGCACTGGCAGCAAAAAACAGATCGGAAGGCAGATTGTACAAGTAGATTTCCAACCAGCTAATTAGATTTGGAGATGGGGAAAGAGGTTGATATAAAAATAAGTAAATTGTGAATGAAAAGAGTCTTACAACTAAATAAAACTCTGGAACTCTGGAAGAAGGATAGGAGTCTAGAATGTGAGTTTATATTTTCTGAATTATTATTGTTAGAAGGGAAGAAACTGTTTCCAGCCACCCAAAGAGGGGTACTCAGATCAGCAGATCCCTGGAATAGCAATTTAAAAAGAATAGCTGAACACCCAAAGATAACAGTTGGGTAGGGGCAATTTTATTATCTACCATTCTCTGTCTCTGTGTCTCCTCCACCCCAGTTAATGTGGGAATATCTTTCTGTATGCTGTGAATATCATTCTTTAAATAAAGGAACTGTTCTGGCCCTTTGCTGGCACTGTAACAGTAGGTAGGAAATGGAGCTTAGGTAGGAGAAGAAGGGCAAAGTCAGACAGAGAGATCGGCCCAGCTGCCCAAGGAAGCAACATGTAAGGAGCACAGGTGAGCCATGGGCTACGTGGCAGGACAGATTAATGGAAGTGAGCTGAATTAAGATGAAAGAGCTAGCTAGCAATGTGCCTAAGCCACAGGCCAAACAGCATGAAGTTAACATACGTGTTTGAAGCAAATACGTGTGTGTGTGTGTGTGTGTGTGTGTGTGTGTGTGTGTGTGTGTGTGTGTGTGTGTTACATGTGCATTCAAGCTTCGCATCAATTTCTAAAGCTGAAATTGCAAGTGATTATGAGCCAGCAAACATGGGTTCTATGACCAGGACTAGAATGTCCTCTGCAAGAGTACTACACATTCAGAACTGCTGAGCCATTTTTCCAGAATCCACAATTCTCTTTGAAAGGTTATTTTACTATCAGCACATGTGGTGATTTAAATAAGAATGACCCCCATAGGCTCATATATTTGTATGCTTAGTTACCAGGGAGTGAAACTCTTTGAAATGACTGGGAGAATTAGGTAGTGTGGCCTATTGGAGAAAATGTGTTACTGGGGTTGGATTTTTAGGTTTCAATAGCCCATGCCAGGCCTAGTATCTTTCTGTCTTTGGATTAGGATGTAATTCTTAGCTCCTGCTCCAGCACCATGCATAACACTATGTTTCCTGAATGACCATAATGGACTAAACCTCTGAAACTGTAACTGAGCCCCCAATTAAATGTTTTCTTTTTACAAGGCTTGTCTTGGTTATGGTGCCTCTTCACAGCAATAGAACAGTGATAAGAAAACATCAAACATAAATCTTGCTCCAAAGAAGAGATGGCTTATTGCTGGGAGCCAGAAAAACCTTAGGAGTGGCAATGTCATTTTGGGACCAGCATCTTAAGTTTTGTTTTCCCTAAATGAGTCCCTCCCCAGAAGCCAGGTAGCCTTCCCTGCTGTTAGCCTGCTGGTAGATGAGTCCCCTCCCAGGAATTAGGTACTTTCCTGCAGTTAAACCATAGCTAGATTGGATAGGTCTCCATGAGAAGACATCCTGTTGGTGGAATAGTCTGCAGCTGTGTAAATTCCTAGCTTGCTTAACCTTGCTTACCCTTCCCCTAAAGAACTGTATGTACTGCTGAGAACAAAGTTTCAGAGCTTGATCAGAACACTGTCTTGCTCTCATTCTTTGTGTTTCTTGTCCCTTCATTTGTCCATCCCTTATTTAGGCCCCTGTTGTTAGACCTCACAGTCTGGGGCAGTTTATACTGAATCTCTGTGACTTAGGAACACCAAGTCAGGTTTCCCAGAATGAAAATTTCCTGCTGTGGAACTGATAACATGAACTTTCATAGTCCTAGAACCAAAAGAGTCGTAAGCCTAGGCATTTATCAAAAACATTGGTGAGGACATCAGATTGGCAGGTTGTAACAAAGCAGGAAAAACTCAGTCATTGGCCCCAGATTCTCTCTGCTGACATTCTCAGCCAGCATTGGCCAATGGATAGCTGTCTAAGCATTATTATTGTTGTGATGAAACCCCATGACCAAAAGCAATTTGGGAGGAAAGAGTTAATTTGGCTCACACTTCCACATCACTATTCAACATTGAAGGAAGTTAGGACAGGAACTCAAGGCAGGAAGATACAGGAAATAATACAGAGGCCATGGATAAGTATTGCTTATTGACTTAATCCTCGTGGCCTATTCAATCTGCTTTCTAATAGACCCTAGAACCACCACTCCAGGGGTGGCACCACTCACAATGGCTAAACCTTTGAAAATGTCCTCCAGGCAATTTTGTACATTGCCTACAGCCTGATCTTATGGAGGCATTTTCTTAATTGAGGTTCCCTCCTGTCAGATGACTTAAACTTATGTGAAGTTGACATAAAAGTGCCTAGCATAGCTGATGTGCTAATACATCCTTATAATAGATTCAGCATGTGCATGGTACATGGCTATTAAAGACAGTCCAGGGTAATTTTGGCTTTTGATTTGCAACCTTCTAGGGCTTCACAATTAGAAAGTTCTAACCAGTCAACCAATCAGTACAACTGTAGACACAGGTGTGGCTGTTCTCAGAAGCTTTGGTTCACAGAATAATATTGATGAAGACAGAAGACAGCGAGTTGACAGGCAAGCTTCTACCATGAACTCTAAAAGCTTGGGTCCCAGAGGTGTCCTGGCTGGAGGACAGGAATGCAGAGGACAGCTCTGGGTCCTAATTCCTTCTCATCTTTTCTCTTAAATGAGTCCCCTTCCTAGAAGATCCACATGAAGTATGGCAGATTTTACTCTAGATGCTAATCTACTCTTCTGAATAGCTTTGAAATAATACCTCTGGCTTCTCATGGTAGAAATGAGTTATATTGTTTCCATATTAAGCCATCTCTTAAGTGATTTTAGGGTCTCTTATCTGAAGAGAAGAATGTTGCAGGGGCCTTAAAAACAACCAAGGATGGACCCATCTATAAGTGGGGTACTCCTGGTCCTAGGTGGAGACATGATGCTCTGACAGCGTCAAAAGATCGGAACATTGCATACCATTGTCTCCTCCTGTCAATCACTTGGCCAAGAGACCTCCATTCAGGAATGCTGAATCACCTAAGGTCTTTCTGCAGACATAGTGTGACAAAGGCTGTAAGTTGACTATGTGACTTAATTTTGGTACCTCAAATGTGGAGGGTCCTTAAGAAAAAAACTGGGAAAAAAACCCACCCAAGGATATAGGCTTACTTCAGAAATCAGCTGACCTCCCTATTTTTGATAATCCTATATCTTGGCTTTTGAAACACTATGCTTAGTTTGCAGATGTAGGAAGGGAACCTTGGGGATTTTTCCAGACAGAATATCATTTTCTTGCTTAAATATGGAATCTGCAAAAGCCTCAGGGCAACCCTTGGGGTTCCAATATCCAGGTATAGTCACCAGAGGGTTGTAAGAAAGACTTTCTGTTGGTGCTTAGACTGAGTGATCTTCTCTAATGGAATCCCCACACCAATGGAAGAAATAATTATTTCTTTAAGGAGACAATGCAATTTTCCTTCCATAAAACCTTCTTTGTATCGTTGTCTATGGGTCTGCATTCATATAGCTCAGCTAAGACTGCCCACTTTTCTGAGTCCTAACTCAGGAAAGCACAACTTTCAATTCTCCCCTTCTTCCCTCCCTCCCTCCCTCCCTCCCTTTGGATTCTGGCTGAAGTCTAAGCATGTTTTCTCTGAAAATTTTGGTCATCTCACTTTCTCTGAAGCTGTCCCCACTTTCACTGCATAGCCACTTGCTTCCGTGTGGCTGCCTACTCAACTTCCATTGCCAAGGCCCATGCAGCATGGCTTCTTACTTTTCTTTATTCTTCTGTGGTTGCTGAGTAGAGCTTACTCACTCTGTTGTTTTCTCTCAAAGTCTATTAAAACAGTCCTCTACATTCTTTTGAGATCTACTTTCTTTTAGTTATGAGAATAAGACCTCAAAACAGGAATCCAAGTCCTCCCAGTACCATAGAGTGGCCAACATGGGGCTGCCTAAAGTTTCCAGTAACAATACATCTTGAAGTCTTGCGGGGTTGGCTTTAGGAGCTCCCTTCACAAGGGCAGCACCTGAGCAATAGCATAATGGCTATATACTCTTTTGATCCCCTTTTAATATGTGAGGATCATAAGTGTTTGGTGGCAGTCAGATGAACCTGATATCTTGCTTTGGCCTTTGTATCCTCTATTTTAGTTCCTCCAATCCAGTTCCTGACATATTTTATTATACATTTAGCTAATGTTTCAGCCCAAGGGACCTAATTGTCTTGATGGTGTGTCAATGGGACTTGACTCCTTTCGTATCTAGTGTATCAAGGCTTCAAATAAAAACAGTCACTAATACTTGTTGATAATAAATGCCAACAACTAAGAATGCACCTTTAGTAGACTGTGGTGCTTCAGGGTTCAGGCTGCTGGCTCAGACTCTGCTCTGTCTATTGCTAGTGACTCCATTTCTGTCACTGAGGGCAATTTAATTAACCTCTTGGTGCCTCAGCTTTCTTATCTTTCAGAAGAAGACAGTCACACTGCTCTGTGGGTGTGTTTGAGGATTAATTGAGTAAAGACACCAAAAGCCCTGCTAATACTGTTGGCTACATGAAAGTGTCCAAATAGGGTAGCCGGCTTCCAAAGTGACCATGCAAATTTGACAGAGTTCCCATCAGCCTCTGTGATCCATCTGCAATGGTGTACACAGAAGGCTTCAGAGCTCTCAAGGCATATATTTTTGTAAAAGGCTTTAAGAACAAGAAATAGGGTTTGTAGTTTTTTGAAGCAAAATATCAAGCCAATGGACACAGAATAGACAAATTCCTCTGCACAGGTGCAGGTGATCTAGGCTTCTAGAGTAGAGTCAAGTCTGTTGTGCCATTTTAAAACAGAAAGCCATAGGCTCATGAATATTTAATCTACAGCACTTTAGAAGTACAACTAAATGGGGTAAAAAAAAAAAGTTTATTTCATTTCAGCTATAATCACACAAACTCCCCTTAATATTTTGAAGCAAATTTTGGACATTTTATCAATTTTTTTTTGTAGATATTTCAACATACACATCTGAGCTTTTAGACTTTTAGGTCTCTTTGAAAATGTGACCTCAAAGCCATTATCACACTCAAAATAGGAAGTAATTTTTCCACAAATAAATATCCAGTTAGGGTTCAAGTTTTTGCTTTTTCCCCACCGCCCTTCCTTAAAATTTGTTTGAGTAAGGATTGCCTATATGGTCCACATGTTCATAGATATGTCTAGTTCTTAGGAATAATGTTTTGAATGAGCCATCTGTTCAAACGTTTGAATACTTGGTCTGCAGCTGGTGAAACTGTTTAGGAAGGTCTAAGAGTTGTGGTTTCGTTGAAGGAGATATCATTGGGAGGTGGGCTTCGAGCTTTTAAAGGTCATGCTATTCCCAATAAGTCAAATTAAACACTTTCTTTTATAAGTAAGCTTGGCCATGGTGATTTAGTATAGTGTAGGTGGAGTTTTACTTAGAAGGCACCAGTCCAAGTTTGATATTTATTAAAATATAAACCAACACTCACGACACAGGTAACAGCTTATAGCGGAGCCTGAACAGGGACTGGAGTCTAGAAGGATGGACGATGGATTCCAACCAGTCTCTCCAACAGCCAGGAACCAGGCAAACAGGCTTTCTGGGGTCCCAGCAGCCCCTTATCAATGGGGTTGCCCACGCCCCCTTCAGGGGCCTGGGACCCTGGATAAGCATCCTCGGATCTTATTAGCTGACACCTGAATCCCACCACAGTATAGTGATAGAAAAATAGCCAAAATTGGAGGAGCTGACTCTTTTTTTTTCTGGTATGTTATTCTTAATGAAACTGTGTTGTGTGTCCGGAAGAAATGTGTTCACAGCCCAAAATGGAGCCACAATATTGGCTTCTGTGATCTTCTGTCTTGCAGACATCCTGTCATACAATTCACATGGAATCCCATCTGACAAAGTTAAGTTTCCCCTCACAGATCTCTTTGGAGAAGCTTCACACAGGTAGTTATCATTTGGGTTCTTTATCAGAAACAGACGTAAGAGGTACACACCTAGGAAAATGGAATATGAGGTGTGAATTCAGGATTGATAGTTTTGAACCAAACTCAGGACAAGGTGTTCTCAGCTATCTCACATAGCTTGCAACTATATTTTCATTCTTCCATGCTAGAAAGTCTATTCCTGAACCATCACAGTGTGAACATGATTTATCACATAATATTTACTCATCCCACCTATAATTCAACATCGAAGTTCCTGGAAAAATATTAGCTGCTAACCAATATCATGCTTGCACACATCTGTCTCCCATGTATGAAAGACAGAAGCCTCTGCATGACATTCCTCAGTCAATGTTAAACATGCAAGTTATTCTAACATTTACAAATTCTTTGTGCTTGGGAAAAGAGATATAGTGGAGAATATTGATGAGTCATATGGCAGTGTGGGATTAGGACTACACTGAATAAGTATCACAATTTAAGATGGAAGGAAAATGTGCACAGCAGCTAAGCTATAAGCTCATGAATATCCAATCTACAGTACTTCAGAAAGTTCAACTAAAGGGGGAGGAAAAATCCTCGGGTATCTCTTGCCAAGACCTCAGCTCTGCACAGAAAGCATAAAGTACAATCAACATTTTACAGGAAAGAACATCTCACTGCTTTGTGATGTACCTGGGTTCAGTTTTCCTTACCAGACCTATTTTGATGTCTGAAAAGTTCTTTTGTAAGGGATATATCTATTTGGATATGTGTGTGTGGGGTTTATTAGAATGGCTTGCAGTCTAATAAATCAATTAAGGCTAGTCTACCAATGGAAGTTCCAAGAATACAGTAGTTGTTCAGTCCGTCAGGCTGAATGTCTCAGCTGGTCTTCAGTATATCCTGGAATCTCAAAGAAGTAGGTTTTAATATCGGTTAAGGAATGGACTTGCTATCGAGAGCAAGAAAAAGAACTATTAGGCAAAAACTGAAAGCTCCCTTCTTTCCTGTAATCTCTATAGGCTGTCACCAGAAGGTGTGTTCCAGATTAAATGTAGATCTTTTTACCTCAAAATATCTGAATTAAAATGGAGTCTTCCTACTTCAAGTTATTTAATTAAGAAAAAAAAAATCCCTCATAGGTGTGCTCAGACACGTGGGTTTTAATTAATTCCAGTGTAGTCAGCTGAACACTAAGAACAGTCACCACAAGTCTGTCCCTTGTCAAATTGATAGTCATCTCTCCTTATGTCACACCTAATTTCCAAATGAAAACAATATCCAGGTCATAATTAGACTGTGCAGCTATCCCTCATACAAACACATTATAAATTTTAGAAAAGGTGACAATGTTCCTTGAGGACCATTCTTTTAGTATCTCAAAATTTATAATTTATAATTTTTAACTGATATTTTCTTAACTGATGTTATACTACATAATAAACTAAGGAGAGAAAACAAAAGTATCTATATAAACACAAATTTTAAAACAAAATATGAAAAAAAACTCATGTCAATTGTAATCCTCATTTCTGCAACTAGTCATGTGGCAAAAGATGCCAGATACCTATGAAAGGGAAGAGATGCTCTGGAGCTGCTCACTTGATAGAAACTATATAAACTGATGACATGACCGCTCCATGGTATGAAAAAGTTTTATTTGTGAATGTGTGAGAGAGAACAGCCAGAGGCATTTGGAAGAGTCCAGAGCACAGAAAGTAGACTAAACATGGCCAGCAGACTGGATATGGTCAGGGCTATTTGTGAGAAAGGGCAGAATAACAGGAGATAGAGGATAGATAGTAGTGAGGGTTATGAGGAGGGTGAACAGCTTCAGGGAGGGAAGAGCCAGGCACCAGAGAGAAGGGCTAGGATGCTCCAGTGGACTTTGTTTTGCACATAAGTGCCAGGGGTGTATGTTAATTGGAGAGCCATATGTCATTTTTGCTGGAGGTAAGGGAAATGACTCCTTTTGGTGGATGGCAGCCAGCTTCACAAGTTTCCTGAGGAATTCTGGCTTTTATCTAACTACCAGAAATCCTTCTGTGGTCCAGATTGGGGTCATTTCTGAAAATCTGGACAGCTTTGAGGGAACTGGAGTTTCCTTTGGATATGACATCCCAGCCTCTTGTTGATTGTAAGGGGCAATGATAATTTCTGATTGTTTCAGTGCTGAGGATGGTTGTCCTGCAATTATTATAATAGCGAATATAACCATCTCTTCCACCTCCTGCCATAGGGTGGTCCTGCATTGAGGACTTGGCCATACTCGCATATACTCTCTCTCTCTCCCCAAACCCCAAGCTGAATCCATCTAAGTTCATTATAAATTAGCCTCAGGCATTCAGAAATTTGCCTAGACAGTCTCCCTGGTTTACCCTTCCTTGTGGCTTATGTCATAAACTCAGTTTTTCCTGTGTCTTAACCATGTTTTCAGACACTCTGATTCTATAGTAATAAATGTGTTTCAGTAGCTACTATAATTATTATGTTTATGTGCATTCAGCTTTTTCAAACACTGCCATATGTATGAATTCCCTTATGACTACTATGACTATGTGTTTTGCAAAGAACATGAGTGTTTGGCTTAGACCAAGGTACTTGTCTGGGGTCACCTGTCTGGGAAGTGATTCGACCTGTGTAGACTTTAGGGTTTCTGACTCCTGGTCCATACTCTTAGCACTTGTGAATGGACACACAGTCCATAGTCAGGATCATGTTGCTGAGAAAGTGGCCTAGGAGTCATTTAATTTGGAAAGATAATACTCTCCTTTTGGGGCAATGATGCAATCAGGGTTTCTTTGAAGGATGACTTTAAATGGTCCTACGCAAGTCAGTCAGGTGCTGCGTGCCTCACACATTCCACAGAGTCCGATTACACAGTGTGCTTTGACTTTTTCCTCTGAGTAATTTCAACTGTTTGTGCTCACATGTCCTGCTTCAGGGTGATGTGCGAACCTGGATGTTTAGTTTCATGATAGACTGGGATTCCTTCCTGTGTGGAAACAGGCAGGCCAGGCCAGGCTAACCCCATACAAGGCTTTGGACTGCTGGCATTTCTATTGTGTTGATACTCTATTTACAAGTAGCCTGGGCCTTACATAACATGAATTTGCCGATGATGACAGCTTTCCTTATGTAGCACATGACCCAGCCCCATAGTGAGCAATGCCACATGCATTCTCTTCCTTAATCCAAAAATCTTGACTATGTTCTCTGATGCAACCCCATAGATTTTGTTTTGGTATCTAACCTGGAAAACCAAAAGCTGGAAAGGACTTTGACTTTTCTCTGTTTGTCTTAGCACATCCAAATATGGAACAATGTCTGGTCCCCAGGAGAGAAGTGTCAGTTCTTCCTAATCCCCAAACACTCAGCCAATGGCAAAGAGTAAAACACACAAACTAACAAGTTGATAAACCTCATGGAAACTACAGTTTTATGGGCTCTCTTCTGTCTATACATTTATCTTTCAATTCGCAACTTAAAAATACCAAGGCAAAAGTTTTATTTTAAAGAGATTAAGTAGCTGTGGCTTTGATGCAAACACACATTTTATCTATCTTATTCTATCTTATTATTCACGGTAGCCTGTCAGGGATTCCACATAGAAATGAAGAGACCTGGTGCTTTCACTGGATTGAAATCATCTCCATCTAACATTCGTTGACATTTGAAATGTTGAAAACTGTAAAAATCAGCATTTTAAACACTGGTAAAGAGTATTTGCATTTTTTGTAATTGCCATGCTGGGAGTTTCTGAGTCTGAGTTGCTGATGCCACTCTTGCCTGATGCTCAGTGCAGGCATCTCCGAGTTCATCTGTTTTCCTGCCACCGTACACAGGTCCTTCCAAAGGAAGTGCTTGGAGTCATTTCCTTTCCAAACCCAGTTCTGCGTTCCTTGCCTCCTTAAAGCGATCTGGTTGAAGATGAGCCCTAGAGCTGATGTAACTGGAATGCTGTGAAAATGTTCTCCCAGACCATAGAAAACATCTCTTGAAAATATCCGTCAGTTGATCCAACATGAAGAGAATAGCCCTATGAGAAGTCGGGAAGGAGAAGAGGCGGTGAGAATGGAGCCCCCCACAGTGATTCTGACATGGATCCTTCTTTACATCCTGCTTGAGCTTGTGAATATTTTCAGTAGGATTCTGGTTGTATTTTCAGTGTGATACACGGTGTTTCCAGAATCCTCCTGGTCCACCTTTGAGGCCTTGCTGGCTCACGCTCCTCTGCTCCATTAAAAAATGTTTGATAGATGCCAACAAGCTCCTGCCCTTGTGAACTATTAAGGTTCAAACTTTATTTGAAAAACAATGCCTGTGTTAATTGAAGGGACTTACAAGAAAGCAGTCAGTTCCCTCAAATCAACTATTCAGATTTGTATGCTGTGTTTGTGAGTTCCTGGTTAATGAGTGTTTAGCAGTATCGATCTGTGAAACTCCCAGTCTTACCTTGACTAAATCCCAGAGGCTCCCTAGACAGGAGTTTCAGGGCTAAATCTGGCAAGTGCTTAGACAGCTGTGGGAAAGGAAGTTGATGTCTAGAGACAGCAGAGCTTTTAGCTAATAACACAGAAAAAACTGTTCACTGGGCTTTGAGCTTTGAAATCAGAACCCTGAACAGAGGGTATGGTCTGGCCTTACAGGGCTGTAGACATTACCTCACACATGTGAGGCTCTGCCGGGCTTGGATTCTGAAATGCTCAGGGAATGTTAAATTTGGAAAGACTAGATTTGTGGATGATGAGAAGAGCAGGGGTGACGAAGACCAGTGGGCAGTGATGAGAGGCAGGGGTGGCATGTACAACGAGTTCTTTATGTTTTTGAAAAATGTTGTTACTTTAAAATTTTTCATAAGGTAGATGGAGCGTACTGCTAGGGTACCTGTTAAAACTACAAGCTCAGTGGGTGTTGGTGACTCATGCCTGTAACCCCAGCATCCAGGTAGCTACAACACTCAGGTCACACAGGTGGCTACCACATGAAGATTGCTTTGAGTTGGAGGCCAGCCTGGGCTCCATGAAGTGTCAGTAAAACTCTCTCTCTCTCTCTCTCTCTCTCTCTCTCTCCCTCAGAGAGGAGACAGAGAGAGGACAATGAACCAAACATTGTAAGATAAAAACCACTTTTCATGCCTTTACCCCAAGAGACTCCATCATGGAGACAGATGCTGAAAGCCTAAGTACAGTCTATCCTATGACCTCCGCACATCCTGGGTTTTGGAGGTCCTGTTTCCCTTCCACCTGCATGTTTCATTCCAGACTCTACTATGGCTTCCCTCTGTGGTTTCAATGTTTTCCCGCTGGTAGTAAAGATCCCCACAGTAACCTAAGGTCACACATGGAGCACAAATCCTTTGTCACATGTGTGGACATTAAATCCTGGTGACTGTCATTTCCTAGGCCACACTCCTGCAATTCTCTTTCTGCCAGATGCTATCTCCTGATTGTAGATGCCACCCAGAGATCAGGTGGTGGTTTATTAGGCCAATGGTATGGAGAATTGGGGGGGGGGGGCACTTGTCTGTTGTGCTGCATGATTCCCAAACATCTGTTCTCTTTCCCCTGATACGGAACACTGGCCAAAATAAGGATATCCCAAAATCTCAACTGGTGAACTAATGAGCTGCAGTTAGTTACAGAAGTGTGGGTGAGGGGTTATTTATGGACCAGAAATGACTCAAAACAGCTGCATCACCAAAGCCCACCCCAGCAGGGCTGACAGCTCACAAAAGCTGGAAACCTGGAGCTAACTACAGGTATGCTCTACAGATTGTAGGATGTCTCTCCCAGGCATCTGGGCTGCCCTTCCTGCCGAGCTCAGCTTGTGTTAGGGTGTCTCCCAACAGTCTTTACTATATAAGCTTGGGGAGTGAGGAAACCGGTGAACCTGGTCAGTTTCAGTGACTTTCTGAAACTATTGAATTGTTTACTTCCTAAACTGAGTCCATGAAGGATGAGCTGTTTCACCCTTTATAACAGTCTGGTCTTAAGGAGCCTTCTTCCAAGATGGAAGAGTTTATCTAGGAGAAACTGGTACATAAAGTGTCATACAGCAGTCACTATGGATACAGGAGTCTTAAAGCTTTAGAGAGATGTAAACATACAAAGAGGAATATTTCTACAAACACTTTTCTATAAACGTATCCCCTTGTGACTATTCCTCACAAAGTCCTTTGTTTCTTTCTTTTTCTTCAGTAACTTTACACATATACAGTTGATGTGGAGTGAACTGCAGGTGCCAGTGTGGAACAGGCTGACTTAGACAGGGGCATATGCTTCAGAAGAACCAGAACACCCAGCAGCTGCCAATGCTTTCTTGTGCCCATGGCACTTCAACCCATGCTTACTCCTGTCCTTTGGTATCTGGCCCATGTTAATTTGCATTTTTTTAGCATTGTATGTCGATAGAATGATGGCAGCTCATCCTGGGTTTTCTTTATAGCACATGTTATTTTGAGAGTTATTGTGTGCCTGCTTCTTGTCAGTCTTCTCCATTATTGCTGAGCAGTGCTCCAGCACAGACCTCTCCGGCCATTTGTCCATTGCCTTTTGATGGACACTTGGATTCCTTCCAATCTGAAGCTACTCCAAATAAAGCCACTTAAGTGTTCATATACAAACATCTGCTTTCAATTCCTCTGGTTAAAAAATGTTGGTGAAAAATGCTGGGGGTCTGTTTACATTCTCTGAAGCCTCCAGCTTGTTTCCTAAAGAGGTTGGGGGATGGTACAGTCAGGAATATGTTCAGTATGCAATCATGAGGACTTTAGCTTGTATCCAAATGCATGGGGCTGGAGAGATGGCTCCGCAATTGAGAGTATATACTGACATTGCAGAGGACCCAGCACCCAAGCCCAGTGGTTCACAGTTGCCTATAGCTCCAGATCCAACGGCTCTGACACTTTCTTGTAACCTTTGTGGGCACCTGCACTCATGTGCACAAACTCAGAGAGACACAGAATTTAACATAAAATAAATTAAAAGCAAAAAGTTAAGTGCATTAACTGTGCCTGTAATCTTAGTGCGCTCTCTCTCTCTCTCTCTCTCTCTCTCTCTCTCTCTCTCTCTCTCTCTCTCTCTCTCTGTTTGTTCAGTCAAGAAAGGAAATCCAGACATTGCCCCCTCAACAGAGTAGATTTTTTTCTGTGTTGAAGTTGGCATTCATAATTTGTGTTCGTTTCTCCCTCCATCACAGTGGGATATCCAGCTCCAACCCTGATGTACAGAAACTGAAGAACCAGACTATGGTCTAAAGGTTAAGGAGAGCATTTGAGGACATGGGAAACAGAATATCAAATGCTGTAAAAACAAGTAGAAGGCACTGGCAAAGCTTCTAGAGAGAGTTGTCCCCAATGCATTTCTAAGTGGCAAATGAAGTCAGAGATGAGTAAGATCACCAGGGATGGTAAAAGACTAATCCTAATCCTCAGAGAATGACTCTGCAATAGGAACAGATGGAGAGATGGTTAGTTTATTATGTTTCAAAAAAGAAGAGAAGATCCAAGTGAATAGAGAGTATCTCATGTGAACTGACATCATCACATGTAAGATGACATCATCACACGTGAACTGACATCATCACACATGAACTGACATCATCACATGTGAACTGACATCATCACATGTGGACTGACATCATCACATGTGAACTGACATCATCACATGTGAACTGAAATCATCACATGTGGACTGACATCATCACACGTGAACTGACATCATCACATGTAAGATGACATCATCACACATGAACTGACATCATCACACGTGAACTGACATCATCACACGTGAACTGACATCATCACATGTGAACTGACATCATCACATGTGAACTGACATCATCACATGTGGACTGACATCATCACATGTGGACTGACATCATCACATGTGGACTGACATCATCACATGTAAGCTGACATCATCACATGTGGACTGACATCATCACATGTGAGCTGACATCATCACACGTGGACTGACATCATCACATGTGAACTGACATCATCACATGTGAACTGACATCATCACATGTGAACTGGCATCATCACATGTAAGCTGACATCATCACATGTGGACTGACATCATCACATGTGGACTGACATCATCACATGTGAACTGACATCATCACATGTGGACTGACATCATCACATGTGGACTGACATCATCACATGTGAACTGGCATCATCACATGTAAGCTGACATCATCACATGTGGACTGACATCATCACATGTGGACTGGCATCACAGTTAACTGGAAAGGGAAAGTGACTCATGACTGACTCAAGGTGACATTTCCTGTGTTTAGAGCTATGAAGAACAGAAGTCAGGGACTGTGTGTATAGCAGGTGGAGACACTTCTTATGTTTATAACTAGAAAGAAGAGAAAACAGGGAAAGGTGTAAGGAAGACAAAATGGAGGAGGCGATGAAGAGGATGTTGGAGGGACAGGTACCCACTGAAGGTGAATTTAGATCCAACCAACATTTAGAGCTCAACCATTTCTTGAGTAAGGGATTTTTTTTTCTGTAACTACTGTCTTGATAGAATCTTTCCCAAGCTTGGAAAGGATGTGTGGCCTGCTCATCTCATCTGCACACACTCCCACACCCCACTTATATCCTGTTGGTCGTTGGTTAAGGAGGCCTGTTTCCCCAACAACCTTCTGCCTCCCAAAGATTTTGCAAGTACCCTCCAGGCATAGTCTTGAACTCTGCAAAGTTATGAGCACTCCCACTCCAGTTAATACCCTACTGCTTCTCGCCTTATGACCAGAACTGCTGTGCCTTCCTAATGGTAGCTGATCGGGTGGTGGCTGTGTGCTTATTCCTTTATTGTAAGCAGGAGCTTACAAGAGAGGGGAAGAGTGCAGGAGAAAGGTCCCTGTGATGTCAACCAAACTTTCTTTTTGGGTACTTCTGGTGGTCTGGCATCTAACACTCAAACAAATGGCAGAGACACATGGCCTTTTTAGAAATACTAATGATCTCAAGCATTCACACTTCAAGACTGTGGGTCTCACTCCTTAACACTGAACAAAGACTGGGTATGGGATGAAGGAAAAGCTGGTCAGTGGGCTGCAGAAGGCAGACCTTAAGAGAGAAACCTTAAACACAGCCAAAGGGTCCCAGGAACGGGGAAGGATGGGGCCCAGAGACAAAGTGTGTGCTCCGTGCAGTTTTGTTTACTTCAAGTCCATTCTTCCAAGGATCTGAAGATACTTAGGACGAATTTCTTTTCATTTCCCTCCCTCCCTTCCTCCGTCCCCTTCCTTCCTTTCTTTTTTCTTTTTTTCTCTTGTGCATTTGCTTAACTAGATTAACTGAAGATGGTGAAGCTAACCTCTTAACCCTGATGGCTGCTGAGAAATTTAAATAAAAGTTTCCACTAGACAACACAGTTTTCCCAGCCACTCCATTGTACATTTCCCCACTGGGTTTTCTAAACTAGGCTTGGAAACTAATAGAGTATTTGGGAATTTGGAGTTCTCTGGTTCCTTTCAGGAAGCACTGGTTCTAGGCTTATTCTTATCAGTGTGAATCAGAGTATCCATGTGCCTGGAGAATTAGAACCTCCACACGGGACAAGACACATATAGGCACTGTCTTGGAGAGAAAACATCTCAACATTGATGCAGTTGCTAGAGATGGAATACTTCCCAGTCCCTGTGTGGTTCTGGAAGCCATCCAAGTTATTAATAGCCATGGTGACAGGACTGTACATTATATTGTTTCCTCGTCGATGGAACGGAATGTCAGGCTGCAGGGATTGGGACATGGAAAGTATGTGAGCTGGCCTTGTCTCTCTCTCTCCTTTGGAGGCCTTTTTGTGTGTGTGTGTTTATAAACTCCTGCTTGTGGGTAAATGTCTTAGGGAATAAAAAGTAACAAAATGTCCTCCTAGAAGCATACAGTCTTGACCCACAGTTGATTGAAATAAGGTAGACACATTCTGTTGCTCTCCCAGAGATTGTCCTGCATGGCTCCCCTAGTACTGACTGTATCTGTCCAAAGCAAAAAACCCAGACCCTCTGGACTGCAAACACTGGTTTGAAAAGCTCATGTTTTCCTAGGTTAGCCTAAGAGCACCATCTAATCCAAAAGAGCACAACTCTGCTGTTCCTGAGGTCAGTTCTTTAAGAGCTGATGTGAAGATTTCTGCTCTCCATAAAGGAGGCTGGCACCTGGGAAGGAAAATGGGTAGCTTGGTGAGACACCAGAGGCTAGCACCTGCACTCCTTGTTCCTATATGTTCTGAAGTCCTCTGTCAAAGGGACATCATGGATGCTCTTGCATCTAGTATTGCAACTGCAAGGTTTCTGCAGATGTAGTAGGATTCAGGTGATAGCTGGTAAAGCTTGGAGGCGTGTCTCTGGAGCACCGAGAGTCTGAATGAGCATGGCCAGATCCCATTAAGCACCAGGACACTAGCTCCTTCCTGTTTTATTCCGTGCTCTTGGAGAGCAGATCAGTATCCCAGTGTGGGACAGTTCCTGTCTCTAAGAATTGTCTTAAGGTTCAATTTGTATCATGAGTGTTCATATACCCCTCAATAAATATTAATTCTTTGTATAATATATTGGTAGTGAATTTTCCACGATAGCCAGTGCCCCACATTTCTGGCCCAGATTTCCCCCACTGTCTGAATCTGTCTGCAGCCGCTTTCCCCCATCAAAATGACTCAGGCACTTACATTAATTCCATGCTGTTTAGGCTATGCTCAGGCATATTGCTGGCTAGCTTTTTCATCTCAATTCAACCCATTTCAGTTACTCTGTCTTGCCAAGTGGCCTGTGGCTTACCTATTTCATTACATCTTACATCATGAGCAGCTGGATCATGTCTCATTTGATTCCACCTCCTTCTCCTACCTATTCTCCGATTTCCTGCCTACTGCTATGGTGCCTGTCATAGGCCAAAACAGTCCTTAATTCACAGCATGTAGACATCCCACATCAACAACACTGTGTTCCTTACATAGCTTTCTCTCCAATCTTGTGTCTTCTTCCCAGCTCACAGCAACTCCTCTTGGATGGGGAGGATCCATTCTTCTGTCTCCCAGCTTCTTGGTGCTGGCTCCGTAGGTGATGCATTTTACTATCAAGTCCAGGTGTCATGATCTCATGACTGGAATTCTAGTTTGCTTTTGAGAATTTGGCTAACCACAAACTTTCTTCTTAGTGAATACATACCTATTATGATGTACTGGGGGGAGGGATCAAGAAGCTATAGTCTTTTTGTAGTTACTCAGGTACTCATGTGAGTACGGTGTTTTTATTTTCTTACAATAACTTGAGGGAGAAGGTTATAATTAATAAAATATCAAAATTTGGGGCTGGATAGATGGCTCAGCAGTTAAGAGGCTTTCTTCCAGAGGATCAGAGTTAAATTCCCAAGATCCATATCAAGTGGTTCAAAACTACCTATAACTTCATTTCCAGGAGACCCAAAAACACACACTCACAAAGAAATTTAAACTTGCTGGTTTGCTAACAGTGACCTGAGAAGCGTTGTCTGTCTGTTTCTTTGTGGGTTTTAGTGGTAAGCTGTGCATTTTAAGCATACAGTAGGGTATCTGCTCAGGGCTTTCACCCACACACTGCTCCTATGACTTTCCCAGATTCTTTAAATTTTTACTTTATAGTTTTTGATCAGTTTTAGATTTCACAGTGGCCTTTTGGCCTTCCACACGTGAGGCTGCCTGTGGGATAAAGTGTTAGAGGCACAAAGCTTTCTGCTGAGTGTCCCTTCTATGACCTTCATTTTCAAGAAGAGCTGTCCTAAAGTTGTTAATCTTCATTCAGACTGCCTTCTGCTCCTGAAGTTCCTCAGGGCATGGTTGACCCCATCAGAAGTGGGGTGTGTGTGTGTGTGTGTGTGTGTGTGTGTGTGTGTGTGTGTGTGTGCACGCGTATGTATGTCTTCCAACCTCAAGTCAATTTTTATTCTCCATCTAGTAAGCAGCTCTCTCAGGGGTGTTGACTGAGCCATGGACTCAGGCTTACATTTCTTAGTTTAAAAAATATCTGACTGCAATCTTAAACTTTCCAGTTTTCCTTCAAATGGGCTTCCCTCTTCCTTTGGCCAGATCTATGCTCTCAGTTGAGAAGAACACTGTCCCTTTTAAAATTTCTAGTTGGGACAACAGCCTTCTGGATGTTTTGCCTCTCTTTAATTATCCAATTATAATATGAATAATGAGATTTGAGGTCTGTGCTCTAGAGATTTACATACACCTGACTACTTGTCCTCTATTCCCCCATCCCCATTTCTATCGCTGTAGCTCAATGTTTACTATGAATGGCTGGTGATCGGTTCCTACACTTTGCTTATTAATGTGAGTGTTTGATGACTCTCATCTTTTCTCAGGTGACGTCAAACAGGAACAGGTACATGTTTCTAGTTCTTTACCTGAGGATTATCTGAAATCACTTGAAAAAGCAAAAACTATATGTCTCTTGGCTATTTAGAGATACCCAGGTAGTTAAGTAATAAGGTTATAATGAGATTAAAAGGGGCAACTATCAGATGTGCAGTTTAAAAACCACCATCCCCAGTCTCCTTCCCATCATTGGGGACCTTTACTCTGAGTGCAACCACCTCTTTATTGCAGAACCTACTGTGATTCCTCAAGCTCCCACACTCAGCATATCCTACACCAGCCTAAAGAGCTAGCTGTTCACTAGGCTTATGTTTCTCCTCTTTTTTCCTTTCAGAAATCTGACTTGAGTGTTACCTTTCCATAAATGAGGATCCACCTCTAGAAACACCCTGGCATTCTGGCTTCATGCTCTGATATTACCACACCCTCTGTCTTGTGTCACCTGCCTGTGTCACCTAGTGAGGTTAAATTCACATTCCCTAACATGATGAGCCCATAGGATTGCTCTTCAAATGTTTATAGGGTGAGTCCTCCTGGGCTGTGGGAGTCTTTCCAACCAGCCCTGTTTGCTGTTGACATTGAGTGAGGATGTCCAGCTGAATTAATGTTCTCTCTGATCAATAGGTGAAAGCTTCATTCAGAGACCCATGATAGAGGGCCTGGTGTGCTCCTCATATATAAAGCCCAGCATTCTTGCTGACCGTCTCCTCCATCTGTATCTGTAGCTCCTAGCTTCTCTGGTGAACATCTAGTCTCAACCACATGCTCTCTTTAGTCCTACCATAGCCAGAAAAAGCTTCAGAATTTTATTGATAATAATATGTCATTAACAGAGTCATTAAGATGCAGGGTTTGGGAACTACATTCTCACAAAGCTGTGCAGTCAGAAGATTCTTCCAAAAGCTGCATGGGTTCATTTATCAGAGATGATATGATCTATAATCTTATGGGGACCTAATTCAACTGATTCTGTTTTTAAGGTGGTATGTGTGCAGGTCACTTTTTATAGAAACACAAGCAAGATACATGGATCACAAACTCAGTCTTTGTTCTGAACTTATGTGGTATTTGTGAACTGGTATTTATAACTCACTTTTTCCATTGCCTCCTCTGTTCTTCTTTGCTGTCTGCCAAGAGGTTTCTTATCTAGTGGGGAGTCTAAATGTCAATTTGTGCAAAGTCTGAATCCTGCTGAACTGTGTACTCATGTCTTCAGGAAGACATAAACGATGTTTTAATGACAGGATTCTCTTTGAGTCTCAAACTCTATACTCCTTGCCCATTGTCTTTTTCTTTAGTGACATGGTGCCTTCACTGTTTTCTAGTAGATCTAGAAGTCACTAAACTGTAGAGTCAGTAGGACCACTTTTTCCTTGGATTTTGTACAGTCTAAGATCACAACATGAGTTTGTAGTGACGTAGAAAATTAAGGTATTCCTTTACCCCTTCTTCCATCATTTGCTCATGTGGTTATGAAAGTGTCAACATTACATATTGGTCTCTGGTCCCTGTTAAGGCAACATGCTGCATTTCATTAGGTAGTGTAGTAGACATGACATAGGATAAAGGAAATTGGCTCAAACCAGTTGCCAAGGAAAGCACATAATGTACAGTCTTAGGAGCCAACCTGGAGTCAGCCTGAGGGCCTAACAACAGTCACCGTCAGAGGCCCTGATCATGCCCAGCTAATGAGGGGTGACCACACAACATCATCAGATCAGGACACGGCCTGGGTGCTAGGAGGAGGGTATATAGGCTCTCCCCACTGTTGAATAAATGAGTTAGCTCATTGCTTTTCAAATGACTCCTGACTGTGTCATTGACTTCCCACCCCTGCCCCCTAGGGAACACCTAAGACCCAGCAACTGGTTAGTGCCCATCTTTCCACACTGCTACCCCTCTGGGTTGGTGTCAGGTCTTCAAAGGAATATCTCATAATTCTCAAAGACCTAGATGTGTCACAGGAAAACAGTCTCATGAGCCTTCACCCATCACTTTACTTCTTGAAAGACTAAAGTTTTAGGTCAGAATTTATAGGGACACTATAAATTCAAAGTACTCTTTATTTTCTTTCCTCCTCCTTCTCTTCCTCCACCTCTTCGTCCTTCTCTTTCTTCTTTGAGACAAAGTTTCTCTAGAACTTGCTCTGTAGACTAGGGAGACCTCAAACTCATAGAGACTCACCTGTCTCTGCCTCCTGAGTGCTGGGATAAAAGGTGTGCACACCATGCCAGGCAGTAGTCTGAGTTTTTAACAGACAGTGTTATGGAAAGAAGTTTGGCAAGAAGGGCTGAGAAATACATCACCAGAGTCCAGAGGAAAGCCCCTTTGTGGTAGCCAAGATCTGTGGTAATTTGTCTGCTGTGGGTACTGATAGTACAAAGGGTAGCTAATTTTCTCAGTGAGGTTTCTTTTGATAGGTAAGATATTTAGAAGATGTAGAGGGGTTGGTTCATCTGTATGTCAAACCTGTATTTTATACCTACCTGTGTTGGCATGACCACTTCCTTCAGGAGTCCTTTGAGAGATCTTAGGAATAGAAAGAAACCAGTTTGTCTGGCACTCACAGCATAGGATCAGTTTGAGCAACTGGCACTTTGAGACACTATTTCTATGTGACTGGGTTCTGAAAGTCTTTTGTTCACTCTTACCAACATCTTTCTTAGAGCCCATCTGACAGGTGCTATGCTTGCTCCATTTCCCAGGTTGTCCTTCTGAGATGTTCTCTGTGCCCAGAACTCCTGTGGACACCTATCCCCACCTTCCCTGGGAGAGTATTGCAAAACTTCTCTATCACTGACCAGGATTTCAGTAACTCCAGCCTTTCTTAGTTCCCAGTGTACTCTCAGGGCCAAAGAAGACACTCTGAATAAATAACTATGCAAGACAGACATCTGTCAATTACTGATAAATACTACAGACAAAAAACGATGTTACAAAGGCAGCGGGTGGGGACAACCAACTAGAATGGTTGCCCAACGAAGAGGCAGACTGTAAGGTACTAGGAACTGGAGGTTAGCAGAGGAGAATCTAAAAGTCAACCGCTGCTGCCAGGGGGCTGTCCACAGAACTATGGGCATTTTGATGAGAGTTTCAGCATTGGGGACTCTGGTTGCCTGGACCGAAGTACAGTAAGGGATTTAGCACTTGCTTTTGAGAATCGTCAGTCTAAGAAACACTTTAAGTGATACATTCCCCAGAGAAAATATGTGCTGTGAGCCTCAAGTGAGGTAGAGATGGCTTCATGAGAAAAAAAAAGAACCAGTGTGCTTAGCATCAGGGAAGGGGATTGGAGGTTCGGGGGGTCCTTGAATTTTCAGAGTAATTAGTTTCTTTCTTCTAACTCATTTCAGTTTTGGGATGTTTCATTTTTGTTACTGCAGTTTTATCTTAAGAGCCTGACTTTTGAGCCTAGATGTCTTATGGTTGTAAGAAACAGATGTGTCAGTGGTTAGTGTTCCCTGGCATCCCACTAATAGTGCTAACTGGGGATAAGAAGCCTGCTCTTGTCTCTCTTACTATTTTCAAGACAGATGGAAACAGCCAGACATCCCTGAAAACACTGTCCTCCTTTGTACAGGGCTTGTCTGGCCAGTCTTTCCCTCAGTGGCTATGCTATTTCCCCAAACCAAAAACTACTTTGAGGTCCATATGCAACACTAGGTTCCTCTAATAAGATCATAAACTACACTGCACTCATACTTAGGTCTGATGGTGTTCAGGTGGCTTCTAGGCTTAGAGACTTCTGTCTGGAATACCTTTGGTTCCAATCACCATGTTCAAGTAGGCTCATGTGAAGAAATACTTGGAGCTAGTCTGTGTAGTTTCCACACGATAATAAATGGCAGGCTATGGAGGAGCTTAGTAGAGCTTGAAGAAAAGCCTCTTAACTGAATCAAAATGGTCTGTTATGGGAATGTGGAATTCCATCAAGAAAACCTCTACAGAGCAGGAAGGTCATCTCCAGAGCAGTCTCCCATCTATCTGGCTGGAGAGCTGCCACCCAGATTATCTACCAAGTCAACATAGAACTCTGTGTCTACCAGCCTTGACTGGCCTGGCCATTGATTCTTCTCGTGTTAAGCCACTGGGTCCTTTCTCTAGTACGTGGTGACGCTTGACTCTGCCTTTCCTCTTTAGTTCTAGGCAGTTACATTTTCTGCTGTGCTTGTCTGTGTTGCCAACTCATGGAATGGGGAGAAGGTGTAGCTGGGCTGTATTTTCACTGGGAGATGAGATGAGGATCCATCCTATGAGAGGCTTGGAGGTTCCCGATACTATTTCTCTTCTGAATGCTGTAACAAAGCATGACAGGCAGGTTGGTGTATACAAAGGAGAGGTGTACTGCTCACAGTTCTGGAGTCCAAGATGCAAGTGACTTTGCTGCCTTCTGAGGGTGTCACAGTGGGCACACAGCCTTGTTGCTTCCATCTGCACATGGTTAGGAAGAACATAGTATCTCCTTCCTTATAACATTACTAACCCCATTCACAAGGGTAGGACCTTTAGGGATTGTCCATCTCACAAGGTTTCAATTTATGAACTGGGGTGGGGGGCACACTGATATTTAGGCCATAGAGTGGGATGTCACCTTTCTAAGAGAGCACTTACCTGCACAGTCTCTGTTGTAGAAAATGGGAGATGCCTGGGTCTGCATGCTCATCACAGACAGCCCTTTCAGGGGTCCCAGGGCCTCCATCCCCCCATCGGGGGCAGCTCATCACAGGCAGCCCCTTCAGGGGTCCCAGGGCCTCCATCCCTCCATCGGGGGCAGCTCTTTTTCATAATATAGGACATAGATTACAATCCCACTACATCACTTCTATTTAGGATGATTTTTCCCCTTACAGTTTCCTGTTTATTAAAAGTCCTATCTAATGATTTAAGTATCAAAATTCCACCTATCTTCAGAGATTTGGGATGGGCGGGCTTCTGTAGGTCTATACCCTGGAAACTCTCTCTTACTTGCCCACTTATCCATCAGTTAATTTAGTCACTAATGATGGATAAATATCTGCTGTGTGCCAAGGAACATCCTGGAGTCTAGGAATAATGGGATTTCATAAATCCTTTCAGTTTTGAGGGGATGACAGAAATTATGATACCTGTGGGCAAGTACTATAGGGAAGGCATATGAAAATGTAAAATTTTCTCACTCTGGAATTTGCTTCATGCTGAGAAACATTCAGATTTTGCCTTTTAAAGGGATCCTTGTGTATCACAGAAATTTCTCTGTCCTGCCTGCCTGGTCCTGCAGCCATTTAGTCCCAAATAGTCACACAAAGGCTTATATTAATTATAAACTGTTTGGCCTGTGGCTCAGGCCTAGTATTTGCTAACTCTTACTCTTAACTAACCAATGATTCTTATCCATAGTCAGCCATGTGGCTTGGTACCTTTGCTTCGGTGCAGCATCTCATCTTCCTTCCTCTGCATCTGGCTAGAATCTGCCACTCTGCTCTTCTGCTTCCCAGATTTCTCCTCGTCTGGTTGTCTTCCTCCTGTTCAGCTTCTTGTCAATCAGCAGTATATTAAACCAATATTTACAGTGACAAATATTTACAGTGTACAGGAGCTTTGTCCCACAGCACTGTGTGTCAGCACAAATGTGATTTTTGGAAAACTCTTCATGATTCCTTTAAGAAAGATCAGTATTTTCTTTAGATTTTGTAGTACGCTATATCTCTTCTTCATCAAATGTGGTGATGCTGCCTTAGACACCTGTTTGTGGAGTGACTTTGCAGCGTTTCTCCTCTACATTGCAACGGAATCTTCTAGAAGCAGAAAATGCATCTACTGGACAAGGAGACCCAGGACCAGTGCCATGTGTGCAGAAGGGAGCTTCAGAAAAGCATGCTGATAAAAATCAAATCACCTGTTTTAGGTGTCACCAAGAGAATTTCAGAAAGCCAAGTGGAAAAGCAACTGATATTTTCTTTGTGTGACAGCTGCTCAGCTCAGCAGAATGGTGGCACTCCTCAGCAGGAAGAGCCAAAGGAGCCCTAGCATCTTATCATCAAGGCTGTTCAGAAGTTAGTCTGCCCGTAGCAAGATGATCATAGTGAACATGTTCATGGAAGCCCAACCATGGGGGCCCTGTTGTGCGAGTCTGCTCCTTCAGGTACCATGTGACTTCCTTTGTCCCAGTGAAGTAAAATGTGTCACCCAAATAGGTTCAATGTCTCCTCAGAGCACAGAAGGACTGATGTTCAACAAATAATGACTGCACATCATGGACTCCTAACTTCTTTGTTTGTTAAAATCTTTTTTTACTTCATTATTTTTTATTTTTAAAAAACTTTTTTATCCATGTATACCCCTGCTCCCCATCCCTTCTCTCCTCCCAATCCCTTTCAGTCAGCCTTCAGCCTCCCCCCTCCTCACCCACCCATACCCTCCCCCAAAAGGGCAAGAAGTCCCAGGGGGGGGGGTCAGTTCAGCTTGGCACATCCACTCCAGGCAAGTCTGATTTCTTCATCTAAAAGTCAAGACTGTGTTAGGTGTTCGTCTGCAGGGAATGGGCTCCAAAGTGCCAGAACACAGTCTGAGCCCACCCCTCGAGGCTCCACATATTATTGCCCATACCAATTGACAGTTGTCTGCCCTTGGAGGGCCTAGCTCCTTTTCCCGGTGGATGGATCTCCAGTGTTTATTCTTAATCGAGCGAGCTCCCCAAAGCTCCAGCTAGCCATCACTGAAATCTTAAAGAACAAAAACTGAACTTGAACTTGGTGTTAGTCTGTTATTCTGTAGACTTCGGCCTTTCTTTAGAATATATCAATAATCTCATTCTCCGTCATTTCTTTAGACACTATGCATCAAATGGTGACACCAGGAGTATGTGAGCCTGCTGGCTTCTTTCTTTAAATCAGTCCATATTACCTGGGGCTTTGGAGCAAGGCAAGGCAGCACACATGCCTCGGGGAGGGGACTGCAATGGCTAAACTCAAAGGCAGTGAGGACATGGGGGGCATCCCCATTATGCCACAATGGGATAAATGCATTGCTTATTCATCTTTAATTAGTTTCTTGTAAGAAGCTCCTATTATTGTGATGGTTCAATGAATAAAACCCAGATGAGAGTCCCCTAGTGTTGTAGCATATACAAGTGACATTTAAGTATAAATATACTTCAAAAACCCTGGAGAATGATCTGAGAAATTAAAGCAGATGACAGATGTATGATAGGCTCCTAATAAAACTCATCCTTTGAAAAATATCGTCTTTAAAGTTTACAATGCAGGTTGGATTTTAGAGAAATTTGTGGAAACCATAACAATGAAACCTTACAGGGGTCTGAAGAATTCAGGCAAAGTGACAGTATGAAAGTGATTCTTACAGGGCTGAATCTTGGCTCCTACAGTGCTCTGCTATCTAAGGGGATCATTGTCACATACAGGGACACCTTGCAGAGCAAGCCATTCACTGTGGAATTTATCTTAAAGTCATTGCCTATGAATAGGATGTATGTGAGAGAATGAGAGTGAAAAACCTTCTTTAGTCTTTTGAGATGGCGAATTTCCCATTCTGCACTGCACAGTCCTGTGAGGGTCCCTAGACACAGTATGAAAGTTTAAATAAATTTACACTAAAATTTACTTGGAACAGTTTTAACTTCTTCCCTGGCCAATTTAAGATTGCTTTCAATGAGAATCGGAATTAAAATCAAATCTATTAACTCCTTGTCAAAAATTTCCAGCTGAACATTGATGAGGTAGGATTATAATTTAGAGTGTAGGAGGGGGAGAATCTGGGACATCATATTTAACAGCCTTTGTGTATGTTCGTGTGTGCGTGTGTGTATGTGTGTGTGTACATGTACATGTGTGTGCATATGTGCATGTGTGTGTACATATGTGTGTGTGTATGTGTGTGCATGTGTGTGTATGTGTGTGTGCATGTGGAGGCTTTTCCCTAGTGGTGCCCACCACTTCCCCTCTTTCTTCATATTCATGGCCTCTCACCTAGTAAGGTGGGCTGTCTGTCCAGTTCGGCCCAGGGAATCCCCCCAATCTCTGGCTCCCCAGAGTTTAGGTATAAACATGCACCACCACACCAAACTTCATTTACACAAGTTTTAATGCTTGTGTGGCAGTCATGATCCATTCCCCCAGCTCCCAACCTTGGGACCTGTATGGACATGGAACTTGAGTCCATACACAACTGGAATCTGCAGCCATTGAGTTTTGGCAAAACTCTAACCATCATCCCAGGCAAGAAAATTTGTAATATATTATTTTTGTTCAAACAAAGTGATTAATATTTCTATGTGAAGTCCTTTCACCAATCTTGAATTTTAATTGGTTGTTACTTTTATTGAGTAATTGATATAATCATAATTTTAAATTAGATGCCACTACTTAAGAATAGTAATGAGGTATTTTTTTTTCCACTCTGGAAAATATGTTTTAAGTCATCTTAACCCAATACAAACATTTTGATAGTTTTTAGAGGTCCCTCATAAATATTTTTTTTTAAAAAAAATGAAATAGAGTAGGTAGTGTTTGAACAGAGCATCATAATTCTTAGCAATTATATTGTTAAATATAAGGTTGCAGGCCTAATAATATATCATAATTCATACCATATGTCCTGGTGGCAATTAAAATGCCATCTTTCTTTGCTACTGTGTGTAACAATATTGCTTGTGTGAAATAATGGTCAGGGCTTTATTATTCAGAATGCTGCCTCTGTCTACTTACTTATGGCATACCCTCATTACAGAGTTGTGCTGAGGACTTGCAAAGCACACAAAGTATTGGACTTGATATCAGTTATTATGACTAGTAATTATGAATATTATGGTGGTAGTGCTGGTGACTCTGCCCGTCTACCTATCACGTAAATTCCATAGTCTCAAATACACACACAGTAATGAATGCACAGGTCATCTCTCTCCATAGTCAAGAAACAGACAGCCAAGTCCAGATGGCCTGACACACTGATGGAGGGGCCGGCTTCTGGCCTTGGAAGGTCAACAAGTAGCTTCTGGAGAGACTGAATATTCAGCTTTGTGATATTCACAGTCCTGTAGTGGTTGAGCTCCTTGGACTATACAAGTCTCGAGGCTGTACCTGGCTGAAGAGAAAGTAATGTGATTTGGATCGCATAAGGCTCAAGAACCCATCTAAGGTCTACCTACATTGACCTTGTAACATAATCTCACACAGTTTTGTATTTGAAAAAAGTCCCTTTGAAGATTTTAAAGCTATACTTAAATTTTAGGTATTGACAATGTCAGGTCATAGTGCCATGTTGGAATGACAGAAGTGTAAGGTGATATGTTGAGGGGCTTCTTAAAAACTGTAATTTTAGTATTAACATTAAAATGACCTTATGGTGTTTGTCAGCGCCACAAACAGAGCCTCCGTGTCTTCAAGTTAGCATACTGCAGCTGAGACCTCATGTGGCAGCATGAAGAAGTGGACCTTTGGGAGATGACACGGTCATGAGAACAGAGACAGAGAGATAGTGTCCCTGTGAAAGACATCCCAGAGGTCTCTCTGCCTTTTCTCTACCACACTAATGTTTGTTGAGAAGATGGTTATCTGCAAACCAGCCATTGCTCCTCACCAGACATCAGCTCTCAAGGGAGCCCAGAGCTTGGCCTTTCTGGTAAACATCAAGAGCTCTGAGAATAGATGCTTTCTAGACTGTTTCCTTAGGGTAATTTTCTGGACAGCCCAAAACAAGCAGTTCATTTTAGTAATATATACCACATCAACACAGCCTGAGCCTTGTATACAGGAGCAGTGTTGGCAGTTCGTGGTCTACTCTATGCGGGGAAGCGTTCAACGCAGACCATTGAGAGTTTACAATGTACAGTACAGAGCTAGCTCCTCTATTGACTGTGGGCTGCATTCAGAGAGGGAGAAGTGAAGAAATGGCGGGGGGGCAGCGGGCAAGCTGAGCACCACCTTGACTGTTGGAGTTTCATTCTCCCTCTTCTGACTTCCTGGAGGGGCTATGAGGGACCTATCTGAGAATTCGAGTGCAAAGCCACCAGTCCATAGCCTCATTCTCATTACTCCTTTTATTGCAGCTTATCCAGAGCCTCAGACATGTCTCAGGGTGGTCAGTTCTGGCTTGCTTGCTGTAGCTCTGTGGCTCACTCCTAGACTTAAAAACAAACAAACAAACAAACAAAACAAAATAAAAACCAACCAAACAAAACACAGTGCACTCTCTTTGAGCTCCAAAGTATCTCTTTAGGCCAATGGCTGTAGAGACCAGAATGTAAAGGGAGATGACAGTGCCCCATGGCTCCTACATAGTTGATCAGGAGACAGGAATTCCCAGAAGACAGCACTGACCACAGATGAATAAAACACCAGAACACGGTTGCACCCCTTTATTGGCACAGTAGCTCTGCAATGGCTGAAAAAGATGAAGCTGTCCAAGTGGCAGGAGATGGTGGCAGGTGGCTGCTGGAGCCACTGCTCAGATCACTGACAGTGGGCAGACAGACATGGAGAAGGAGCGTGATCACAAGCACAACAGAAAGCTGGGCACACAGCAAGGGGATCATGCAGCGTTCCTAGGAAGGGCACTGTACTGCTCCACTACAGGAGGGTCAGCCTGCTTGTCAATACTGTTGAAACTCTTGTGTCACCAGCTAGGAACTTGAAGCCATATGTTTTGAACCATAAACATTCTGTCATCTATGCCAAGCTGAGGAGTTGGGTGGGGGTGAAGCTTAGCCAATGAACACTAAAGCCACATGTATCCAAGGGAGATGCTGGGTGTGGAAAAGAGCGGAGGAACATGAGATAAACACTCTAGTTCTCAACCTGCATTTTTGCAGGGATCAGCTAAAGCCAAGGCAACACACAGTTCCCAGGCCTTGAGGGGCTTTGGGTTAAAAATAAGTATGTGGAAAAAAATCCCTAGAGATAATTCTTTAAAATCTGCATTTTGAAGAAAGGGAACATAACAGTTGCATAAGATTATAAAATACAATAATAAAATGTAAAACAATCATTGGGCTTGTAATTCTAATGACACACAAACACCTACAAAGAAACAAATGTACATCCGATGTGCTGCACCATATGAAAGCCACTGGTGGGATAGTGGCTAATGTGGAGTGTTACAAACAGCTGCCTGGGGGCCTCTCCTCACTGCTCTGCCCTCATACCTCCAAAGTCATCCACATGCCTCTACCTTTCTAGCTATCTGAGAGCAGTGTGGCCCTAAAAATCAGTGTGCTACCAAGAAATGGAGAAGGAACCACACACACACACACACAGACACACACACACACACACACACACACACACATACACACGTACACACACACAGGAGGTCTTGGGTAGTTATGATTAGTGTCCTGTGCTTTTGTGGAGATGCCTGGAGAGGAGGCTACAGGCATCAGAAGGCAGCCTCCTTCCTTGGGCCTGAAGTCACTAGACAGCTCCGTCATGTGCCCACAGGTTGTGTCAGATACTGCTGTCCCAGAGTTGGGAAGGCATCCTGGTACAGGAGGCCCCCTCGGGCTTCTTTAAGAGTGTGGGCTTCTTGCAGGGTGGCGGTGGAGGTGCACGGGGCTCTGGGTGCTGCAGGGCATCCTGCCATCCTTCTCTGGCCTCACAGAGTTTCCTCCTCCAGTCCAGAAGCTCCCGAAGAGCCACACTTTCATTTTCAGAGAGCCTCAGCTGATGGATAACCTGCAACAGAAAAGAAAAAGCGAGGTAGCTGCATATGTGATGACTGAGCCACGCAGGGGACAAGACAGCAATGCCAGGAGGTGAAGGCAAGTGGTCTGCAAAGAGTCGGGGGCCTTCCAAACCTCCAGCTGCAAGACTACCAGAAATAGTATGGATCCAGGGAGTCAGGAATGGCCTCCTCCTGCAGATGGTAACATAGTCATCAGGAGATATACAGAGTCCTTCTCATGTACTACATCTCCCAACATAACAAGAAGAAGCAGCATCAACATGCACTGCATTCCCTGAGTTCACAAACACTCCTATGCCAGATTGTGTTTTCTCTTGAATTCTTCTCTGAATTTTCATCTAGAAAAAAGACTTCTCAAGCTTTACTCTACTTCAGGAGCCTCCTCACCCCTCTGCACACACAGGTTTCAGGTATACAAAACTATTGGGGTAACATGTTACATCTCATTCACATACTTTAGCCCAAGGACACACTCCTAGCAGCTGCCAGAACCGAACAGTTCCCAAACATGCGTGTGTGTAATGAGCGACAGGCACTCACCTGCTGCCCGCTGGAGAAAGGCTAGCTGTGACTGGGGACACACTTGCCACCTGCTACGGTGTCTAGCCACATTATCCATGTTAGAACAATGAAGCAGGAACATTTGTCTAGGTACTGGGCCCTCTCTCAGATGGTGAGCCTTCAAACACAGGCATAGCCCCAGGTTTTACAGGACAGAACTTGATAGGTATTAGATGCTTCCACTTGGTTCAGAATGGTTCCTGAAAACTGACCCTTGGCTACCCCAACTTCAACCTGGGCACAACGGGGAAAAACTAGGTTATCTCACTAGGGACATTTCTTTTCTGACAGCAGCTGGAAATCTATTACACAGATCATTATAGACATCACGTTCTGGCTATTGTAAGACGAAAAAAAAAATCAAAAACTTAGGAAGAATGAGAAGCTAGAAGCCAGAAAGGGAGTACTGAGTGACAAATGGAAGATGGTTCATCCCATCTCCCAAGCTCCCAGATGCCTTGCACCACTTCAGTTTTTGTTTCTTTGTTGGTTTTGGGTTTTGATTTTTTTAATTTTTGAGACAGAGTTTCTCTGTGCAACAGTCCAGGCTGTCCTGGAACTCTCTTTGTAGGCCAGCCTGGCCTTGAACTCATAGAGATCTGCCTGCCTCTGCCTCCCAAGTGCTTAGATTAAAGATATACATTACTATCATCTGGCATACCACTTCCATGTTATCATGTCCTCTGTTTAAGCAGAATCCAGTAGGACATGCAATGTGACTGACATACAGAACATTTCCTAGGAACACTGGCCTTGTCCTTCTCCAGGCCTGAACCCATACTCAAGGGGGCTGTTTACCCATGTAAGGCCTTCATGAAGGTCAGATCTGTATCCAGAGTCTCTAAGTATAGCTCAGGAGTGTTCTTAATAGCAAAGGGAATTTCCTAAATGAGCAGAAATCACATAGGAAATGATCATCAAGGCAGCAGCTCCTCAGTGTGAACATCTCTGGGCTTGTGGACTCTGATGACTTTCCCATCCCCAACACAATCTCATGCATTTGTAGAAAGGTTCTCCAAAGCAAGATGGACCCTTAGTATTTTCATAAGTCTCCATGAGGACCTCCACAGAGCATAATTCTGCCAATGATGTCTGTGGAAGGTAGCCTGTGTCTACTCATCATGGAATGAACCAAGAAACCAGGGCTCTGGGGAATGCATAGAATTTATTCAGCTAATGAATGCTATGGAGGGCTAGCTTGTGCAGGCAATTTTATGTGAACCAGGTTCCTTCTATAAGTTCTAAAAATGTGATGCTTTGTGGATGAGGAAACTGATGTGTCACTGAGAAAAGGCAGCTGGCTTTAGAGCCTGTGCTCTGAGCTATACCACTGTTCAGCGTCTCACCCAACAATTCTGTCCAGGTTCTCAGTCAAGGGGAAGTCATACTTTTCTACCCTAGACTCATTCTTTGCTAAGTGTAAGACAGCAATGTGACTTTTTATGAATGCATTTTATTCCTCAGCTGCCCTCCACTAGTGTGGGATTCCATTGAGGCTATTCTCCTGTGCTCTATATGTGGGCAGTATCTTCATGAATTCCTTGGCTCACATCCGGCCTGGGGTATTAAGAAGGGAACAGTGTGGTCACTTGTAAATTCCCCAGAAGCCCCAGTGGATGATCTCAAGTCCATTCACTTACATGTGCAGCTCTAACCGGACTGAAAGGGTTAAGATACACAAACACAAGCACGATATAAATAAATGGATAAAAAAGAACAAGAAGAGAACTTAGAGGGATGCGATGGAGGATTCTGGATTCTCAGAGAGTTGGAAGAAGAGGTTGAGAAGTAGTTATCTACAATCAAGATACAGTGTTCATGTGTGTATGAAATTTTAAAAGAATAAATAATAATAAAAATTTAAAAATTAATGGAAAAATACACTTATATTTAAAGAAACTACAGAGGGCAGACACTGACCCCCAATAGACATACAAAAAGCCAGAGAGCAAGGAAACGTAATGTTACCAACAGTCAACACACCTGAGAGACTGCCTTCAAAACTCAGACCGAAATAAAGATGTCACACAAACAAAAATGTCCCCAGATATCTTGCATTAGCAGAAACACAAAAGGAAGGCTTTTCTTTATATAGGAAGAAGGTAATCTTAGATGGGAAAAACGTAAAACTGAAGGCTCAGGAACACTGTAATTTAGCAAGCCTACAGGTAAACATCAATTAGCCACTTGGATTGTCTCCTAAACTCTAAGTCACACACACAAAGCATACAGGTCTGCCAACACTAACTGCACAGACCAGAGGGATTAAGGAAAGCCTTAGTTCTGGAAATGTGAGCAAAGTAATAGAAGCAATAAAATGTGCTAGAATGTAAGGAGTCAAGCACACATATATCACCCTCTAGTCAAACCTCCAAAACCAGTGGTCCTCAACCCTCCTAAAGCTGTGATCCTTAGGCTGTGGTGACCCCCAATCATAAAATTACCTGGTTGCTACTTCATAACTATAATTTTGCTACTGTTTTGAATCATAATGTAAATATCTGATATGCCGGGTATCTAATAGGGGACCCTAGTGGGGTCATGACCCATAGGTTGAGAATTACTGCGAAGGACCAGAAACAGTGTTTAAACTAGGAAATTAAAACAAAAGAAAATAAGTAACAAATACTCCCTTTATCTATGAGAAAGCCAGGTAAGGCAAGGTGGGGACAGACCTGTTCCTAACAAAGAGTCAAATTCAAAACCCCAACAAAAGGAGGCACAGCTCCAGTCAGCAGACTGCCCGGGACTCCCCACTTCCTCTCGGAGCCAGGCACAATCACCAGTCTATATTTCCACTAAAGCACATGCTCCTTCCAGTATTCTCCGCGACAACCAAAGCATTGCCAGACCAACGTCAGACCTTCCTTAAACTTCCAATAGGAGCAGCTTTGAAGTCGGTACCATCCACAGAAGCACACAGGTGCGTGTCTTCACAGTGCCTCTAGGTAGTTGCTGATACCAACGAGACATGTTAGGAGAAAAGTTGACAGAAAATATCCCAAATCTCTGCTGAGTCATAGTGTCTTCTCCTGTGAGTTTCTCTGTGTTCATGTGTGCACACTTGTGTGTGTGTGTCTAGGTTAGAGGTCAACTTTAGACACTTTCTCAGAACATCTTTTTTGTTTTTTAAAGCAGAGTCTCCCAATCGTCTAGAGCTCCCTAAGGAGGCTAGGCCACTCCAGGGAATCACTTCTATCTGTCTTCCCAGTGTTGGGATTACAAGAAGATATCATTTGTAACAGTTTTAGTTAGTTAGTTTCTAATGCGGGTTCAGTGTTGAGCTCAGTCCGTCATGTTTGTAATTGTTTACTGACTGAACAGAATCTCCAGTTGTCTTTGCTTTTTTTAATGAGGGGGAGTTCTCTTAGTAAATGCCTTATTGCATTTACTAAAAATACTCAAATTCCCAAGAACATTATAAAATGCAAAGCTTATGCACACAGACCATTAGCAATCCCTTCCTTAATGAGGGTGTGGATGGTCTGAATACTGAGGAGAGTCCAGAATCAGTGGTTCCCCAGTAAGTGGAAATCTGACTTGATGCTTTCGATAATCAGTTTGAGCTTGAAATAAAACTCTTTCTTTGGAGAATACTATGGAACATTCCTTTGATTCTATTTTGAAGATTAGTAGTGATGGAGAAAATTTATTAGGCATAGAAGGAGAGCCAGCAGAACTGTGCAAAAGAGATCCAGAGTACAGCATTATTGTTCTTCATTAAAAAATAAGCATGTTCATGGGTATACCTAAATGGCAGCTAGGCATTCTGCAATACCTTTGATACAGAGGGATTTCAAGACTATGATCTTCAGAGGCTTGTCCCCAAAGGAAAACACTCTGGTGCTAATAACATTTAATCGGCTTCGTTTCTATCTATTAAATTTATTAAATTATAAAACCCATGTATCACAGTCTCAGAGGTGATAAGAGAGCTTTGGTATCACAGAATAACAAGCCAGTGGTGTTATATTACTCCAGTTTGATCCAGTAGAGAATAAACAAAAAGCATTTCAAATACCACCTACTATCACAGAAATACCCACACTAGTGTCTGTCCACCTTTGGAACTTTATGCTCTATTGGTAACAATAAGATACACATCGTTTTTTTTTTATTGCCATTTGATATTTACCAGATAAATAATGTTATTATTTAAAGAAAAAATGATTTTAGTAACAAAATTATCATTTTGCTTCTGAAAGTCAATTATTTCATTTTAGAGAGACAAAAAAAAAAAAATCACAGGAAGTCAAGGATACTGCCACACCTGAGCAGGGCCAGCTGGCTTTGCACCAGGTGTAATTCACACATTTATAAGATAGAAGTCACCTTTTCTCATCTTCCCCTCTGGAAGGTTGCACAGTCAGTAGCACTTACAGGAGAAAGGCAACCGTTATACCCAGACATAAAAGGCATTTCCTCTTATTTAAACCTTTAGGGGCCTTGAGCCAGCCCTGGGCTTTACAAACATGGCACATAGCCTGACTGAAGCAAATGCCATGGATGTCTTACACAACATAGACAAGACAGCTAATCAAGGCAGATTTGTTTTACTACAACTCAGTTTTTAACCATTTGCCTTGATTAAAAGGTGCTTTGGTAGAAGGTTTGCAGAAGATATGAGTTTTTAGGAGGATGGTCAGCTGAGGAACTAGAAAAGGGAAATATTTGTTGGGGGTTACTCTGGAACTCTGTGTACATATGTGGCCACAGTGATCCTGGACTCTCTCTTTACAGGCATCATTAAGCCATGGTGTGTAGGGGACTATGTTGTTCCATTGTAAATAATTGTCCCCGCCTATGAGTTTAATAAAAAGCACTGATTGGCCAAAGGCAGACAGAAAGTGTGGGTGGGGCTACCAGACTAAGAAAACTCTGGGAACAGGCAGAACAGAGTAGAATGCCAGAGAGGAGCCAGAAGAAACAGAGGACAACTATGCTGCTCTGAGAAAAGGTACCTATCTGCATGGCTGAAAAGGATAAGAGTCATGGGTTAGATTAAGGGTAAAGAGCTAGCAAGTTATATGCCTGGGCCTTAGGCTGATCAGCCTAAAACTATTGTAAGCATTTGCATGTCTCTGTGGGTCTGTAGGGTCTGAGGGTCTAAACCTTGAGGCTAGGCCCAAAAGTCTGGGCCAGGCCAGAAACCTCTTACTACAATGGTGGGTCTGGAGTTGGTATTGAGAGGCAGCATGACCTGAAACACTACCATCTGAAGAGTAGATACTGGGCTGGGTGTTGCATCTCGTCCTAGAGCATGGTCATAGAATAGCTCACTATCACTTAAGAACTGGGTGAGTGACATGCAAAGGGAACTTGTGAAAGTAGGGCATGAGCATAGAGTGGCTGTAGGGTCTTGACATCGCCAGCTCCTTGACTTGATAAAGTCTTCCTAGAATTGCTGAAAGAATCCTGATGCCCAAATCAAATAACATCCAATCCAAGGACTTCTCCTAGGAAACCTATCTAGGAAATGGACCAGAGCCCCCTCCTTTGCTATGAAAGAGAAACTCTCCAAGTATTGAGCCAGGCTGGAGTCACAATGTAAGTATGACTTAGATGACGTAGTTGTTTACGACAGTCTCCAGCCAAGGAAAGCTGTACAGGCAGAGAATGAGACTGAGAGCCATTTTCCTGGTTTAATTTTAGACATTAGATAAAAACACCATAAATATGTTTTTATGAGCAATTTAAGTAACTCTTTCAATTTTTAAAATTATTTTTTAATGTATGTGAGTGTTTTGTCTACATGTATGTCTGTGCACTACCTGCATGCCTGATGCCTGCCTTGGTCAGAATGCCATGGAACTGGATGGAGTTCCAGGCAGTTGTGAGCTACCAAGTAGATGTTGGAACCCGAACCTGGGTTCTATGCAAGAGCAGCAAAGGCTCTTTCCAGTTGAGCTGATCTTTCTCTCTAGACTCTCCAGCCCCCTTAAACAACTCTTAAACACTGTGCTCCTGAAATAGTTGCATACTCAAAAGTGCTCATTTTAAAATGTTTGCATATATTCATTATTTTGGGGTTTTTGGGTTTTATTTGCTTTTTGTTTGTTTGTTAAAGGAATGCAATCCTGCTTTGCATCATTTGGGCATGTTCAGTTGTAATTTTCATCACCTTTCTACTTTATTTAATAGAAAATGAATACAAGTAATCCACATGATGTTGCAGAGTGTTGGTTGGAAGGAACCAATACATTTTGTTCCTCCCCCAAGTGAACCTCAGTGACAGTTGAGAGGCTGTGGTAGCTCAAAGGCTTCCCTGTACCACACATAGGCAGCCATCTGTGGTGCTAATGTGCCATGGAAGAAATGACCAAGCTGATAGAAATTGTGTGTTTCTGTCAACTCTTCCATAGTCATTGGTCTAGACACAATCTTTACCTGCATAAGTAATAAATCTTAATTTATGCTACTCAATCCATGAATTTATTTAGTTCACAGCTGCAATATGAGCCAAAAAATAAAGGCATTTTATGTAGCACTGTGCACTCATACAGCTCACACTACTATAAACTAATTGTAAGATGTTAAGTGTCAAGGAGAATGTTTTTTACATAGAATGGGCTATCTCTATCATGCAAGTTGGAGAAATGTTGATCAGTTCAGTGTACATCTGTTATGACTTGACCAGACCATGGTGTCATTTAGAGTTCAAAATTAGCAAGAAATTTCTAACCATGCTCAGCACCCAGTGTATGCACTTAGAGTATCAGTGAAATGAATATGTGAATTATGAGACTGTGTGCAAGAGCAGGATCCTATTAAAATACATCTCACTTGTGGGTTCATTTTAAAGAAAACAACAAGGAGTCTTGTCTTTGTTCATCTCTATGAAAGATGTTAGAGGTCTGAAGCTTCAAGCAACGCCAGGCTCACCTTGTTACATTGACAGCATTTTTATTCTGGGATGTTTCTCATGCACCACAGATGGGAAGGTCCTGGGGACTTACTTAAAACATGCTGCTGGGAAGCCCCCAGAGATGTGGGTGGCCTTGCAGCCCAGGCTTGCTCAGTCATGCCTACTCAGAGGGCTGTGGAGTTAAAAGTGGGACCAAGTCTTGTAGGCAAAAGATAAGGAGACTCAAGCCTATGGATATAGTTTGTCTACATGTTTTACAGTGGTGTCTGTCTAAACAGCTCCAAAACAAGTCTCTTGGTTTGAATGTCTTCACAAACCAAATTGTTTGGTGAAAGATCTGATAAGATGCCTGAAAACTACTCTGTGATTTTCAGACTTAACATTCAAGAGATCTGAAGACTCTGACAGCTCTTGTAATTTAGGGTCACATGCCACCATGCATAGATAGAGAGCCACAGAAAGCAGATCCATCAGATCCAAAAAAGCTCATATCACAACCAGTAGCTGAGGCAGTATGACCTGGTTTACCAGGAAACAGCTTTTGTTACCAGCATCCTTCAGTGACGTCACACCAACCTGACTCCACCCAGGTGTCCTCTGCTTCTAGAGCTCCTGGAATGAGGCTGTTTGCACTCAGACATCTCTGTCTCTACAAGCCCCTGATGCAGCACATATATACAAAGACAGCCTATGGTACAGACCACCAGCTTGTGAGGCTGCTTTTTCTCAAACAAAACCCTCTTGTCACAAGATCTGTGACAGGAAGATCCCTTGACAAAGTCAAAGACCCTTAGAAAATAATGGTGCAGCCTTGAGCTCACAGCTGGTGATAAAAGCCGTGGTTCACTGTGTGTTCAGAGAGTCTGGACTGACTTCATGTTCAAAATTGAGATAGCAGCATGGTTTCCATTCCCTGGGCTCAGGTCGAATAGTCTCCAGGGCTGACTCACAACTAGGAAATATGGACTAGAAATTGGGACAGAACGTGCTGCAGTGATATGAAGATGAGGTTCATGATCATTCTTTTAAAATATTTATTTAATTGTATGTGCATATGGGTGTTTGCATAAGTTTATGTGTACCATGTTCATGCCAGAGCCCAAGGAGGCCAGAAATTGGCATCAGCTCCCCTGGAACTGGAGTTACAGACTGTGAGCTGACCCATGGGTTCTCAGAAGTGAAACCGGGTCCTCCACAAGAGCAACACTTAAGCACTGAGCCACCTCTCTGGCCCATGTCCTCTCTCATAAGTGAGACTCAGAGTGATTTCAGTGGTCAGCCACCAAAAAAACAAAATCTAAACAAATAAACACAAGCCCCTGACAAAACAAGTAAATAAAAATAAATTAAATTAAAATACAAAAACTGACAATATGCCTAAACCATAAGCCAAATAACATATAATTAATATAAAATGCCTAAGTCATTTAAAAAAAACTAAACAATAAACAGTTCCAAACCCTAAAACTAAACCAAGCCAAAGACTGTTCTAAATGGTGCCCAATGTGAGGTGCCAGATATTACAGAATCATCTATTTGTAATTGATTCTATAAAGGATTAATATTTATTAAGGGGTTATATAAACGTTTATTGATATAACTTGAATCTTAAGGCAAGTTTTGGAGAGTGGAACTGTCCCACGCCATGATGGTGCCAATCTTCTCCCTGAGAACATAGGAACAAACAGAAAACAGGGCGGTGTGTAACGGGGTTCTCAATGGAGGCTGGCCACCCCCACTTAGGGTCCTGAGACCCCAAAGCTATGCCTCTAGATCTCCCTCAATAATGTCTGAATCCTACTCCATCAAACAGTGACCCTGGGCCTACAGGGAGACACAGGGGTCTGCGGGCCCCATGAGGCCTAGTCTTCCTGCACCTCTCTGCTTACCTTCAACAGCTTCCTGCCATGCTATTAACAGAGTTTTGTAGGGAGGATTAATTAGATGCTCAAATCTCCTAGTCTTATTATAGATATGCACTCCTTTGGACAAAGCTAATTATTCTGAATGAGTAAAAACTTAAGTCTTTCATTTCAAGGATAAAAATAATCTTTGTAAATAATTCATATGTGAAGTCATATTGCTGTTCATTTATCTCAGAATTGATTTTTCTATTGACTATTTACCCAAAGGTGAAAGAAGCATGCACTGACATTTATGGAAACTGAAGACCGGCAGTACCTCGGGTGTCTGAACACTGAATATTAGTGTTGAAGACCAGATGCAAATGCTATATCTACTCACTGCTAACAAGACACTGGAAGAAAGACAATCAGAAAATAAAATTTGAAAAACAGACTTTAAAGTCAGGGTATGCTTAAGTGAAGCTTGAAGATGCAGCTTGAAACAGGTAAGACCAAACATTAAGGCTGTTTTGTGCTGTTCTTGCTCATTGGATTTTGTTGTGGAGACCCTTGCCGCCTTGCCATCTGGCTAGCTTGGAAAGGCTAAGTAGCCCAGGCTGGCCTCAAACACACAATCTTCTTTCTCCAGCTTCCCAAGCAGTTGAGGTTATAAATATGAGCTACCATGCTCTACTAGAAAGTCTGTGGCTGTTGGAGCATCTATGTCTCTATTTCTTAAAATATAAAACAAAACACACAGACAAAACAAAAAAATACCTCTTAGAACAGAAATGGTGTTTGTGATTTGGTCTGAAAAAAGTTGGTCCCTTCCAACTCAGGAAAAGTTGCCAGTGACATTTACTCTTGGTATTTAGTTTCTGGGCGACCTCAAATTTAAACAAAAGGAAAAATGTCCCCTGTAAGGTACATTAAGGTTTTACTGACACCAAGTTTGGCTGTTTCTAGACTTTTGGGGTAGGTTCATCCTTCCACACCTGGATGATATGATTGCTGAAAAATCAAGAACTATTCTTACTGCTAATAATTAGCATTATAAAAAACACCTGTTGTGATTTCAATATCAAGCCTGTCTGTTTCCTTATGTCAGTTGAAGTGATGAAATCCAGGACGGAGGATAGAGTTCAGTGTCAGCACTGCTTGTCCCACAAGTGTGAGAAGCTGAGTTCCAATCCCTAGGACCTACTCAAACTAGAAAGATGTGGAGGGCACCCTGTATACTCAGCTATTGGGAGGCAGAGACAAGGGATCCCTTAGGCAGACTGGCTAGTTAGACTAGCCAACTGGTGAGCTGGGTTCAAATGAGACTCTGACTCAATACATAAGTAGCAAACTTTCTTGTCAGACTATCTTTGGATTGCCAACCCATAAATAGTGATATGGAGACTTACTGTTAATTATGAAAACTCAACCTATAGCTTAGGGTTATTCCTAACAAGTTCTTATAAGTTAAACTTACCCATTTTCTTGCTCTACATTTTACTATGTGGCTTTTAACCTTACTTTTCTTCTGAATGTTCATTTTCCTCCATGTCTCATTGCCGTCTCCCCTGCACCTTGATTATCTCCTCCTATGTCCTCTCTGCCTGAAAGCTCCACCTATACCTTTGTCCTAGCTATTGGTAATTCAGTTCCTTGTTAAATCAACCACAGGAAGGCATTTTCACACAATGTGCAAATATCCTCAAACAGAGAACAATTGAGGACCAACCTCTAACATGGTCAGCTTTCGCGATCCACCACATACAGGCACACATATGCACACATACATGTTCACCTGCACATGGAAGCATGCATACACACACACACACACACACACACACACACACACACACACACACACACACACACACACACCTCACATAACCAAAGAAGAGAAACTGACAAAAATCCAAACCCTTATATTTATAGTAATGGCCTGTTACTGTTAAATGACTTAGACCAGGGAACCGGTGGAAAAGTTTAAATCTGTTAGACTGGAAACACAAAACAGCAAAAGGCTGTTAAAAACCCCCTTTCACACATTTTCTTAGAATGGTAACAGAATTGTGACAAGTCAAAGAGAGGCTGACTGAGGTCAGTTAGTCCCTGTCTCCCCTCAAAGCCTGGCTATATTAGTGGCTTGTTCACAATCTTCAGAAGCACTCCTTCCCTGCCTAAAACATTAAGCCTCCATGGCTGAGCCTATCAGGAGTCACCAAAAATTTTGGATGCATGGATTCTTGTCTGTCCTTCCTCTTTTCTCATAGACTGTATATTTCAGTTCAGACACACATGCAAAACATCCTTGACTCTCTGTTCCCTGCAGCGGTTCCTGTTTGCACACGAAACACCACCTACTGCCTCATAAAATCCCTGTGTCCTAGGCTTGTCTCCACAACTTAGGTCCACATTATTATTTTAGTAATGACTCTCAAGCATTGGAGAAAAGCTGGTTAAATATTGTTAGCACCTTTCCCAGATGCAAAAATTCATCTTTAGATGCTAAAATCACTCAACTGTGAATGTAAAGAGAATACAAATTCAGATACACAGGGTTCAGTCAACCTTCCCGGCTCTAGCCACACTATCTTCTAAGGAGTTTCCCTTTCCAGCAATCAACTGACAGATACATTTAAGTCCTTGTGAAAACACTGTAGTGTATTCTGTAAAAATAACCTAGAAGAAATCTATAATATTTTGTAAGAATGTATGTAGAAGCACTAAGCCGTGACCTGTCTCCCTCCAGATGCCTCATGAAAATCAACAGCACAAACACATGTTAATCTGCAAAGTCAAGGTGTGTTGAGGAAGCACATTCAGAGATCTCAAGGTAGTTTATCATTCAACAATAATTTACTGGAGCTAGAGAGATGCCTTAGTGGTTGAGAGTGCATACAACTCTTACGGAGAAGGCAGCTCCATTTCCAGCAACTGTGTCAAGGAGACGCCAGTCATCAATAACTTCCTGTCCAGAGACCAAAGCTCCTGTGTTCTGAAGGCACTGATAGTCACAAGCACATACCTCCCTCCCTCCGTACACATACACACAGCTGAAATGAAACTGATTAAAAAAAAAGACCCAATAATTTGCTCATGTAATTACTTTAGGGAACATGGATGAAAATGTGTTCTCAAAGCAACATGGAAACTGGGTTGTAGGATTTGAGCTAGGCTGCAAGGATAGGAAGGTCATTTGGATGGAAGGGTGTGAGCAAATGGTGCATGTGTTGCTCAAGCCTATCTTCAATGATGAAACCACAGAAATGTGAAAGCCCTCTTCGCAGTGGAATATCACATCAGATTCATCTTCGGGGAAACGACAGAACTGGGAATGAGGAGAAAGGTAAGGAAGGTCCAAGCAACTGAGTGAAGCCAGGATCAACGGGGCCCCACCCACTGTCCTAAGAAGACAGAGGACAGGAGCCCAAGTCTACTTCCCCCACACGAAGCATTGGCTTCCGTTTCACCTGCAATCAAGGCATGGCTGAGCAGCTTGAAGAAAAGTAAGCACACAATCCAGTCATTATAGGCATTTTTACAGTTAGCCTCCTTCCTCTCTCTAGGCCTGTATTATAACTGTAGGAATTGCAGCTTTGTGTAATAAAGAAGCAGGCAATCACTTCTTGCCAGCTGCCAGGCACCTGCAGCTCTAGCTCTCCTCCTCTGGATGCTCTTTCCAGCAGCAGACATCATTGGCTTCCTGGCCAGTTGGATCTGTGCTTGACCTAACTTTCCATGTGCCCCGACTTACAGCCTTCACTCAGTCCAGACATACCCCTCCACTATGGTCTCGGTCTCCTGATGATCCATCTTAGCTCCCCTTTCTCTCGGAGGAGGGGTATTCATCCTGCAGACCAAGGTATTCAGTAGACCAGGCCTGTGTCCAGCACAGTGGAGCCTCTGTGGACACTTGCTAGCAAATGGGTGAATGAACAAATAAATCTTTGTATTATAATTTTAGGCAATCTACAATTACATACATATACATATATATATTACAATCATGTGCCTTAAACTGCATAACGTAATCGGGATAAATACATTATATAATTACATGATTATGATCAGTAGTAATAATACTGCATAAGGGATCCTCTGGAACCCTTCATGCCATATGGCTTTCCAATTCTACCCCTTCCAGAGCTGTTAAAACAGAGCGTAAGTGTCCTATTTACTAAGTTTATTGGTGTATTTTTAACATGGGCCTAAATAAAAAATATTTAATAAAGCTATGAAATATTGCATCAATTTATTTGTCTTAATTCTTCTAGGACTGCCACTGGTTGACAATTAAATTGAGCTGGCAATTTATTGAGTGCTGGTGTGTGCTTTCAATGCAAATGTAATTAAAATGCATCTGGTCTTCAATAGTACCAGGCTTCCTGACACACACACATACACACACACACACACACACACACACACACACACACACACACACACACACACCTCAAGAGTTACCCTCCCTAATAAACAATGCACACTTCTATATTCACAGACATATGCAGACACACATGCACACTTACAAAGGAACAAAAGCAGGCTGCATAACAGAGTCATAGGACAATATTGCAGGGGTATCCACCTTGTTTGCTTGGAAGGGCATTCAAGGAGGCCATGTAAAGAACTTCCAAGAAGACTTTGAAAGGTCATGGCAAGCACAGGGGACATTTCTGGGAATGTTCTTAGCACTGCCCTAGAAGCTAGTGCCAGAATGGCCTTATGCTGAAAACACGGGGAACAACTATTTTCTGATCAGAGAAATGAAAATTATCACCACTGACCCAGATCTAAACTCAAAGCCGGAGAAGTTAGGGTCCTACATGTAAAAATGGAAACAAAACAAAACAAAACAAAACAAAACAAAAAACCCCATTAACTTTGCAGACAGCAAGAAGGAATTATTTCAAACTTTTTATATTAAGGTTTTTCTTGAACAGAACAACAAAAATGGAGACCCTAAGGGTCAGGGCTAATCATCCTGAGTCTATCAACAAATTTCCATGTGTAGATGCTTAAAGAGGGTCAGGACACAGAAAAACCCACTAAGGACCCCCCTCTCCAGGATTGCAATCCAACTAAAAAGAAATGCGAAAACATCCATCAGCAGAGTCAGTAAACAGCATGTGAATTGCAGAGGGGAAGAAAAATGTGGAGAAACTCAAACAAAGAAAATTCTGGACTTGATCTAAAAGGAATACTGCAGAATGAACTTTAAGCAGACATGAAATGATGTCAGAGCATCCGTCATGAAGGGTACCATTGAGGATGGTCAGCATGGCAACTGCCAAGATGCCAGCTAGCTATCTGTCTCCAGCATATTGTGTTTCTTTTTCTGTGATCGAACTGATCAGTTTTTGTGAACTCAATGGGAGCCACAGCCATCAGCGAGAGGAAACCTCCACTAAGGAACTGCTTCCCTCAGACTCATCAATAGGCAAGTCTATGGATTGTTTTCTTGATTCATGATTGATGTGAGAAGAATGCCATCCCTGGGCTGCGGTCCTGGACTGTATAAGGAAGCAGGCTGAGCAAGCCATGGGGAGCCAGCTAAGAAGCTCTCCTACACAGTCTGCCCTACTTCAGTTCTTGCCTTGAGGTTCTGTTCCCTCAATGGTAGACTGTGACGGGAATGCATAAGCCTAATAAACCTTTTCCTCCCTGTGTGGTTTTTGGTGATGGTGCATTGATCACAACAGAAATCAAACTGAGACAATGACTTCTGAGAGCAAAGTGACAATACAATTCGCCCAGAACAGGGGACAACTGTGGAGTAAAGGTCATAGGTAGAGTGAAGAGGGCTGACATGGTTGGCCTCAATAGATAAAAATTTAGTAGATGTCTATTACAGTCAGTAAGGTGACCTCAAAAACACAGGAAATGAAGGTAAGAAACCAGAAGGGAAATGGAAACAGACATTAAAGGGTATTTCAAATAATCTAAAAGAAGACACCATAGGGAAACTATAAAATGAAGCTAAATAAAACCAGTGTAGACAAACAGAAAACTCACAGCAAAATGGATTCTCCTAATCAGCCATATCAGTAGCCACAAGAGGTGTGGATGGTCTGTCAGAAAACTGTCAGTTTGTAGAAAAATAAATAAGATCCTAAAGAAATCAGTGTTAAACAGAGGAAACAATACATTGTGAGTCATGAGATGGATCTTTTACAGGAGGGGTGGAAGCAATAAAAGTTGGAATGACAGTTTCACAGCCCCAAGAATTCTCTGGAACATCAATTCTACTTTAAGGATGTGACTTGTGAAGTCTAGGGATTGGATCTTGTTGAAGTAGTGAAGAAAATTAACAAGAGGAAAGCTACATCTTTCAGGCAAGGATGGAAAGAATAACGGAGTGGTTGGCCCAGTTCCAGACAAGGGAACCCCACAAGAAGGAAGGGTCCTAGATGAAAAGATAAGGGACATCATGCTGACCCCTCCGGGCTCAAAGCAGAACTAGTACAGAAAGCAAAACAGTATAGTAGATGCAGCTGCAGTTAGAGCTGAGACTGTGTTCATTTTGCTCAAGAACAGACAGAAAATGAGCAAAAAGGGAGAGCTGAGCCCTCCTGATGGCTGGATCTAACTGCTATTTCCAGGAGATTCTGTTGAGTCATAGCAGAATATATAACCTCTCTTCCAGAATATCATGAAGTTTCACCATTCGAGGCCACACCCTTGGTGGGAAAACAAAGCCCAAGCCTTTAAGGGAATAGAAATAATATAAGGTACAATCTCAGATCCAAACAGGATCAACCAGAAATCAGTAACAGACAGATAACAGGAAGTCTCTGAATATTTGGAAAGTGTACAATATTGGCCAGAGAGAACATCCCAAGAGGAATTAGAGAATATTTTCAATTGAACAAAGATGTAAACAAAGTCTATTAGGGTTAACATGATAAAGCCTGGAGTGCTCATAGAAAAACTGGGGATACTGTCTTTACTAGGAATATCAAAAGCTGGTTTTTGATGCTCTCTCTCTCTTTCTGTCTCTCATACACATACACCGAGAGAGACACACAGAGAGAGAGAGGGAGAGGGAGAGGGAGAGGGAGAGGGAGAGGGAGAGAGAGAGACACACAGACACACACAGAGGGAGAGGGAGAGGGAGAGGGAGAGAGAGAGACACACCGAGAGAGACACAGAGAGGGAGAGGGAGAGGGAGAGGGAGAGAGAGAGACACTAGCCATTAGGCAATCTATTAGTCATCAACTGACCAGGAAGTGCTGGCCACACATGAAACTGAAAAGCAGGACTATCCATGATATGTAAAGAATTTCTTAAAATTTACATGATCAAAGATGATTGAAGAGGCTTGTCTGGAAACTGGAAAAGAACAGATCTGGACACATATCTCTTAGGGTCCATGAAAACAATAACAACCAGGAAAATAAAACTTAAGCCACGCTTATCATATTGATAAGAATAAAATCACTAAACCAAGTGAACATTTTTATATGTGACTAAATAGGTGTGAACATTTTAGGGAGTAAGTTAGCAATAACTCCACAGCTAGGAGCACCCGTGTACATTTTTTGGGACCCCTAGCAAGCTGTTTCCCCCTTATTAAGAAAGAATGAGAAGCATATTCCAGGTGTGTAAACTAGCATACTTGGTAACAGCAGAAACACGGGATTCTGTTTTCATAGTTTCCCATACCAAGTTGTTAAATTGTGGACACGATCCCAGAGATTTCATGACTATCTTTACTTAAAAACTGAATTTGAGAGAAAGTCAAAGTGGGACAGATTGTCTCACACCTAAAACAAGGTAGAAGTAGTTTCTGACCACCATCTCTCTGCATCTTTGGTAAACTGAAGGCCAAGACACCAGACAATGGTAGCAGCTGTGTCCATCTGGAAGCCAGAGACGAGGAGCACTGGGATGTTTCACCTTGGGATCTCAGGTGGCCGCACAGTGAGATGGCCTTACGGCAGGGCCAGAGGTATGTCCCTAGTCCCTTCCTGTCCTCTTTAGTCAGTCTCCTTTGAGGCTGCTGAGTGTATAAATGCCTGTCATCACTCATTCCATGGGTCAGAAAGAACATCTCAATCCTAAGGCTTTCTCACTTAATCGACAGCTGACACTCAGGCTGAAATACCAAAAAGACAACATATCAAAATGAGACAAAACACTGCAGAAACATCAACTAATCAGTCAATCAAATCAGAAAAACAATTGCAAAATCATCTGTAGGAGTGTCAGATTTACTTACACTGAAAGCGTACACAGTGTCAGCTGCTATTTTATGGGCACAGTATGATTTATGGATCTAGTTGGCAACGTACAACTGCAGATGAGGCCTTTGCTGCCTTCAGAATGATGAGTCAGGAGGGATGGGATCGAGAACTCCACTATTGATTTCTCTAAAAACATAGCTCAAAGGCTAATACAGAAAAACGTTAAGATTTATCAAAGTGCTTATCAAAGATTTTAACTAATCACTCCACTTTAAACAAATTAAGTTCATAGTATCTTGTAATGAAAAAACTTTAAATCATAAATATGGGACTGAGAGTATGGTCAGTGGGGAAAGAAGCTCTGAGTTCAAATTCCCAACACTCTCATAAGAACCAGGCATGCATGGCTATGTGTTTCTGTAACCTCACAACAGACAGATGGAGGCAAATGGATCCTGGGGACACTCAGGCCATTCAGTCTAGCTAAAACAGCTAGAGGTTCAAAAGGAGACCATAAAAAAAAGTGGAGAGTGATATGGGAAGACACCAAAGCAATCTCTGACCCCTTTATATCTACACCTGGATAAGTGCACCTGCATGCACACACATGCTTATCCATACCTTAACACACACACACACACACACACACACACACACACACAGAGGAGAGAGAGAGAGAGAGAGAGAGAGAGAGAGAGAGAGAGAGAGAGAGAAACAAAGAGACAGACACAGACACACACACAGAGACAGACAGACATACCCAGAGAGACAGATGGATACTCCACACACACACAGAGACATAGACACATATACAGAGGCAGACAGAAACACACACATACAGAGATAGACACACAGACACACACAGAGACAGACAAACACACCCAGAGAGACAGATGGACACTCAGGCACACACACAGGCAGACAGACACAGACACACATACAGAGTCAGACAGACACAGACACACACACACACACACACACACACACACACAGAAACAGATAGACAGACAGACAGACACACACACACACATACACACACAGACACATTTTTCTCTCCAAATAGGAATTAGGTCCTTTGGATCTAGATTCCAGATATGATGTTAAGTCTTCTGGTGTTTAGAATACTGGCTCCAGAGAGTGATCAGTTCATATAGGAGTAACAACACTCTTTGTGAGCACATTTAATTCATGGGCACAGTGCTGCTCATGTTGCACGCACCTTCTTTACTAATCTAAAACATAATTTTGATCTGTGTGCTAAAAGAGCTAAGATTCTTATTTAATTATGTCTTCTCCCCTTTTAGCTAAATATTTTAATAAAATTTTGGAACTAATATTATAATTTGTTTACTAGGATTTATATACCAATGCAAATGTGTTCTCCGTGGCATCGTGCTCCTTATATCTATGTGTGGTTGAGCACTCTTTCTCCACTAAGGGTGGTCAGTGTACAGACACTGAAAAGCTTGTTTTTCATTGCCCATGTTGCCAATCCTCTGATTTTTCATCCCTGTTCTTTAAAACAACAACAACAACAGTATCAACATGTTTTTACAACTGAATTCACCTCATTGGTAATAAATGATTAATATCTTAAATTAAAATACTATGAATTTTATTATATTCAGGTCACACATGGAGAACAACAAGAAATACAAAACACAGGATTTACTCTTTTTTTTCAAACTTCTACTTACCTAAGCAGGACATGGCCTGCCCCTGAGGAAAGCCCTGCCATTTCACTCAAGCTATCAAAGTAATTTACTGTCTTCATTTCTCACACACAACGTGTGAGTCATGAGTGCAGAATACTGATTCCCTGAAAGCTGGGCTGTGGGAAGGCATTTCCTAGTCTATGTATCCTTCTGCTTATCCCTCAGATGAATGGATAATCAGATAGTCACAGACATATGGATGGATAGATGATAAGAAGACTAATGACCAAGATACAGACACATAGATGACAGACAGAGGACAAGATGATGAAGACAGACATGTCCCTTTTGTAAGAATTAACTAGTTTCGGGTCCACATCCCAGGCTTCAGAGGCACCCTGTTATTTAAACCAAACATATCTACATATCTTTATTTCACTTGACAGTTTGTTTTAATTCTGTGCTGGAACAATTTCTAGTAGTTCATACCACAAATAAATGAATATAGAAAGTGAACACTGAATTTGTTTAGTGCCTGCTATTCTTCATTTTGTTGATGCATGACATTACAAAAGGTTTCTTTGATGGTTCAGTAAAACAAACCACGCAACAATTTGCTCCTTGTTTGGGTCGATTTTTTATTGATCCTCGTCTGGTATTCCACCAGCGGCTGTGTCAGGGGTGGACAAGGTATTTATGAAGGTTGTGAAAGCTGGCCTGCAATGCATTTATCAGAAATTATCAATGATCTCTTATGATGGGTATTTGGATATGGCCAATGCTCACAGTAACTTTGTATATTCTTTAAACACTAAGGAAGTGTTTTGTAAGATTAGGTAGATATGTAAAGTATCCACTGTGAAAATAAAAGATAAAGCACACAGTACAACCATGGAGGGAGGCGAGGGGACTCTAAGACAACAGAGAAGGTGTTGGTGCAAAGGGAATGTGTGAATGTAAATATGACACAATTGAAAGAAAAAAGAAACATCTTCCCTTACAGTGTCCTGTAGGGGGACTATGTTGTTACATTGTAAATAACTGAATTGCCTACTAGTTTAATAAAAATGTTGATTGGTCAAAGGCAGACAGGAAGTGTGGGCAGAGCCACCAGACTAAGAAAACTCTTGAAAGTGGAAGAACAGAGAGAGACACCACAGAGTTGCCAGACAAGCCAGAAGCAGCAGAGGACAACTATGCGGTTCTGAGAAAAGGTACCGAGCTGCATGGCTGAACAGGATAAGAATCATGGGTTAGATTAAAAGCAAGAATTAGCAAGTTATATGTCTGGGCCCCAGGTCAATAAGTGTACAATTAATATAAGTGTTTGTGTATTTCAGTGGGACTATGGGACTGTGGGTCTGAAAGTCTGGGCCAGAAACAATACTACAAATGACAGCCTAGCTTGGGTAAATATACCAACATAAAGCCAAAGAAAGCTTAAAAACAGTCTGGAGCACAATGGAGCCAAAAGCAGCTTCTGAGTTGTGCCTCTCAAGTGGCCCTTGGTAAAGAGACTGAGTGCTGTATTGAATTAAACTACAAAATCGCATGTTTGCTGCAAGCAACTTAAGCTGAACAAGGCCAGTTCCTGAGCTTCAATGTAAGCAAGGAACTGTATAAGGTGGATTTAAGGTTTCTGTTAATAAGGACAAAAAGGAAACAGAGTCAAAGACTGCTATTAGTGGTAGCAGCATTTTCTTGGGCAAGCTCTGTTTGCTGGAGGCAATCAGAGGTGTGGCTTTTTGAAGAGAACCCTCATGATTCAGCCTTAGAGGCGAAACACTTGTGAGTCTTTTAAGAGGCCCTGCTGCCAAATACTTAAATGGAGTTCATGAGTAGCAGATGGCAGTGCTTTACTTGGTGATTATATGGACCCTAAAATTCCCCAGAGCGGTAAGGTAATTGTGGATCCTATCAGTACTGGCTAAAAAGATAAATCCTATGAAGCTAGACTAGGAGCTGAGTGGAGCCAGTCAGCCAGTGAAGCCTTTGAAGTCACACCCTGGTAGATTGAAGGTGTGGACAGAAACAGAATAAGATGAGAAATAAGAGATATACAATAAAGACAGATTCCAAAAAACTAAATGGTTTAGAGTGTGCTAAAATATTTATATATGGTGGCTTGAGAAAGAAAAAGGATAAAGTCCTTAAAAAGAAATAGAGTAAAAAAAAAAAGCCACGTAAAGATGGAAAATTCAAAGAATGTCTGGATACTGTATGTTATTGTCTTGTCTTTAAGTTTTTTGACTATAAAGGAAGTAGTAAAAACTGCTAAAGCCATATGAATATAAATACTGCTGTATTAATTCAACCTATATATTTGGTAAATGAGTTGACATTAAAATTGAAATAGAAAGATAAGCTACTTTGGAGAAGAGGGTTTTTATTTATTTATTTAATTTAATTTAATTTTTTTTTATTTCCACAGAAAATAAGAGGCTGTGGATTTATTCCTGGTTAAAGAAAATAAAGAAATAAAGTTTGATCGAGGAAGACCCCCTGAAAAGTCTCCAAAGGAAAAGGATGGCCCAGATGATTCACCATTTCAGAGCACCTCTGTTAAGTTTCCTGAACTCTGTATCCAAAACTACTTCAAGGACGCTGGCTGAGATGACTCAGCCTTACAGACTGTTTCACTAGGACTTGTCCATAATCCTAAATTTTGATTTGGGTTCCCATGGGATTGTCAGTGGCCCCATTCAGCAAGAAGTAGTCTAGAAAATGACACCCACATTTCCAAAAAATGGATTGTGGATGTTTGTATTTGTTTACAGTGTTGGTTACAAGTTGTTATAAATAATAGTGAAAAAAATATACAAAGGAAATTAAATTTGGGGTTCTTGTTTTAAAAAGAGAAAAGGGGATATGTAGGGAGATTATGTCATTACATTGTAAATAATCGTCCCACCTACTAGTTTAATAAAAACTCTGATTGACCAAAGGCAGACAGGAAGTATAGGCAGGGCTACCAGACTAAGAAAACTCTGGGAAAAGGAAGAACAGGGCAGAGATGCCACAGAAATGCCACAAAGTTGCCAGACAAGCCAAAAGATGCAAAGGACTTAATATGCTGCTCTGAGAAAAGGTACCGAGCCACATTGCTAAACAAGATGAGAGTCATGGGTTAGTTTAAGAGCAATAGCTTGCAAGTTATATGCCTGGGCCCCAGGTCAATCAACATACAATTAATATAAGTATCTGTGTGTTTCAGTGGGACTATGGGACTGTGGGTCTGAAAGTCCAGGCCACCAGGCTAGGCCAGAAGGTCTGAGCCAGACACCTAATACAACAGTGTCCAGTGTGGACTTTAGCAAGGTGTAGGAGGTGGGGCTCATACCCATAGTGCACAACAGACAGTGAAAGTTATTCCCTCTGTAACCTTCCTGTCTGCACACCTGTGCTCAGTGTGTCTCCATCTGCTGCCTTATTGAGACAGATTCTTGGTAGTGGGCACACTCCCTGTTGGAAGAAGGAGCCTTAGGGGGAGGAAGAGAAACAGGAGAGAAGGGAGGGAAAGGAGGAAAAGGAGGAAGGAGAGAGGAAGGGTGAGGTAACCATCCTGAGATGGATACACCAGCATTGCACTCACTGCTACATCTTTCTCCCAGGTTTAACTTCTAAGAGTCCAAATCATACTAAGTAGCACAAACTTTAAAGAACATTATTGAAATCTCATAAAATGTATATATATATATATATATATATATATATATATATATATAAATGTCATATTATTCCTGTAAATGCTGCCTAATTCCCAAATAATCCTTCAATGCTTCTCTAACCTAAAAAAAAATTCTATCTGTGCATTTACAAGATCCTCCAAAAACCAATGTGTGCGATTCTGCCCTAATTCAAGTCTGGTGTTATTCATGCCTAGGGCTATGCAAATATTCCACTGTGGCTCATTACAGAATACACTGACACACCAGCACACTGGTACACCAGCATGTGGGGGCTCTGTAGGACTGTAAATGACTGCAGCCCCAAGTTCTGTGATCTTCAACTACTTTAATTGAAAGTCAGCTTTCTTTGTTTACATGTAGAGGTATCACATCTTGCAAGTTAATAAAAGCTACAGTGAAAGATAATATATTATTTGTCTTGAAGAAAGGAACAGACACTACTTTCAAAGGCTCTGATATTGGAATTTTATATTAAGAACAGGTGAAGGTCAGGGGAGATAGCTCAGTGGAAAAAACTTGTCCCTCGCAAGCAAAAGGAATTGAATTAAAACCCCCTAGACCCCTAAGACAATACTGGGCACTGTGACTCTTCTCATCACAACTTTGGAGACAGACAGACATACCTGGGACTTGCTGGCCTAGTATGAAGGTGAATGGTACTCGAGGAAAGACAGGTGAAGATGTTCGCTGATCTCCACAGACATGTACACACACACACACACACACACACACACACACACACACACACACACACACACACACACACGCAATGAAGAGGCTTGGAAGTACAGGTCAGTTGTAGAATGCATGCTTTCTATCAACACAGTAATCAACACTTAGCTCCACACAGAATAAACATACTGGCTTTGTATGCCTAGTGTAAAGAAGAAATATTTGAAAATAAGTGGATTTTATGACTAGTAACAGTGAACTTAGTGTACCAATCAGACACATTTGCAGGCATGAGAAATGAACTCTGTCTGGGCTTCATCCGTGGGCAGGGTATTTGGGAAAGCAGAAGGCCAGGAAGCCTGAAGAAAAGGTTGGAAAAATGGGCAGTGGACTTCTGACTAACATTCATCTGCCACCCCCCATTAGTCCTCAAAAAGGGCTACATCTATGCCTTCCATCCCTTGTGTTTTAGGTCTCTTGCCCACTATTGACACTAGACAGTAGCTCAACTTGCCTTTATGTGGAAGCAGAGAAAGGAGAGAGAGCATCTTTCTTGTGGCTCATCAAGGTAGGTGAGGGATGTCATAATGAGACCAGTAGTGGACCAACAGGACCACGGCTGTCCACTGGGTCTTTAGACCAAGAACTGAAGTGCATGGAGAGGTGAGACATGCCCCACTTTCCTCTTAGCAGGATATGTGGTCTTGGCATCTCACCCTTGGCAAGTGACCAACTCTGTTTGCTTTATAACACATTTTGTCTTTATCATTATCACTGCTGACATCCTCAGACAGGGATTTGGATGGTTCACTTTAATTCTACTGCTGTAAGGCCAGTGAGTTCAGCACTGGTTTTATACAATTCCTGTGGAATTATTCTGGCAGAAAAATCTAAAAGGCCACATGTCTTGCTGTGTCCACACTTCCTCTAAAAATGTCAGGGAAGAGATAAATCCTGGGGACAAGTGGCGGTTAAACCAAAGTGTCCCATAACTCACAGCTTCTTGGCAGCTAGGAATCTGCTGCTACCTCTGAATACCTACAGTCAGTGCCACAGAGAAGAAACATGGATTTCCATATTTGGGGAATCAGGGTGAGGTGACTGGATACTTCTTTCAGGGAAGGGGTGCATATTTGAAAAAGTCTCTTAGAAAACTAGAGACGGAGACAATTTCCAGAACCTTGGCCTGTGTTCTCTGGAACAAGAATGTCCAGAGACCCCAGGCCATGAAGGGCTTCCCACCAGCTCCAGGAACACAGTGTAGTAGCTGGGAGGGGCAGGGAGGGCAGCTTCTCACTGTATGAACTCAGAGGAGTCAACTCTGACATAGAGAGCCCTGTTCAGGGCAGGGTACACTGGGCATCTGTGGTGCTTGCAGAGTAAAGCAGATGCCCCTTTCAGGAACACAGGCAAGACCAGGACAATTTATTAACCTCACCAATCAGCATTTTCTTCTCATTTCAGCACCTATAGATCAGTACAAGTGATTTCTGCAGATTGCCTACTGTAGAGATTTATTTCTAAGATTAAAATTATTGATTTTTTTCACACCATCTCATCAGTGTTACTTAGAAAAATCTCAGCTCATAATGTGGCTGTGCCTACATGGCATCAAATACATCTACGAAAGCTAACCTCATTAGGACAAGACTATCTCATCCTGAGTTCCTGTGCATCTGAAAAAACTGGTGTCTTACTTTCTCCTGAATAACCTTTATTTTGGTGCAATTTCCAAGGTCAAATGGTGAGCATGAATATGTAATCATGACCTACACACAAGATTTTTAATTTAAACATGTTCTTACAATAAGCAGCCTTGGATGTGTTTGTATGTGTGTGCACGTGTGTGAGAGTACATGTGCTTATATGATTGTGCACATTGTATGTTAAGGTATATGTATATACATGTGTATGTGCAGGTGCATATACATATTTGTGTGCATGAATATAGAGGCTAGAGATCAACCCTCATTCCTGTTCCTCAGGAGATGTTAAGTTCATTCTTTAAGACAGGGACTCAATACTGGCCTAGAGCTCACCAGGAAGGCAAGGCCGGCTAGCCACCAAGCCCCAGGGATCTGTCTCTCTCTACCATTCCTGTAGTAAAGTTCAAGCATGTACTACAACATCCAGATTTCCCCCTGGGTCCTGGATATCTAATTTGAGTCTTCCTGCATGCACAAGTGAACACCTTATTGACTGAATCACTTTGGAAGCTCCATATACAGTATCTTAAATGAAGCTGATTATATAGAACTTGAAGGTTCTGAGAAAGAATATCATGCTACAGGACCTCAGGGCATCTAGATGTTATTTCCAAGTCCCTGTCACTGCAACCTTCTGCATTAGCAGAAAATACCATCATAGTCAGACGGTTTTATATCATCACTGCCACCATCTTATGATTTTTAAAGTACCACAGCAAAATGATGTCTATAATACTCTGCTAAAAATATGTCAGCTTTTAGCCATTTGGGACATTGTTCTTTTTCCAAAACAAGAAGAACACTGTAGACACTTGAGATGGAAAAGAGAGAGAAACATTCAGACACAGGGCCATAGATGGGTGTGGGAACAGCCTGAGACCTCAGTCAAGGAAAGAGACCAGGGATCATGACTCAGTGCCTACCTGTCATGGTTTAATTCCACTCATTGCTGCAAGAAGGAGGATGTCCTTACCTGGGTTGTGTGACTTTCTCGATGTCTCTGAAATGATGAGGTTCCCGTACCACTCAGACACAGCCTTGAACATCCATCATCCTCAGGTATACCTGTGGAGGTCAGCACAGAACTGTGGTGAGGTTGTGTCTCTGTGTCGAAATGTAAAATAAAACAAAGCCCTTCTTACTTAGCTAATAAACAGACCCTGTAACACTCCATGCACTAAATTGTTAGACAACAGCAGATATTCATTGAATATTAAAATGTGCAGCAAGATGGAAGTACCTTTAGCTCCTGTAGTTTCAGTAGACAAACGAGGAGCTATACTGTCTGAGAGACAATGGCAGCAAACTAGTAGATAATCAGCTGTGACTTAAGGGGGAAGCTAGGGGGCTTTCCTAGAGCCTGAACCATCCCAAGATTCTCTAGGAAGGAAGAAGAAGGAGACAGGTGCTGTTTCTCACATGGAGGATGATGAAAGTTCATATTTCATTTGTGGGGCAGTGTGGGGGGAAAAGCAAGAAACATGAGACAGAAGCACACCTGGGTGTCAAGGAAACCACAACTACACTCCTTTTGTTGGCAAAGGTGGGGTGGTGAGTGTCCTCTCCCATAAAACTGACCAATCACAACCTACCAGTTCTTAGTCAAATGCTAAATGGCCTCCAGGAAATGCACATACTCCTCCCCAGAGGTCACAAACACCCTATGAGGCAGCCGATTTTCTTCATTATCCTGCACAGGAGAGGCTCATCTGTGACCCTTGGCATTTGGCCTGTGTAAGCCTGTATTCTAAGCTGTCCTGTGAATCAGAAACAGTAGTATTCTTGGCCTTTACTCACTGGATGCACCGTGACTTATGACAATCAAAATGATTTTAGGTATTATTAAATGCACCTTGGGGACAAATATGTTCCCCTACAACAACTGAGAGCTGTCCTGATGGAGATGGTATGTACTGCCCCAACTGACTTGATTAATAAACATGAACAGATTAAAAAGAGAAATAACTACCCAATGAAATAAATTCAACCAAGGAAACTTTAAATACTGAAGCAATTACTCATTTCTTCTGGAAACATAATTAACTAGCTCAGTTTAATTGATTAAACATATACATGATTCCTAAATTAAAAATCATTAGGAAACCACTGTGCATTTTTCCAATTACAGGAATGCATTAGTTCCTCAGGGGAGTCTGAGTCCAATCAACATGAGGCAGGCCAGTCTACCTTCTTGGTAAATGTATACATGCCTCCATATTTTTTTTTAAAAAAAGCTCTGTCAACGTTTTCATAGCAATTCCCTCCAATATGAAATATTCCATTCCAGAGTGAAGCTCCTTAAGACTCTGAAAGTTCCAAAGAGAGACTAGTTAAGACTCAGAAAAACAACTCATTAATTCCAGGAAGTCCCTGAAGCTGATTAGTTTCACAAGGCTATCCATCTCCAAGGTTATATTATCAGAAGATAAGAGACCTTTTAATCTGTTAAGCACCTTGCAGTTCATTCAGAACTCCAGAGTTCTGGTTTTGATGGGGTTAGGCTTTTAGAGGTGTAGGTATCTATGAGTAGTACCTGCTTCTATAAGTAACCTCATTAAACTCACTGATTTGTTAACTTGAATTTTGGTGGTACTACTTTACATTATCCCATCAACCGATTGCATGATATAATTGAAAGCTTAGATATGCGCATAGAAACCTTCAGATCTAAGACAAGGCACCATCTAGAGAAAGACTCCTTATCAAAGAATATGAGGGACAATGGATGGGAACAGAGGTATAGAGGGCCAAGTTCAAGATGGGGCAAATGTCCAGATTGTTCAACATCCTAGTAATTTCTGTTGCTGTGAAAAAAAAAATTAACACCTCAAAGCAACTTAAGAAAGTATTTATTTTGTCTCATAGTTCTAGAAGGCACAGTCCATCATGGTTGGAAAGGCATGGAAACAGGAGGAGGAAGCTCACTGGTCAGATTGAGTCCACAGTCAGGAAGCAGAGAATGAATGAACAGAAAGTGAAGCTGGCCTATGAAGTCTCAAAGCCTGCCTCTAGTGATCTACTTCCTCCAGTGATGCTCCAACTTCTAAGGGTTTCAGCTTTCCTGAACCAGGTGGGACCAAGTGTTCAAACACGTGACTCTCTCTGTGGATGTCTTGCATGCAAATCACAGCATTCAATGTCTAGTAGACAGGAGATCAAAGGCAGGCAGAAGAAGTGTGACCCATCTTTCAAAAAATAACAATTTATAAATTAGAAGCTTGACTTCTGGTATCGAAAGGGAAAAATCAGTTTAGATCATGATCACAGATCCAGAAGCCAGTAGCACAGTGTGCTTTCCAGAGGATTGATGGATAAAATTAAGAAATATTTGTTAGCATTCACTGAACGTGGTGCAGAGAATTATAGTGGAGAAGAAAGAAAGGGCCCCAGTGCTGAGAATCCCAAAGCTTAATGGGCCAGCAGCTAATTAGAAAACAGAAGAATGAACTCGGGGCTGAGAAGAGTACAAGAAGGGACTCCATGCAGGGAGAAGCAAAGAGTCCCACCTAGGAGATGTGAAGGAACACTTGGAGGACATTTGCCTATATGCTGCTGGCTAGATGGTGAAGGGACACTGGAGGACATTTGCCCGCGTACCCCCAAGGCCAGTCAGTGCAGAGGTGTCTTTGCCTCTGTAGAAAATAGGTTTAGTCAAATGAACACAAATATGAAGCCAGCAGAAAATGTAGGGTTTGTGCATGGATGTGTCTCAATTTTGAGCACTATTTAGTAAGTCACAGTGAAGCAAACATCAAGTAGAGATCTGAGACCATTATTTATATAGCTAGATGGAAAGTACACAACATAAAGTGTAGGCGTTGCTGGGTGGGGGTTGAGGGAAGTAGGGGTTCACCCTGATGGGAGGGGTCCAAGAAAGGTTCCTGCTGGGACAACTTGGGAAGAAGACCATAGTAAAGTGAACCAGGAACTGCAGGTCCAGCTAAGAACAGAGAAAACATAGGCCAGGAGACCCAAAGTTGCCCAAGGAAACAGCCTGTCCATCTCAGAGAACTGGAGAATGTATTGGAAGGTAAAGTTAGCCAGATATGAGAGGGCTTTGAGAGCATTTGGTGGGGATGTTACAATGCTTTGCAAGTAACTAGTGACATTGTAGACTTTTAAGAGATGATGACATTTTATGAAAGTCCTGCATGAAAGGCAGTTGCTACCTGCTGAGGACATGATAGGGCCTGGGAGCCACAGAGGGTACAGGCCAGGGTTAATGTAGAGGTAGGGGCTGGTGAGGACAGAGGTGGGTAAGCTGGGGAGCAGGGGAGCTTGTCAGAACAGGGGTCTCCTTTGAGTAACAGCAGAGTAAGAAGGAACCTCTCAAAACAACAAAGGTGGAGAAACTACTATAGGAACTTTATATTTATGTAAAGAATACATGAGCTCTACAAGTGTGTATGCTTTAGCCTTGTCCAATCTGTTTCTACTCACACTGGACTAGACATGCCAGCCCTTAGATGTGCATGGTTCACTCCAGACTGTTTCTTGTGCTGCACACTAATTAGACCATGAACTTTAATTTATCTCCATGTTCCTCATCTATTTCACATATGACTTCCCCATGCACTCTCAGAGAACATCTAAGGTTTGGTGAATGAGTGCTGTTGACTGAACACTAACAGAGAGTCTGACGTAGCCATTTGTATCACTCTCTTTAGAAGTTGAGAAAATTGGAAAGTGAAAGGCTAAGTACCATGGCTGGGGTTTGGGGTGCTATTATGTCAGATTTGGGGTTTGGTACTGGCAAGATGACCACTTAAGCCCCCGAAAAGACATCACTGGAAAGAACGGCAAAGCATGACCCTAGCCCATTGATTTCAACCCCAAGTTTCCAACGCCAGCAAGAGAACATTTTGTTAAACAAGGTCCAAACTAGAGATGCCTTAACATAACTTCCCAATGTCTGGGATCATGAAGAGTGGGGCAGGGCTTGGCAGCTATGGCCCCTTCTGCTTCTCCACAAAGACAAATGCAGTACTCTTCTCTTTGTAAAGTGGAGGCTTGCTTCCTTCACTCTGGTTCTTCAGATTAGAGTCAGACAATGTTGTGAGCTCCAAAGAATCTGTACAGTTTCAGAAAAAAAAGCTGGAGAATGTGGACTGACACATAATTTATGGAATCCTATTCTAGGCTCCCTGTCCTTGAGGATGACTGATTGGAAGTCTACTTCACTCTCCTCTGGCCTGCATGACTCGGATCTGATGTCTCCCAGCTCAAGATGAAGGGGATAGTGAAGGGATCCTGGGTTCTGTGATGAGGTCAGCAGTCATTCTCTCCAAGCCTTTTATTGGCAAAGATAACTCAGTTATACACAGAGAGGGAATATAATATGTATAAAAAGAAGAGAGATAAATGTAAGCTCAAATGTAATGACTCCACCCTTAATTGCCATTTTTCCTGATGCTCAGCAATAAAATGCAAATTCATTGAGCAGCAGAAAGAAAATCATACTGATCATAAAATGTCCTAGTTGAAACTTTTTATATCTCTACTTTGCCACAAAATAAACATCTTTATATTTACCATATTTTTGTTTGATATAGTTGAGGCGTTCTAACACTACAGGCGGCTCTCGAATGCAATGATAAATAACCACAAGTCCAGGGAATAATTAAATACACAAAAAAGTCTCCAAGTCTGTGTTCACATCAGCAAAAGGATGGCAATTAAAGTAAGTGATCGCTATAATTAGCTGCACATAACTGTATTTCAGCAAATGAGCAAACATAATTATTTCTGGGAAACAGAGGTAGCATGCAGATCCTGGCACTGCAAAGAAATCATTTCCTAGAAAATAGTGCTATTTTTGACTCATTCAGAACTTTAAATTATTTTAAACACTTACTTGCTTTTGGTGCCTTTATTTAGAATGGACATTGACTGCACTACGGGTAGAGGCATGATAAATCCATATCAAAAATTACTCCCAGGGGCTGGAGAGATGGCTCAGTGGTTAAGCACACTTGCTGCTCTTCCAGAGGACCTGAGTTCAGATCTCGGCATTCATAACTTGTGAATAGATACTACTGACTGAACACAAACTCTGGAATAGCCCCATTCTACTAGCTTCCTTGTAAAAGTCCTGGCACATAGCCCTGTATCATGCTCTTTAAAGAGGATAAAATTAGAAGGTTTGCAAGGTTAAGTACTACCCCAGGTTGGATATTATTGCATTGGATATGGAGATTGTAGCTGAGCAGGATGAAACTATACTGGAGGGAGTAGTATTCCAGGGAATCTGATGCCCTCTTCTGGCCTCCGTAGATACTTTTAGTCACACACACACACACACACACACACACACACACACACACACACACACACACACACACACACACACACAGAGAGAGAGAGAGAGAGAGAGAGAGAGAGAGAGAGAGAGAGAGAGAGAGACAGAGAGAGAGAGAGAGAGAGAGAGAATGAGAGAAAAATATGCACACACATTCATACACACACAATGCACTCTTACGTGCACATGCACACACACACACACTCCAAATAAAATAAAATAAAATAATAATGTCTTGTTCTCTACTACACGTACCATGGTCTTGTGCAAGTCATAGGCTCCATGTGTGGAAATTGCTCAGCTCTGTAACACTAAGGACTGGATTTTTCTTGCTGTCTGCCTAGCACTAGCAAGCTGTACCCTTCCTTCAGTAGGCAGAAGCTTACTGAGGTTCCAACATACAGTGCCTGAAACTGGGTAATTTTTAATAGTCCCAGGAAAATATCATGGACCAGAAACTCATGGTGCTTGTGGGTTTATCAGCATCAACCTGTTAAAATTTTTTGGGAGACTTGAGTCATCCTGTATTAGATTTACCCTAAGACCATTTCCCAAGTTGTAGCTTTTACCTTTTTACTTTGTTTTTGATAAAAACATAAATGAATGAAATCTTCGTCTGGAGGGAAGTTGACTCCTCCCTCTCTAATTTATTTGTTGACTGAAATGTAGCCTTGTAACTACCGTAAAGTCAAGAACATGGTGATCTTCCTGGGAACTCAGGTGCTCTCTGAGACAGAGGGGGCTAAGTCCTCCTTCCTTTCTTGGAAGACTCCTTGGGAGTCCATTAAGTTAGTTCTCTCATAATTCCACAATGTGTGTGACACATTCTGGCCAAGGTCTCTTCCTACCGCTCTTACCTCTCTCTTATCCCAACATCTCATCCCTCTTCCCCACCTGTCTTGTTTTCAGGTTCATGACTTTTTGTTGTTAAGACTCAATTATTTTAATCAGGGCCATCTGTGTGACTAGTCCACACATTGGAGCCTGGTGGATCATCAGTGAATAAACTGAAAGCAATTAACCCATGGGATTTCCTTAGGACTTCCTGCAGGTCTTATTGGTCCCCTAAAATTCTGAATGATGTATGGGTGCAAGATGCAGCCTTTACTTACATTTCCTGTGTGTAGACAAGGCTAGACTCCACCAAGCCTGGCTATGCCTGGATTGTTGTCTTTGATTCAAATTTTACTGGATTGGGTTTTGTTGTTTGTGAACAGAGGAAGACCCTGAGCTGGTTAAATGTGTGGAAAATAATTTATTCCTAATTAATGTTTTTTCTCCATTTCTTTGAATTTACACACTCCTCTATCCTAGTGAACCGCCCCCCCCCCCCATAGTTTTATTTTCTATAACTTTCATGGTATGTTTGGCATTTAGATCTAGAAATTTCCTTGTAGGAAGAGGTTCAATTACAAATTCAATTAATTTACTATTTATAAATTTCTTAGCTTTCTGTCTTCAACTATTTTGATAGAAATATATCTGTCTGTCTATATAAATTTCCAAATTCATTTTGGAACACATTTGTTGGCACTCCCTCTGTGCTTTCCTGTGATTTCCGTAAGCTGGGAGTAATGCCCACCCCTCTACATCCGGATTCTGCTCTCTGTGCCCTTGGAGCTTGGTTCTACCATTGCTGTAAGATGTCTGTTCATTCTAATTATGTTTTCAAGGCAACTTTCTTGAGAAAATCAGCTCATGCTTCCTTGTGTCTGCACTTGGGCAAGCATGCTTTTTGCCTTTACTAGTCTTTTCCCTACTCTCCCACTTCATTGTTTCTAGCTTCCTGACATTATAAGGTACATACAAAGATTTGCATGCTATGAGGACATGAGCCACATTCCAGTCGTTGAGTTCCCATATGCTGCTGTTATATGAGTTTTGATTAGAATGTCTCCACTTTCAGTTTAGATTAGGATCTATTTATCAAACCCACTGATTATTTAGAGATGTGAATTTTTTTCTGACAATGGTTGATGATTTCAATTTGATACAAAGGTTCAGTCTTTGCAGATGCTTTGTTCTTCCAAAGAACTGTTCACCTACCCCTCTGTGTACACTCGAATTACTTCACATTGGCCACTTGCTTGCTTCCTAATTTGTCTCACTCAGTGTGATACATTTGGGTCTCCTACTCTGGTGCAAACAGGCTCAGATCCCTCTTAGCAATGCCACAGATGTGTGTAAGCCTTCCTGATGCTCAGAGGACGTGTTCTGGGCATTCAGCTGGAAGGTAGGCCTTCCTTTCATGGAGTGTGGCTGTATTTAATAATTCACTTCTAACACAGAATGTGATTGAGTGCTGCCATGTCTCCCTCCATTGTAGGAAAGCTATAGCTCTTACCGAGACTGATAACCTTTGGGGATAAGTCCTGGGCTGCTTTGTGAAGCTGACCTTTGGGAGAAGGTCAGTGTGTATAGACTTGGGTGTGAAGTGTCTGAGCTCTGCCAATGCCATTGAGTGATCTTAGATGTGATCCACCTCTCAGTCAAGATTTAAGGTGACCATATTTTTTTTTTTCCAGCTTTCCTGGTAGCTTGAATGCTAAATGATGAGGAACCTCAGTAAGCTACACTCAGCCTCAAGACCCTTAGCAGGTCTGAAATAATCCCTGTTTGCTGCATTAGCTCTCTAGATTTGGGGAGTAACTTCTCACATATCAATGGATAATGAGATATTTGGTCACTAGTCAAAATTGCTAAATTGATTTTCAGCTCTATGGGTTATGAATTAAATATACAGAAGCATCCACCCCAAGTATTTGCATCAATACTGCTCATGTCTGGAGTCTATGCAGACCCAAGTTAGATCCATGCCTTGATGCGTTCGCAAGGGCTGGGAAATTGGCAATTATTTCTACATTTAATTACCTCTTCTTTCTCTAGACCTCTACTAAATAGCTTTTCCTGCCATGCTGGGTGGACACCTGCATCATTTTCTAGAATTCATATTCTCTTCCTAGAATCTGATGTATTTCACTGTAAAGACCATCTGCCCATTGTCCACCAAAACACTCTCTCATCAAATTTAACGCAATCTGGTACTGGGCTTTGTTTTAGTGACATATTTTGTTTTTAGCTCCTGTTGAATGGTCTAAGTCTCATTCTGCAGGACTTCCTTCAAGGAACATTTTTCTCTGCTCCAACCTCTTAAGTGCGCATGTATGGACTGCAATGGCCAGTTCTGCTTCTGATATTTCACCTGAGTTTTTATGTTCATGTGTCTTATTAATGGTTAGTAATACTATTGAGAGGCTTAAGAGACTTTTATTGTTCTTGGGAACAGAATTAGATATGTTTTTCCCAGGAGCCTATGAATGCTATAATCCCAGTCCAACTTGAGAATTCCAATGAGTCTCAGCTAATCCATGGTCCTGGTTCTGGTACAACTGACTCTGTGACAGGTACATCAAAGCCCTATCTCCTCTGTGGCCTAGGTGAGCCCTGACCTTAGTCTGTGTGCCCAGAACCACATGGCTATTAGAGAAATAGGCTTTTCCAGTGTCCTCAAGGCCCATGGAAGGACAGCCCAGGATTCTGCCTTGCTAAGTTATCATGGCCATCTTGGTTCTTCTTGATTGTCAATCTGAATGAGTTCAGAATCCCTTCGAATGGTGTTTCCAGAGATTTAACTAAGGGAGGATGGTATCCCTGATTGTGGATGGCACCCAGTTCTGGGTTCTTGTATGAAATAAGAAAGAAAAATAAGCCAACTGAGCCCAGCAGCCATGTCTGTCTCTGATCCTGTTGCTGGAAAAGAGAAACCAGCCACCTTAGCTCTCAATGCTCTACATGCATGGTGGGCTGTGTCCTCTTAAACCATGGGCCAACACACACCTTTCTCTCCATAGCTCATGAGAAAATGCAGCTGTTCTTTTCCAAGAACGCATAGAGAAACTGACAAAACACCTATCTACTTTGATAAAAGGGATATAAGACCCAACTAAACCTACATTAGAGAAAACATTTGTTCACACAAACTCGGATTTGGCAGGCCAGTCAGTTTCTAAATGATAGACTCACTTGATAACATAAAGCCAGTCTGTCATCTGCTGCCTCTCAATAATTCCCTTTCCATTTCTTAGCTATGTGAAAACATTTAAGTCAACAATGTTGGTCAAACATTATCTGCTCTCCACAACACAAGATGCACCTTCTACTGGTTCCTACAGACCAACAGCCCTTCAAACCTCTACAAAGTCATTAACTAGTGAGTTCAATTCTCCCCTTAACCTTAACCTGAGGGATAAGATGCTGACAGTGAGGCTCAGGGTGGGGCTTTGAGGTGTACATTCTATCCCCAGTCATCAAGCTGATTTCCTTTTTATGTGGTAGCCACACTCTTCTGACAATGTAGATGTCACTTATGACTTGGACCCACTGGCTCTTGAGTTTAGAAGGGCTCACCATTTGTGACAGAATTTCCATTTTCAGCTGCGACAGCACTAGACAGAGAGCTGGAGAGGTGAGTGTCATGGTTATTGGCATTTCTGTCTTGAGTCTCCGAAGCCATTTCTGATGAACTGGGTTCACCCTGGCTAGTCAGGTTCATGTTAGTCTCAAAACCTAAAATAAATTTTAGAAAAGATTATTCTTGTGTAGTTATGTTTACTCCAAATTTGAGTATAACAGAAAACAGACTAATTACTTAAACATTAATCATGCTTAAAACAAATGTTCCAAAATCCTTAGTAAAATGTGTGGCCTAGATAGTAATAAATAAAAATTGTCACAATATCCTTAAATATAAGCAGGGTAAAGTAACTTATAATTTGCTATTTCAAAACAACCTTTTCAAAGTTTCTGATATTTTTCCAAGATCTTGTTATAACATTTCCCATGCTGAATAGGTAATTGATTTTTGTGCCCAAACCATTTACATATGGAATGACAAGATTATATTTCTGAAAAAAATTAATGTATGTTGAACAAGATCATAAAACTTGTATTCTGTAACAATTTGGAAAACTGACCTTCAAACACACTAAAATATATTTTCTATACTACACATACACACACACACCAAGGGTTCTGAAATGTGTGAAAATAGAAACCATAGTCCACTTCTAAGGGGGGGGGGGTGGAGCTGTGAAAGCTGTGGTATTAGTAGAGCAAGATTTGCCAAGTTCAAGAACATGAGACAATGGGTCCTCAATACAGCAGGCTCCCTGTGACTGTTACATGGTGCTTGGGAGAACTGGAAGGGTCAGAGGTTGGCTATGATCCTTCACCCCTTCAGAGTGCCAATGGCTCTATATTCTGTTTCTCCACATCACCCGCTACCTGCCTCAGTTGCACCTGGAATAAATTCTTGCTTTCCTAAGATCCCCAATGCATCTGTGACCTTTCAGGATATGTTTGAACCTAACTCTGAGGGCATTGTGTCTGTTCTTTCCTATTGGTGCCTAGTGGATTCTAACTGTCTTAAAAGAGGAGCCTCTGTTGTTTAATGCTAACAAGTTATTTAAAAGGGATGAGAAATAACATTTTCAATATTGTACTTTGCTCATAAGAGCTGGATATTGTCACTCTTGATCCCAATAACTCAGAAACCCCTCTCCCCCCCCAAGAAACAGAATTACTAGCCCTGATTTATGAGAAGTGGGTTTTGAATCCTGGTGTTGCAGGAACACAAAGCAGACCTTAGGTACAGATATTATAAGTACTGTACAATCATTTTTACTAGCGAAAATATGTTATATATTTCTTCCTAAAACTTTTATAATGAATGGCACTGGGAGAAGGAAAGAGAAAGCAGGGAGGGAATGGAGAGAAGGAAAGAAGAGGGGAAGAGGGAGGGAAGGAAGACCAGTTAGCTTAGACCCCAAAGTTTGTACCTGGCAGTCACATGGCACTGCAGGAAAAGTATTTACCATGGTGCTGTGTCTGGACCTATGCTTCAGTTCTAGCCACATGTATACCCTGTGCCTGAGCTTCCTACCCATCTATCTGCACCTCACTGCTATCTATCCAGGACCTAGGTCAGGTCACTCAAGTTTTCTCATACAGTCTTCTCTGCTCAGAAAGAAAGATTTAAAGGCCTGGATTGCTGGCTGGACAGAGTAACAGAAAAATGATTAGAACTTCATACTTCAAACCTTGTCATAAAAGCCACCATGAGCACAAGAACAAAGCCAGAGGTAACTTCAAAGCATATGGCAAAGCTCCTACAACCAAAGTAGTATGGACCAACACAAAAACAGACATTGAAACCAGAGAAACAGAACAAGAACACAGAAGTCAATCACACACTTGTACCCAGCAGAATTTCTACATGGTTGCCAATAATACTACTAGGGGCAGAATAGCCATTTTATTGAGCAAATTGAATGCCATATACTCCTACTTCTCACTGGTTAAAATTGACTCAAAAGGTAGGAAATTCTTAACTGGATGATCTAAAAGTATAAAATTACTAGAACAAACAAGAGAAGAGATACTTCAGGACACTGTAATGGATGAGAGGGGCTAATAGGGCAAAAGCCCCAAAGCACAAGAATCAGAGCCAGACATACCCAAATAGGATTATAGCAAACTGATAAGCTTTCACCATAGCAAAACAAACAGTGAAGATATTGCCTATAGACTGGGAGAAAAGCATTTGTGAACTACATATCTAAGGAAAGGCTAAAACACAGAATATACAAGAAACTCGAAAATCTCAACTACAAAAATAACTAGATTGAAAATGGACATTTGACCTGGACACCTGTCAAGAGAAGACATGGGAATAAAATGAACGTACACAAACAAACAAGAACATGTGTGAAAATATACTCAGCACCACCCGTCACCAGAGAAATACAAATCAAATCATTGTCACTTCATTAAGAAGAATGAGAAGTACCAAAAAAAAAAAAAATAGGTGTTTACGAGGCTGTATAGACAAGGAACCCATGCACACTGTGGGTAGGGATGTAAATTGGTACAGCTATTAAACACAGTAGGAAATTTTTAATAGAGACAGAAGTCATGTCACACAGGAAAATGCTGCTGGGTATATGCCCAAAGAAATGTCAGTATATCTGAACTCCCTCTCAGTTCCCTGGGGCATCATTAATAATAGCTACTCTGTAGAATTAATAGAAGTAAATATCAACAGCTGGGTAGATAGAGAAAATTATATATATTACTGTTTAATGTAATCAGCCAGGTACAGAAAGACACGTCTTATGATCTGACTCATCTGCACAGTCTTAAGTCATTGATCTTACAGGAATTGAGAGGAGAATGATGGTCACCAAGAGGCTAAGGGGATGATTAAAACAGGGAAGGAGAGGTCAGTCCGTGGACCACAGTTGCAGTTAGAAAGGAGTAGTCCTGATGTGCTGACACACAGTAGAATAAATAGAAATAATGATAATGTAGTGTACATTTCAAAAGCTGTAAGAATTATGTATAAAGAAATTGAGTATGTTTGAGGAAATGTGTCTAATCTGACTTAAACATTATAGGATGCATATTCCTACTGACGTATCACTTAGTCTCCTGTAAGTACGTGCACATGTCTATCTTAGTTAAAATAAAGTGAATTAAAAGTAATCACAGTTTCAAACACCAAGAAGAAAACCCTATGCTTAAATGCCCCAAGGAGCCACAACGAGTCAACTCTCTGATGTACTGACACGGACCCAGACCACACAATAGTCTTTGGGAATCAGCACCTTCAGGGACGCTCACACAAGTAGGAATCCAGGCTGGTCTTGTCTGCACTTCTGATAGTCGCCAGTGCTGGAGCTCAAGCAGCAGCTGCTCAGTCTGGTCAAGTCTAGCAGCTTCTGTATACACTGAACAAGGTTCAATGCTGTCTTAAGACACAGACAATCATCCATGTGGGCATGTCTTCCCTATGTTTTCATGCTTTTTTCCACTTACTGGCTGCATGCCAACTGTGTACCAGATACTCTAGACATTAGAGTTTGGCAGTGAGACCACATAATCTTGAAGCTTGAGGCTCTCACCTCCTGGGAAGGGGCTGTATGACCAACAAGCAAGCATACACACAGGAAGAGTACACGGGGGAGGGAAGTTTTGGGTGAGTGAAAAGCCTGAGGAGTAGGAAAGCTGGTCAGTCAGTCAAGTGATGTCTGCAGAGGAAGTATTTCAGTTCAGAGCAGGAGCAGAGAGAAGCTGTGGATACAGAATGAATTCCACACTTTAGTTCTGAGATTTTTGCGGCAAGAAAGGATTGGCATTTCTTAGGAATCATAGAGCAGCTGTTCAAATGAGCCATGGATATAGAAGCAAAATGGTGGTGATGGGAGGGCATGGTGGGACAGAGGCCTGTTACTCTGACCCTAGAGGCAACCCAGAAAGGAATGGAGGGCTTACCGCCACTGCCATGGAATGGGGAAGCTTCTGAGTGCAGGAGGTGAGCACAAGGTGAACACAAAGTGAACACAAGGTCAACAGAAGAATCTGTCTCTGTCTGATGGTCAAAGATACAATCTTCCAAAACATGAGGAGCCTTCAGACTGATCTTTTGATGTCGGCCCTCCAACATCAAATAGTTTATTTCTATGTTATAGACACATTGACACTATAGATTAAACGTTCACTTTTGCTATTAAGACTTATCTTCCCACTTCAATTCAGTAGGTTCAGCTATAACCACCATGTGCTCAAACATTTGGTATACTAGCTAGACTGCAGTCCTCACATTGCCTGCTGGTTTTGTTTTTATCATAAAAATTACAAGTCTATTTTAGGGAGGCTCTGGACAGAGAGGAGGGAACTGATACTCCTTAGAGTATGGCATGAGGATGAATAGTCAATAAAGTACCTGTCCCAGATATTTTTGCAATGATTGCCATGTTTAAGAGTCACGGTCACTCCTGTATTCAAGATGAGATTATCAAGTCTGGGCAGTAGATTCGTCTTTGTATAATAAGAATTTCCCACTAGTAAGCACCCATGCCGGCTCACTAAGAGGGTTCTACTGTGCACCCAGTCCTGTGCTCTCTTACGATAATCCTATTTGCTGATGGAAAAGCTGAGGTGAATTTGTTCTTGACGTTATTCCTGACATTCTACAGTGATGAACCAGGAAATGAGTCTTAAAAAGATGACACTGTAATAAACAAAATCCTGACCATAGACCCGATGCCCTTACCTGGACTTATCATGGTTGAGTCAATACTAACCACAGGATATGTATCTTGTGTGTAATAAGCCCGTGTCTGTTCACAAACACCCTTCCTTTCTCACACTTAAGCCCAAAGAAGCAAAAGTGCCTCTGCCCTAACTTGTTGACATTTAGATTCAAGCACTCAGCATATTTCACTTCACTGCATAGCAGCAGCTTGGCATATGATCGGATTTGCATCCCTTGCTAAAGGCATCATTCTTGCCTTGTACTGAAGCAGTGACAGAACTACAGTAGAAACAAGTCACAAATTCTATAACCTTAGGTCCACCGTTTTCAAAGGTACAAAAGGATGGTCTACAGAGTTACCTGGAGCCAAGTCCTCAAGCCTGTTCACACCTCCATGCTGGAAAGGTGAGAAGAGTCACCAAACAGGAAGTCTGGAGACTCTTGATGACTGACTGAGCAAATGGAAAGAGAAGTAAGCAAGGAAAGTGCTCCTGAGACATGTCTGGAGCTCTGCCCTGTGTAATGCGCATATATGTGAGCCATTCCGACTTCCTGTAGGGTGCTGCTCACACTTGATGGTTTGAATACCTGTGGTGTTTGGATGCCTGCTTGCCGTAGACGGCACAGGTCCAGAAGAAATGAATCACACCAGGATGTGACTAAAAGACAAAGTGTGGCCTTAATTATTGAGTATGTATACATTGACTTTTTAACCTAGTGAAGGAAGTTCTAGAAAATTCTTCAACATTAACACACAGAAACAATTCAGTTGTCTTCTACCAGCTCTCAAATAATTAAAGCAGCACTCTGGGAGACTGTCTCCCTTGGGAAACTGTGGGTGCATATTAAAGGTGATTCCCCCCGTCCAAGGGGATACTCAGAAATATCTGAAGACTTAGTAGTTGGAAGACCTAGCTGGAGGAGGACATGTAGCTGGCAGAAGCCAAAGATACAGCAGAAAGTATCCAGTGCCCAGAAAGGCTGGCTGCAGACAAAAGCTTACCTGGCCTAGAATGCACTGTCCTCAGCCAAAATCTCCCTTTCTGAGATGAGGTCACACAATGCCATATTATTCTCCAGCTCTAAAATTTCTGGGTTCATTTGAATTAAGATGTAAATATATCCCAGTATGGAGAGGACCATCCAAGATTCTTTTAGCCCTAGGCTTGTCAGTTTTAGCTTCTGCCTTCTTACCACCAGAGATTCCAGGCTTAAGGGAAGAAGACAGTACTGGCCTCATTCATGACTCTGTCCCCACCGAGAAGGCCTTCCCGGTGATCTTCTCAGGCAGGAAGCTTCTCCCTAGTCCTTCTCATTATGGTATAATGCTTCGAACACTGTAAAGATTTGTTACTTGTACTGGTTTAATAAAATGCTGATTGCCCAGTAGCCAGGCAGGAAGTAAAAGTGGAGCAACCTGAAGAGGAGAATGCTGGGAAGAGAAATGGCAGAGAAGCAGATGTGAGCCAGACATAGAGGAAGCAAGTTGAGAACGCTGCAGTGAGAAAGGTACCAAGTCATATGGCTAAACATAGACAAGAATCATGAGTTAATTTAAATACAAGAGCTAGAGAGTAATATGCTTATGTTACTGACCAAGTTGTCACTATAATACTAAGCCCCATAGTTAATTATTTGGAAAGCAGTTTCTGGGTTATTTGAGAATTTTGACTGGGATAGAAACTATGACCACAAATAGTGCCCCATGTTGGGTGCTAAAGATTGCACAGATTCTATTTTTGCTTTATAATAAAAACCTGGAGCCAGATATTGGAGGAAAGCTGGAATATCAGAGAGACAGAAGAATAAGCCACATCCAGTTCTCACCTCACCAACTTCTCAGGCCCAAAAGGGTAGATCCTGTTTCCAAAAAATCCTCCACTGAATGCCTCTGACTCCCCAAAGGGAATCAGACAAACTGCTCAACTCCTGCTTCTCTCTCTCTACCCAGATATCTCACTTCCTCATTCAATTTTCCTAGTGCTAGGATTAAAGGTGTATGCCACCACTGCCTGGCTTTCTTTGGTCTTGATCCCACAGAGATCCAGAGGATCTCAGTCTTCCAAGTGCTGGAAGACAAGCTTTATTAGATATACAATATATCATCACATCTCATTGCTTGGCAGATCCCTTCTCTCCATTTTGATTGTAATCTGCCTCCTTCCTCTAGCATGGTGGTGCCTTTGATTCAAATGTATCTTCTGATGCATTTACAATCTATACAGCATGAATAGCATGTAGAAGGAACTCAGCAATCCATGGCAGATAGAAAGAGATGTACAGTATCCTACATGCTGTTATCCAAGCACTCAGTAAACTAAGACAAGAAAAGTGCTGCATGTTTGAGATCAGCATTGACTAGACAGCAAGACTCTGCAATATCAAAAAAACGAAGGAGAGGTGGGTGGGGAGGGGACAATAAACAAACCCCACAATGTCGCTGCTTAAGTTTTGCTTTCTAAGTACAGCCTTGCTTCCTATTGTGTAAACTAGCTGTGTGTTTGCTGAGAATTCCTAGCAAGCCTGGTTGGTGGCATCAGGAAGGTGGCTAAAAGCTGGAATGCAGTAAAAAACGGACTATTGGTAGTAAGGACATGCCTTTGAGTTTCAATGACTACTTATTTCAAATGACAAGGTAAGGACAATATCCCATTGCACACTGAACATCTTCTCTTAGTCATAACACCACAGCTGTGTGCTTTCTACTGAAGCCCAGTAGCCTGTAGAAGGAGACATTGACAGATATTTACAGTTAGTAACTGGTTTGAGGTTTTGTAGCTTTGGCCATTATCCTACTAATTGTCAATACGCAAGATCTATAACAATTGAGTCTTTAAAAGATATATTTATGTTGCTCTATAATCTCTTATTTCAAGGCACCAGAGTCCTTTTTTGGGGGGCATAGCATTGTTCACCTGAGCTACACAGGACTCTGGAATTCTGGGCCAGTTTCTATCTTTGAGCAACGTGCCATTTCCTAGAAAAGCTTCTGAAAGTGTCATTTTTTGGGCTTCCAGAAGGGATAGGTGAGTACTCCAGGGAATGGCCTTCAGAATGCCCTTGAGACTTCTAGTAAGGTAGAGAAAATGCAGAACAAGGAGAACACATTACTGGTAGGAGAGCAAGCTTGTATAGCCACTTTGGAACAGTATGGTGGTTTCACAGAAAATTGGAAATTGATCTACCCCAAGACTCAGCTATACAATTCTTGCATATATATCCAAAAGATGATTAATCATACCACAAGGACACTTGCTTAACTATGTTCGTAGCTGCATTATTTTAACTCAGACCCAGAAAGGCAAACATGGTGTATTCTCACTCATGAGTGGATATTAGCTGGAAAGTAAAGAATAACCAGGCTACAATCCACAGACCCAGAGAGGCCAGGTAACAAGGAGGTCTCAAAGGGGAACACTCCGATCTCCCTGGGAAGGGGACAGAAGAGATTCTGTGGGTGGACTGGGGGCCGGTGGGGATGGGAACCTGAGATCAGGTCGGTGAGGGATGGAGAGGAAAAGTACTGAAAGAGAGGACTGGACGGGGGAGGGGGGGGCAATTCAGGGTCAGGTAGAAAAGGTACAAAAGAAATTCCCAGAAATCTACAGAGATGATCCCATCTAAAGCTCCAAGCAATAAGGGATTTGTAGCCTAAACTGGCCATCTCCTGTGACCAGGTGATACTTCCACTGGAAGAATTGGGACCACAACCCAGCCACAAAATCTGCAGCCTATAATCTGTCTTGCTGGTGAGATATGGTAAGGTTAGTGCAGGGATTGTGGGAGTGGGCAACGATCCTAGCCAGGAGAGTAAGGCCATCCCTGACACTGCCTGGAGCTCCAGAGACCTAGAGTAGAACCAAACATGCCCGAAGGTGGGGAAATGTCAATGTAATGATGCCTAAAGATATTGCGTTAAACTCATAGATTGGTGCCTGGCCCAATTGTCATCAGAGAGGCTTCGTCCAACAACTGATGGTAACAGATGCAAAAGAACACAGAAAAATGTTAGGCTGAGCTCAGAGAATACTGCTGAAGAGAGAGAGAAAGGATTGCAGGAGCCAGAGGGTCCAGGACAACACCACACACACACACACACACACACACACACACACACACACACACACACACACACACACATACACACACACACACGAGAATCAACTAATCTGGGCTCATAGGAGCTCACAGCCAGGGAGCCTGCATGGGACTGACCTAGGAACTCTGCATATATGTGACAGTTATGATACATATGTGGGACTCCTAACATTCCGAGCAAGGGTTGCCTGTTTTGCTAGCCTTTGAGATCCTATTTCTCATATTGGTTCCCTTATCCAGACTTAATCGAGAGGAGGTGCTTAGTCTTACTGCATCTTGATATGATAAGCTTTGATGATATCCATAGGGGGCCTGCCCTTTTCTGAGTAGAAATGGAGAAGAGGATTGGGGGGAGCGTAGGGGAAGGGTGAGGGGAGGGGAGCTGAGTAGGGAGGGGAAACTGTGGTCAGGATGTAAAATAAAGAAAACTTTAAAAGTTAAGAAAAGGCAGCGAGTGTTCAGAGGCTTGCAGAAAAGCACCCGGAGGAAACACTCTCTATAGATCCGCAGGAGACTCTGGAGGTTGCACAAGTGCAGGGAAGTGTGTCAACAGAGGGGGAGGAGAACACCCTGCCATCTCTGCCACAACTTTGGGGGTGGGGTCCGCAGTGTCTGCTGCCTCTGAGGCCTGGCTTCTTCCAAAGGCCTGTGTAAGGGCTGGAGGGGAAAGGAACTTGCTAAATATTCACCTGGCAAAAGCTCATGAGTTTGGAGGTGAGGCTATAAATAGAAAAGCTGTAAGGATTTAGCTTGGTGCCAGGCAGGAGGGCGCTGCAGTGGGCAGAAGTGCACTCACCGTGCGCCTTCTGGCTGATATGGCAGCTGGGCAGACCAATGAGCACCCTAGATACGGAGGAATCTAGAGAAGGAGTCAATGCTGGAAGGCTGGGGGGTCTACATGGGAACCGTGGAGGGACTGCCATGCACCCAAAGATTAAATCGAGCAGTAATCTTTGGAACAGGGGTATTTATTATGAAGCCCTAGGCAAGGAGAATTTCTCTCAGTTGGGGAGTGGGGTGTAGGGGATGGGGGAATGAGGGGGGATTTTAAGAGCCCCCCCCCCCAGAGCAGTAGGAAAAGGCAGAGAGGAAGAAGTGAGCTAAACTGACCAAGAGGAAAGAACAGGCTGAGGTTAGGGAAGGACTTGGGTTTGGCAAGGGGTGGGGCTGATTCAGCTAAGGGGAAGGAGCTGACTTACCAAAAAGCCCAGGTCTGCCAAGGAAAACGGGCACCCAACAAGCAGTGGAGTGTTTCTTTAAGAGAAATGATTTTTTTGAAAAAAATTCTCCACTAGTTACCTTCTTAACCTGAGATAACCTCAGCTCGTGTTTTGGAATCCCATGAGCCGGGATCAGGGTTTCTGTAACACTGGAGTGAACCAAACTGGAGCAGTCTAGCGGACTTAATGCCGAGAGCTCTTGTGAGGCAGAAAATACGTGGGGATGTGGTACAGACTCACTGCTCCTGCTGGCTGTGACTCTTGGCAATGCTACAGGAAAATCCCCACTGGAAAAGGCCACTAGGCCACCGTGGAAAGACACAGCTCTTGCCTTCTCCTATTTGGCCTTAAGAAAAAACGGAAACTGCAGAGGGAGGTTCTAACATCAGCTTCAACCCTCTTCAGCTCTTGTTTTTAGGATTCAACAGTTTACCAGTTCGATGTGCAAAGACCTGGATAGACCCGCTTTGACCTGAAACTGGCAGTGGATTATATCAGGCTAACTGTAGTCTACATAGCATCAAGGCAGTCTCCTAGTCTCCTTTAGACACCTGATATTGCTAATTCTTCCATCACTGTGAAGAATGACCAATTACACATAAGGATTCACAGAGGAAGTTCAGTGGTACTACAGCACATGCCATGAGCATATACAAGGCCTTGGGTTCAGTCTTCATATGGTAATTCACAAATGTCTCAAAATCCAACAAATAAGGGTTCAGCTGTCAGACCTAATCCTTACCCACTGCAGCCTGGAGCTGTAGAGAGAGTTTTTTTTTTGGGGGGGGGGGCATGCTAGTTCAACCCAAGCCTTTGCCTCATGGCCTTTCAGAAAGAAGAGAGTTTTGTAGATACAGCAGCTTATTGGACACTCCAACAGGGAGATCTCCTAGTTGAAGAGACTCAGGAAGGAGAGTCAGGGTACCTTAAAGTAGGAGCAAATGTAAGGGAAGGTGGCAGACAGCATACAGGCTGGAGTCTGCTCTGCCTGGCATAATTCTAACTGACCATGAACACTGTGACCATGGCAGAAGTGTGTGGAAAGATGTCTCAGTAATGCTGCTCATGGGAGTTCTGGAAACCCAACATCAAAGAGCACCTCTCTCTGTGCTGCAGCAAGCAAATCCACACTACATTGACTGGCTCTACCTTTGTGAGATTGCACTACTTCAGAAACCCAAAAGCACAACCCTGTGGCCCCTGGGACTTCAGTATGGACAAAGATGAATGGTTCCCTACTGTTACAGCTCTAGAATTCTGGCATGGACAGCTGGCCAACACAAAATAAACTCAAGGCAGAGTGTTTGTCGCATTCATTTTGCTGTATTTGTGTGTGTGTTTGTGTGCAATGAGCCTTTTGAATATTACTGTTTTTGTTTTTGTGTTTTGAATGTGTGATTCTTCTTTCTTTCTTTTTTAAGAAGAAAGAGAAAGGGCACAGAGTTGGGTGAATAGGGAGGACCCGGAAAGAGCTGGGAGAGGGAAGAATGTGATCAGAATATATTCTCAATAAACGACAGCAATGTATTTGTGCGCACATACACACACACATCCAGAGCAGGGCTTTGCAACTCTACCCCTATGATACACCTGCTCTTGGGAAGATCACTCATCTACCATGCTCACCTCTCCAGCAGCCACTTCCTAGAATGGAAGGGGAATGCTTGCTAGTCCCCACTCATAACTCAGAAGCCACTCTCTGCCAAGCGTGGGGAGATGCTTTCCAGTAGAAAACACCAACAGAGGCGGCAGACTGGTATCCAACACCATATGTGCCCAGCCTGGAAGAACGTAGGTAATGGCAAAGCTTGGGAGTGTGACTGTCAGTGTAAACAAGTCTCTCAGACCCAGAAAATGCACAGAAAATTAAGTCCTTGCCAATTTTCTTTTAAATTTAACTAACTGGATCCTTCCCCTTCTCCCCTCATATATTCAATCTCTGGCATAAAGAGGGAATTCTTGAATCTAGAACCACCTGGTTGGAACCCGTCACTGTGTGTGATCTTCCAGGCTGTGAGGTTTCTAATATCGGCTGCTAGGCTCTCATCTCCTCAGTACTGGGTGGGCTGTGGATCCAGAAGGCCCCAGACATACACAGAGACAGTAAAGTGGCTGGCACTCTCTCAGGCAAACTGTTTTGTTCACTTGACAGGGAAGGCAAAGGAAGAAGATCAAGTCCTTGAGTTTCTGTTGGAAGACTATATGTAACACCTGGTCTAGATGGAGAACTGGTCATGCCAATCATTGTGCAAAAGGGATACAGGTCAGGCAGAACCAGTGAAGTGATTAAAAAGAAAAAGCCAAAATAACAACAACCAGATTTTAAAAAGTGCTGTATTGAGGTCTTTTCAAATGCCTTGCTCAGGACTCATTGCTAATGTACTCACATAAAATATGTCAAGAAGGGCACAGGCTGGGTCCAACAGAACATGTCTGAAACACTGAGCTCCTGATGCCCATGCCTGAGTACAGATTACCAAAGCTCAGGGCACCTGGCATGGAGGGCCCAGTGTTTTAGCAGAGCCCAGGGGTATGGTGTGTACCAACTGCTCACACTATACAGCAGCCACTCTGAGCCTTCAGTTAATAAATTGGAAATCTCTATGGGGATTTTAAGTCAGATAAAAAAAATATCCCACTAGGCTGCTGAGGCTGCTTTCTTTGATAGTTTCGGTGGCTTAGATTCCCTAGTGATTGACAGGCAGGCCTAGAAAATTTTCTGAATCTCCAGAGCATGGGTTCATGGTTCTACACTTCCCTCAACCCAGGGCAGTGATTGCCACAGAGAACATATCTGTCACTGAGGACAAGCATCAAAGACAGAGGTGTCAGTGAAACCATCTGTGGGCTCATATTTTATCAAGAGCTACTGGAAAGGACCTCCAAATGGCCAGTGAGTGCTGGAGTTTCCCTTTCCATGAGGTACCTCAGAGAGTCAACTGTAACAAGTCCCAAACCAGAAACCATGGTTTCTGAATGTTGACATTCCCAAAGTGAAAAACTACATAGAATGGATTCATGCATAGTGTTTTAAAATACCATGTAAAATACCCTCTTGTTAAGTGTTCTTTGTACTGTGTGTAGTTTGTACACATAACATAAACATGGATTTCAGGTTTATGCTGGGTCCCATCCCAAGATATGACATTAGGTATATGCAAGTACTCCAAAGCTCAGAAAACTGTATAAACTGTTTTATGTGCATAAGTAACTGGACTTAGAAAGAACATGAAAGCTCTCCTGGCATGGGTCTACACCTTTAATCTAAGCTCTAGAGGCAGAAACAAGTGGATTTCTATGAGACGGAGGATACACAGTGAGACTATGTCTAAAAAAAAATAAAATACAATAAAAATATAGCAAGAAAAATAAATCTGTCTTTTCCATGTAGCCTGATGGTGACTCAAAACAAACTACATCATCCATTTATAAGTGAGAACCCAGTGTGGGTTCCACGCTGACCTCCAGTCCAATGGCAAATGTGCTGTCATCCTGCTCCTTTCTCTCTTGGCCCTCTACCCCTGCCCACTGTACCATGTGTGGCCATGTGTGAACTGAGGAATTAACTTCACAGGGTCTGGATAAGAACTTAAAAAGGGAAGAGAATATGCTACGTGAAAACGTGGCATTTCACTAGGATAAAGCTGAGTAGGTTCTGAGAAACCCATATGCCATCCCCAGGTAACATGGGCTTTCTCAGGCATCTCTGTTTACGAGAAAAGCCCACATTCCACTTGTAAAATTCATACCCCTGGGGCTGGATAATGTGCTGCTGTCCAAGCAGAAGGCCCCGAGTTCAAATACCCAGCACCTATAGAATTAATAGGATGTGTTTGCGTGCACCTGTAATTCCAATGGGAGGGACCCAGGGACTCACTGGATTTTCAGTCTAGAAAATCAATGAGTTTCTGTGCGAGATGATGACTCAAAAGAATAAGGTGGAGAATGGTGGGGAAAATACTTGGTGTTGCCTCTGGCACCCCATCCCCCACATGTATCCTTGTCTGTCCCCCCAAAAACATAGAAAAAGAGAAACAAAAATCAAATCCATGCAGTTTCAACAGTGCTTTGGAACCAGAAATCCAAAAGTATATTTTGAGTCAACAAATCAAACTTGTCCGTCTAAACAATTTCTCTCAGTCTATTTAAAGTCTGGAGGCAAACCCGACACTTGAGTATGAAGGATACTTTATTATTATTTTGCCTGAAGTGAACCTGTGATACATTAAGTCCTAGAAGGAGCCACATGTCCTGAGGTCATGTAGAAGAATAATTTCATTATCTGTTAAATGAAATGTGTTTTCCAACATTGCCACTGAGGGCTCCTAAAATGTTTTAAATCACACAGACATGAAAACACACTCTGATTCTCAGATGTGTTGGATCACCATGCTTTATAATGATCATCTAATTAAACAGATGGTTGTATGGCCTCCCAAAACCATATACAAAGCACAAATCCTCCCCCCATACTCACTTCCCCGTCACTCTCCTCTACCCCTCAATTAGAGTAGTAACTTCAACCTGATTGAGAGAATGGTGGAGAACCCCTATCAAGCAGTCAGGATAGCAATGAAATTAATGCTACTAACTGGGACTAGCTGTTCCGGTGTGGCATGTAAGCGATTTGAACAGATCTCTGTTAGGGCTGAGGTCAGGTGATACAGATGGATGTGGCAAGAAGGCAAGGGAACAGTGTATTGGGAAAAGAAAGTGAGCTATAGTCTCCGTGGTTCAGCAACTGTGGAGTAAGATTACCATGAGGGCTCAGGGTGATCTATCTATTAAAAATCTTGGGGGAGTCCATTACTAGACACATATAAAGGTAGTTGAATGCTAAGGAACAAAGTCAATTTTCAAAAAAAAAATGTAGAAGATGCTATTTTTCCCTATAGGATCTGTAACTGGGCATCGGCTACATCCTCCAGGGATGTGCAATCTGTTAGGAGGATCACCAGGTCTCAGTCTGGTGAGTTGTATATGTGTCCTAGGTCCCTCTTAGTCCCAGATTTATGCTGCAGAACAGGAGATAGTTATTGGACCACACAGATGTGACTCTACAGGTAGCACTGGCTTCTGTCTCCACAGGCTCACATGTTTGAACACCTGTCGTCAGGAGGTTGTTCAATTAGGGAGGCAGAGCTGGGATGGAGCCTTGTTGATGAACTGGGATGCTGGGATTTGGGCTCTGAGGGTTATATCCAAACTTCACTTCTGGCTTCAGTCTGCCTGTATCTGTTTCAACCCTCAACATGTCACCAAGCAGCCTCAGTCCCCTAATGGCACCACTCTGCTGTGTCTTATCACCATGATGGAGCCACAATGGACCCTTCTCCCTCAAGGTGCTTCTTGTCACATGTTTCACTGCAGGAGTGACATCTGTAATTAACATGGCCAATGCCTGCTTCCAGACATTTGCTTGGCTTTAGATTTCATCCACCACCAGGCCAAGTTTTGTCCTCCTTACCTCCTTTCCACACAGAGGGAAAATAGTAAAATCAAACTCCCTGATGCACACAATGTCCTTTGAAACACTTCCATGTGTGGACATTTCTCTGGAGTGTTATGGCGGATCACAAGTTATGGTCTGGAGTATGAAAAAGTTCTTTTGGTATTTTTTGTTTGTTTGTTTGTTTAGTTTTTGGTTGGTTTTAAGGGACTTTGGGTAAAGTGTAGGATTTCAGATGCCATGGTACAGTTTGAGCTATGTTGTGAATCAGTGAAGTGTCTGCTGCTAGTCCCCACTCCTTCTTGGTTAGATGTAAGCAGTGTTTGGGGAGGAAACTGAATACTTGTCTTCTTACCATAATTCACAGGCTAACACAGTACAGATATATATGTATGTATGTATGTATGTATGTATGTATGTATGTATGTATGTATGTACAGAGTTCAAGGAGAAACCAGTATGTCACAGCTGGGCTCAAGACACTTTGGCATAGTGAAGGGAGGTGTGTGAGGTCTGCCCCAGAAATAAAGCCCTAGATAATGTGATTGACTATGGTCAGCTCTGAGACTGTGGAATTTTCTAGGCCATTTGTGTAAATGATTACATTGGGGCATAGGTAGGTAGTTACCCTTGTCAGTAATTACAAATCAGTCCTGTCTCCCAATGCTTTTAGCACAGAGAGAGCTTAGCATCAGTCTCTCTGTAGGGAAAAGTGATTTTTGGTTTTGTTTTTTCTTTTCAATTGTGTGTATGGGATCATTCTTGGTCATTCTTCCATCATATTCATTGACATAGGGTCTCACACAAGCATAGAGATCGCTGATTTGGCTAATGTTATTAGACAGTCTGCTATAGGGTCCCCATTTCTGCTTTTGGAGGCTGGAGTTACAAGTGGGTCACCATGCCTGCTAGGTATTTATTTGATTACTGGGAATAAGAATTTTAGGCCTGTTTTTCTTAAGTAGGGATTCTATTGCCATGATAAAACACCATTATCAAAGGTCAAGCTGGGGAAGAAAGGGTTTATTTGGCTCACACCTCCACATTTCAGTTCATCATTGAAGGAAGTCAGGACAGGAACTCAAACAGGCAGGAACCTGAAGGCAGGAGCTGATGCAGAGGCCATGGAGGGGAGCTGCTTACTAGCTTGCTCCCCATGGTTTGCTCAGCCTGCTTTGTTATGGAACCCAGGACCACCAGCCCAGGGATAGCACCACCCACCAGGGACCCATTGATTACTAACTCAAAAATTGCCCTACAGCTGGATCTTATGAGTACGTTTTCTTAACTGAGGCTCCTTCCTTTTAGATGACTCTAGCTTGTGTCAAGGTGGCATAAGACTAGCCAGGACATCCTCACACTTGCCCAGCAAACAGTTTAACTGCTAAGCCATGTCCTAGCCCTTTTTGGGGGTGGTATCTTATCCTGAACATCATCAGTCAGTCCTGACTATTTATTCACATGAGAAATGAAACACTGGGTAGTGTGTTATGCAGCAACAATCAGGTACAGATCTTAAGGAAGGCCTTTCTTTCTTTTTCATTAAGAATTGCTGAGTGGCTTATAGAATGGAGCTCCATGCTTCTCCTGTGAGCCCCCACTGGCACTTTAATTTATAATACAGAGTAGAAGCACATAGTATACAATAGCTGCTTATTTTAACAGGTTGACAGTATGGGAAAAATTTGCTTGTTATGACAGGCAGTCTATTTCCAGAAAATAGACTCTGAAAGACAGTGTTATTTCCAGAGTTTTAGGTACCAGACTCTGCTGCTAACAGTGCATTCTAATGGCTTCTCCATTACATTTGGCTCATCTGCAAAGATGATGCCCTATATTTACACCAGGTGCATAGCCCAGGATGGACTGGCATGTTAGCTACTGTAAGTTTATAGATGATATGAAAAGGCAGTTTCTTTAGATAATTCACTCAACTCAAAGCTAAGTTTTATATCACACTGAACTAAATATTTAATTTTGTAACCTTCTGCTTGGTTTTGTTCCAAGGAATCACAGAATTGTGAAGCAGCAAGAGCAACTGGAATTGCCATTGTTGGGAATGGGGTGGCTTTAACTTCTCAACAAATGACTGCCATGGCGCCAAATACAAGTCTGAGGTTAGCTCTTGGCTTAGTCTCCTTTCTCACTTGCTAGCAGAGATGATGTCATCTCTGCGTCCACAACATTTAGCAAACAGTGAAGTCCCATCTACCTTATAGAACAGTGCTATTGAAGATACATGGGCTTTGGGGGCATCTTTTTCCTGTCCTTATGAATTGGCTACTACTCATTACCCACACTGTCCTAACCATCCATCCCAGCACATGCTGAGGGTTGGTTTGTTGCTCAGCTAGGTTCTCGGGGTTCCTTATTAGATGTCTGACATCTACTTGTAAGATGGCATCTTATGTCCTCATCCCTACCAGGAGTCAGTGGGCACACCTGTGATGGAGCTTCGGTAAGGGCACTCCTAACTTATTTTTGGTAGTAAGAACTCAGCTCTGGTGGTAACTTTTCTTTTTTTGTTGTGACCAAATATCTGGCAAGAAGCCACGTAAGGGAGAAGAAGTTTATGTTGACTTCACAGTTCAGGGGATATACTCCATCATAGCAGAGAAGGTATGGCGGTGGGGCCAGCACCTGTCTGTCAAGACAGGAGGGAGCTTTCTTCCATTGATCAGGAGGCTGAGAGAGGAGATCTGATCTTCTTTCACTAAGTCCAGAATCCCAGCCTCTGGGATGATGCTGGCCTCATTCAAGGGATCTCTTCCCCTCAGTTAACTCTCTCTGGAAATGCCTCACAGGTAACCTCAAATGCAGGCCTCACTAAGGCCCAGGTGTTCTTTAATTTAGTCAAGTGAACAATCCAAATTATACACCACAGGTCTGTCCCTTCTCAGCTTGACATCATACACTTCTTTCTCATACTATGAGAGTTTCTGGTCAGAATGCTGAAGAGATCTAAGACAAAGGGATACAGAGAATGAGAACAGGGTACTGTGCGACTTCATGAACAGTCCTGGCCCCATCTTCTGTGCAGGGTCCTACTGCAGCGTGGTGGACTCTGGGGACAGGGCTGTGTAGAATGTGCAGCATTCTAGGACATTCTCTCAGCCATGAACTTGAAGTTTCTCAGGAATGCTGACAAGAAGGCAGTAGTTTTTATCTGCAGCTCCCCATATCTGTTCCTGGTAATGAGTTTGTGTTTAACTTCTGAAGGGAATTGTTTTCTCAGGGAGGGTCTTTGTATCATTATTCTAATGTTAATTGTTTTCAGAGAGTAAAAATAGAATCATAGGGATTGGGAGAAAAAAGCTATGTGTTTGACTCCTAACTGTAAAATGTTAGATTTTGTGATTATAAGAGAAATCCTGCAAGTCTCAGCTTGCTCCTCAGTGAACAGGGAGGCAACACCTGCTTCTCTCTTGCACAAGGAAGAGGAGTCAGCACAAGGACCAATAGAGAGAGCTGCAGGTAAACTGGCAGCTGCTGCACTCTGGGTGAATGCTATCTGCTCACACAGAGTATGTGAGGCCCTGCTCACACCAGTATGGTCACCCCTGCAATGCATTGCTTCTCCATCTTCTGGGGATTTGTGCTATGTTGTGGGAGTTGCCTGGTTTATAATACCCATGCCCAGTTTCTAAGGGGTAGAAGGAAAAAATGGACACATCGTAGCCTCATCAGGAAGCCAAGAAATAGCTTCCAAGACAGAAACCCAGTCTCTCTGGGTCTCAGCAAGAGAGCTGTCTCCTGTCTTCTCCTGTATCCAAGACTACATTCAGCTCTTCCAGGGCTCTGCTATTCTCCAATTGATAACATTTGTGAAGGTCCCCCACAAACAAGGTGCATACAAGGAAGCCAGGAGGTTCCAGAGACACTTGGAATTCAGCCATGGGTCCCCAAGTGCCTTAGGACCTCATGTTAGAGATTTGTTCCTCTACTGCGATTTCTCTAGCAGAAGTGGGAATCCTACATAGCCTGGGAGAAGGTGGCAACAACAGGAGGTTTGGTCATTTATTGTTTTGGATTTGCAGCGGCAAGCTCTGTGCTTACATTCTGAGTTACTGAGCACTGTAATGGTATTCATTCGGCAAGTCTGTCCGCACAAGCCTGGCTGTACAATTTGTTTATATGAATTATTGGGTATTTGGAGTGAAAAATTATGGTAATTTGTGGGATAAATGCCAAATAATAGCAAGCACCTAGGCATTTAAAGAGTTTCCCCAAATATTATGGGAAGCAGGTTCTGCCCTTTGCTTGGGTAAATTTGGATACTGATCAATTTATTAAACGCCACAAAACATTTCTTATTGTAACTGATTAAAGTATGCTTTTTCCAGACATTGGAGAATTAGAAATGCTCAACTGCATAGCGGCATCTCCCCCACACAGATACTTTTCCTTGATGTGGAGGAGCCAAGAAATTAGTGAAAAAAGCCCTGCCTGCCTGCCGGAGAGACATTGGTGCACCAGAGCCCAGGGACTTGGGGAGGCTCACAGGTCAAGTGAGAGAAGAACCTTTGCCCAGTTCCTCTTGTGTAGAGGTCTGATGTGCACTTTGTTGTAGACGGAGACACCAGCCTTCTCTGGGGAAACCATTCTAGTTTCTCTAAAAGACATCCCCATTTGGACCCGGAGGACAATTTAATGTTGATTTGAGTTGGTATCAGAATGCAAGGGAATGCTTTTATGCTCCTGAGGTAAGCTTTTGTGTTAGGGGCAGGCTGTTGATGGCTGCAGATCAGTGAGGAAACTCACATAGCATTGAACTATGTGCTGGTTCGTGCGCCTTAAGGCTACCTTTGACATGCACCCAGGAGTATGCACACACTCAAGGACATTATCACAGAGGATGATGTCTAGAGCAGAGGGGAAATTGAGCAGATATGGACAACAGGACAAGATCTGTCCACCGCGAGAGGCCTAAGTGATGGCTCCTATTATTTGAGGTCAGGATTTGCGTAAGACAGACTTGGGCTGCCAGCTCATCTGAATACACCAGAGATTAAATGACGATAATGTTGTAATTTCTGCTTCCAAGACCATCAGCGGTGAACAGGCATTTGCAAATGGGGAGCTTGGGGGAGGAGGTGGGGGATTTCTGCTGGTCAGTCAGGAAGGCTTCTCACTGCTAAACAATGCCCAGGTGCATTGAGCCCTCATAAAATATTCACTCAAGGATGCCACTGCCTTTGTCTTGGAGCATAAGATGAGATGGAAATTCTTTTTGAGCTGCAGTCTTTCACATTTAGCAATACTTGGATGTAATATTTAGAAATACATATATAGCAGAAGGGTTGTGTTTATTACCTATCTATCCCAGGAAGCATTTTCAAAACTGAATAGAGGATCTTGCTGGGGTTTGTTGTGGTGGCACATAAGCTGTGGACACAAGCTGTGAGTAATGGAATGCTTACACAGTGCACAGTTAACCCTGGATTCCAGAGTCATCTTTGCTCTGGGCAGTGGACACCCTCACTGGTGCAGATGTGATGAATGACAGCTCTGTCTTGAAGGACACACACACACACACACACACACACACGCATGCAAGCACGCACACACATATGAGTATACATAAAAACATATGTGCGTGTGTATATATACATATATGTATATATGATATTTATATATCGCCCCTGGCATGTACTCCCACCTCACCTAGTGATGGAGAGTGGCGTGGGCAGAGAAGAGACAACATAGGTACAGAGTGCTCTCTGTAAACCTTTGGTCCATTCAATATTGTCTACAGGCAAACTTTAAAGTCCTTCTAAGACAAACAACATTCTGAAATAAAAGCACCCTTCTATAAAACTCCATTATAAAATATAGTCTTCCAAACTCAAAATATTCTTATCTGGAGTGTTTACATAATCAAGTAAGATGTTTGAAATCCACAGCAATTTCCACTTGGATTAAGCTAACCTGAAGTACAAGTGTTGGCTCTAGGAAATATCTGTCTCTCTCTCTGTATTTATGCCTCTGTACATATCATCTACTCTGTTTAAGGCAGATTTTCCACCAAATAATGATTCACCCACCCACTATATGCAAGACATGCAGTACATTCATCTTCCATTATCATTTCCAAGTACCTACTTACATCTTGTACTCTCCAAATTCACAGGGTCAGAAAAAAATGAAATGAGTTTTTTTTAAAAGGAATAGTTCATGAATCAGACTGATCTTAGTTCTGCCCTGCTCCCTTCCACTTCCCCACTCAGACTTCCACAATGTACTTTATTTCCATGCACACCCCATCATCCTGACCCGTTCCAGTGGGCAAAGAGTCACTGAGATAGACACACAAGGCCTGAACTACCACTCAGAGCAATGGTGCCTCCTAGTGGTCTGGCCGAACTTCGTTTGCTATTTAAATAAGGCCTCACATTTTCAAAGGAAGCAACTAGAAACGATTACCATTGTAATCATCAAACCATCAGATGAAAATATATGTCAGTTAGCTGGAACTTCAGCTCTAGTAGAGCAAAGGCAGATAGTTATCTAGTTATTTTTACCTCAAGGGACAAAAGGTGTAATTTCATTTCTATCTGTAATCTGAAAAGTGTATGTTGGGCATCTGTGAGTCCTGTGTTCCTCACCCCCCCCCCCAAGTTCTATGACCATCTCTTGTTGTAGCACAATGTATCCTTCCACCCCTGATTTTTCCCTCAGGAAGCATTGTGCAAAGAATTGTGGGAAGAGCTCTGAACTTCTGAACAGACCCATGTCCTTATGCCAGGCTTTGCCTCCCATGAGCAGAGGAACTCTAAGCCAACTTATGATTTCTCCAGGCCTCAGTCACCTCAATATGCAGTATGGGTGTATTTGTAGCTGGCACCTTAGGATGGAGTGTGGAAGCAGGAAGCTGTTCAGACAGAGCCTGGAGCCCTCACTGCTTCTACCCTGACGCTGTTTTTCTTTTCAGGTATGTGTCTATTTTTTCCCCCCAAGTCTACATTCTATACTGTTAGAATTCATATGATTCTTTAGCTTAAAAGAAAAATACAAAGCCTGGAATGGTGACTCACGTCTATAATTCCAGCACTTTGGAGGCAGGAAAATTGTTGCAAGGTCATCTTAGGCTACATATTGAGTCTCTGTGTTAAAAACACTCAAAAAGTGAGCAATTTTAATGAACACAGTTACTTATGAAATCCTACAGGGAAGTCTCTAGAACACTCATGGGATAGAATTACACCCTAGAGAACCTCACTTCTGTACATGATTTCTCTCTCAGTATTGTATAACACATCTGTACCCAAAATACCTGCAATGAGGAATTTACTGACCATTTAATGTCCCCAAGGTCACCATGCCCAAAAGCAAGAGATACACTGAACTATGCTACAAGCTATGCAAACCAATCTCCATGGCTATCCAGGATTGTATCTGAACCACTGATGCCCACCATGAGGGCGAATTAGCCACATACTGATGAATCAATACCCAGGTGATTTTAAGCATAAAAATGTCTTTCAATATAAAGAGGCCAAGAGAAGAAGGCTAATGATGCTGGAGAAAGCAATCCCTGGGTTGACAGTGAATAACAGCCCATGGACCCTTCAATAGAAGGTGGATTTACTCTGCTGAGGATGAAACCCTGTAAGCCTTAATAATCACGTAAGCTGCTCCAGCACATGCCAGGGACATTAAATTCCCCCCCTTCCATATCTAACCCATAACCCCTTTCACATTCTCAGAGATCAGTCTGCTCTATCTCCTGAGAGCTCACCACACAAGCATGTAAACTCATTTCCTTCACAGGCCAGGGAGAATTTCCTTTTCCTCAAGTGAATTGTTGAAACTCTACATCTGGCAGGGAGGGCCTGGGCTCATGTCACTGAGATCTCTGGTTTTACAGCAGTAGTCATAAATGGTTCAAAGAACTTTTTTTTTTTTTCAAATTAGAGAATGTATTTTGGGGAAACTCAAAGTAGGAACAGAGATGTATAATACAGTTGCAGTGCTGGTTGAAGGCCTGGGACAGGGAAGGAAGGATGTGACACCGCACTGTCCACACACAGAGATGAAGGCTCCTCCTCTTCATCTTTTCTTATTCTTCCTTTTTCTTTGATTTATTCCACTAATTATCTATGAATCTGTGAGTGCATCTGGGCACTTGTGTGTGGGTGCTTTTGGAAGCCAGAAAAGGCCTTCAGATCCCTTGGAGCTGCAGTTCCACACTGCTGTGAGCTACCTGATTTGAGTGTTGGAACAAAGCCCACATCCCCTGGATAAAAGCAAGTAGTGCTTTTGACTGTCAAGCCATCGCCTTGGCCTCACCCTCAAGACTTCTAAGTGACAAGCTCTGTCTAGACTTAAATAGACTTCACTATCTTTAACAGAAGGGAATCTAGAAGAATCCACAGTGTAGACCTGTAGGAAGGCACATCTGATGAGACTCTGATAAACTTTGAGTTCTACCACCACCCAGTGTTTTTTGACAATTTAATGCTTTCCTTTTAGGTATGTGTTTGGTTGTTGTGATAAAATATAACGTGTAAAATTCCAACTATATTGCAAATATAGTTTCATTTATTCACAGCCTACAATTAGGAAGAAATTGTTGGTTAAACAAGTCATCAGCTGAACCAGTGTGTAGCCGGGGAGTGGGTAAGTCATCCTCCTGTCAGGGCTCCTCACCTCCCTACCTTGATCATAATGCTTCCTAGTTTTTCCTGATTTACTGTCTAAGACCTGCTTTCACCAAGCCAGGGAAGCTGACATAGTCATGCTCTCTTCCTTAAGGAAAGAGAGAGCCAACGAGTGCACAGAACCCTGTACCTGGGTCCAGTTCTTACAGTCAGTCCCTGGGATTGCCCCTGAGGAGTGCAGCTTCCCACCTGAAGTCTCCTATCTGAAGAGGCCTGGGTACCTGGTACCTCTGTCCTTGGTGGAATGTGGGAGTCTGGCCACTATACTTCTTGGAATAGAGATGGCTTAATTCTTCTTCAAAAGATAGAACATAAGAAGATATTTTGATTTTTAGAACAGCATTATATATATTCCTTGATGATTGTCAGAGCTGCAAGCACAACACATTGAGTACAAGGAATAACAGATGCGGTGAGCTCTCTATCAGAGATTGTCAGAATATGCTCAGAGGATGGAGTAGCTGGCTACATTTCTCATTTGCAGAACACGGGATGTTTCTTATTTCTGGCAGCTGCCTCTCACTGCAGCAACCTAACCCCCAGCTCACTTGAGCAGCCAGAAACTGCAGACTGTCCCTTTAGCTCAGCTGCATTGGAGAAAACAAAAACAGAAATAAGCCTTACTCTTCTCTGGGCTGCTATGTGAGATCATCCAGGACCACACCCTATTAGGGACAAGGAAGTGGTGTTAGGGACAAAGGAGAACTGGACAGATGATTATCCCAGAGACTATGGGGCATATGGATACCAGGAATAGGTAGTAAATAGCAAATAAGCAATATCATCACAGCAACAACATTGTTGTAAGAAAAAGTGTCATAGGAAAATAATAACACAACTGAGTGTGTACACTTCAATTTTGCTCTAACTCACACACCCCACATGCTAATTTTTCAAGTAATGTTAGTGCTTAGCATTGAGAACTCACAGAAGGATGAGTTCATACCTTATTGCTACTGGTCTCCTGGGATTAGATTTTAGACTTGATGCCTACTCTGAATGGTTCGGAGCATGGGACAAAGCTTGTGCTGTACACACACACACACACACACACACACACACACACACACACACACACACACACACACACCAGGGTTTCCGCTCACCTTCAGCCTCCCTGATCCTGCGTCCCACTGCGGACCTGCGCAGCACACTCCTTCCGGAGTTGAAGAGGCTGGCCAGCTCATCCAGGGGGCTGGACAGTGGCCTGCTGTTGGGTGGGCTGTAAGGGCTTGGTGATGAGAAGGTGGATGAGGCCTTCCTGAGTTCTCCTCTGGCTGTTTTTCCGGGTGAATATGGAGCCTTGACAAAGGAGCTGCAGGGACCCAGAACTGGGGCTGAACTGGGCTTGGATTGTGTTCTGGGCAGGTCAGAGTTAGTCAGCGTATTAGCTGCTGCAATCAAGACAGAATCTGGTGGGAAGGCGAAGTGTGTGGGTGGCCGACAGGGTGCAGGGGGTGGCCCTGGGGGTGGTGGTGGTGGTGTGGAAGGTGGTGAGACTCTACTGGACCCATTAAATACAGGAAATCCAGGGGATGCTGGCTGATCACTATCCCCCTTCTGGGCTTTTGAATACTGTGGTGACAAGGGACTGGAGCCTTCAGACTGTACTGGGTACTTGAGATTGGTTTCCAAGACTGGCAGTTTCTTCACCTCCAAGGGTGTCAGTGGTGACTCATCAGAAGCTGGGGAACAGGTCACTGGGGTGGGAGGAAACACGAGGAGCGGTGGCCTGTGGGGAAGCAGATTTGGGAAAGGTGGAGGGATGTCACACATGTCCTTCAAAGGCTGGCAGTTCCCTTCACTAGCCTCCAAGATGATGGCTTTCCGAGTCTCCAAAAACAGAGGGGGTGAGGCAGGCAGGAAGGTAAGCATCCCTGAACTAGAGCCCTCTTCAGGCAAGACATACTTCATCTCCTCATACACAGATTCTCCTTGGTCAGGGCTGTCAGTCTCAGAGCCTCCTGTCCTGGCTGCATTCCCCACCATCTCGATGTATACAGGCTCAGCATCATCATCATAGTCCCTCTGTGGCAATGGCAGGTGCAGAGGCAGCTGTGGTGTACACTGTGGTACTGAGTCAGGTCTGGGCCACTGCACACTCAGTGTCCTTGGGGCCTGATGCCTGCCCACATGGCCCATCACCCCAGGAGGCCGTGGTCCCCAGATCTCCTCATAGGAGCCACTGAGCTTCGTGTGGGGACTTCTCTTTGGCTTTCGAGGAGGGATCTTCTTCATGGTGCTGTAATCATCACTGTGGGGTCTGGGCCGTGTCAGAGCTAGGGCAGAAGGCAGAGATATAAGGGTTAGTAGGCAAGGCATCCCAGAGAAGCCAGGCCTATAGGGGATTGAGTGACCCTGCTCTGGATCATTTTGGTTGCCACCACCCCTGTGTCCTTGGAGCAGAAGAGGCCCCTGGCTTGGGTGCCTTCCACTTTCTAGGACTCTGGAGGGGGCCCTAGATGCCTGAGAGGACTAAGGAAAACTTCTGAGTCTGGGTGCCAGAGGCATAGGCTACACACTGAGGAAGATGGCTCACAGAGAGGGAACTAGCTCACATGCATTAGGATGAGGTACCTGCTCTTCTGGGTGACAGAGCCTGGTGGCTTAGGACGTGTGCAAACGAGTGGTGGTGTAGAATTATAATTGTGCAAGATGTCTGCCCATACTTAGGAAAGCCATTCTTTCAGAGGAAAAGGAGAGCTAACAGGTGTGAGTAAAGTGCTTTACTGTATTTCTGGCAACCTGTGCTCACACCATAATGGAAACAGCAAGAAGCATACTTGGGTTTCTACCCTTTGGCCATCTTTGCATGATGGTGTCATATAAGGTCTCCACTGTCATACAAGCAGACAGCTGTTATAAACAGAAGCTGCTAACTCCACAGTGTTCCTAATGAATAAGCATCATTCCAATCCCGCAGAGGACAGACCCAAAACAGCCCCCGAGCTTCTCCCCAGATAGCCTAGGAAGCCACTTAGCTCATACCACTGCAGAACCATGCCAAAGACACCGGCAGCAGTGGATTTGTAGTGGAGAGCATTTTTCCCATCTGGCTTCTGAGTGGGAGGGTCTCTGGCTGACCCAGAGAGAGATGTTGACGGTGATACTGAGACTATCCTGCCTTCTGAGACTGGACCATGACAGTTCCTGGTTCCTACTCTAGTAGGACCCTTATTGAGGAAATCCCGACTTCACTTGAGAAGGGTGGACACCTCAGAATAACTGAGGTGTGAGAATGTGGAAAGACCTCAGGAAAGGACAAAGACATCATGTGGAGAGAAAAAGATGCTTCAAGGAGGAAGAAGCCTTAGGGAGGGAAGGAACAGAGGTCAGAAGATCCAAACACTTTACCATCAGATCCAGAAATATATGAGCTGTGCCTTTAAGGACCCCAGTTGTGAAAATGGTCATGCACTGCAGAGAACCAGACAGATTCTAGTCTGACCAGAGAACCCTGCCACCATCTTTAGATCAGAAGTCACTGATTTTCTGGGAAGTTTGTTATGCAACCCCAAATACATCATGCAGATATTGGAACCTGTAACTGGATGGTGGGTCTGACAGTGACCTCACTCGGGGAAGTCAGCACTGAAGAGACCCTTAGCAGTAGCCTAGTGGCTCTGAGGAAGCTCGAAGCGGTGTTGATGGCAGATGCAATGTGGAAGCTGGAGAAAGCCACACAGAGCTGAGCAGGGCTTTAGGCTGCAGTGGCAGCTTACGTGGAAAATGTCTATCTGGTGAAGGATGCTTTCAGGCAGGGTGATGCAGCTGCTTCTAGGGTCCTTCCGTATGACAATGAAGAGATGAGGCTAAGAACCTATTACAAAAATGGATTAAGACTTTCTTGATCTATGAACTGACCAGCCCCCTCTCTGGTATGCTTTGAAGAGGGGGCACACTATTCTAACATGGAGGAAGGACTTGGGCCTCCAGAAATCCATACTGAAGTTGGAGTCAAACACATACCAGCAACATCCTTAGTTAAGACTTCAGAGAGACCTGTGGTGTCCATCATTGATGTCTCCAAAGAAACAAGGCCACAGGCCTTGTTGTTGCACAGACAGCAAAAAAAAAACCCTATAGAGAAGAATTGGGGCTATAGCTGCTGACTAATGGGATGTGTTACCAACTGACTCATGAGCAGCTCACAGAGCTTTTAAAGGGACTATGTCCATGAGCCCTGGAAACAGTAGTGGCAATACCCAAAGAACAGATTCTGGCCCCTGGAATTTTACGCGCAGGAAGCAGGCTGTGAGAACTGGCCTGAAGGCTACATCACTGTCAAGATTAGACACTGTAATTCAAAGGGAGACCTGAGGATGCCAGAATATTAGCCTAAGAGACAAAGAGTTCTCTGTTCTCACAGATGTCCTGGCAATACTATCTGTTGTTATAAAGGATGCACAAAGGACCCAGTGCATCACCTCACTTCCTTTTCTCAGGCAGGAACATGTGTAACACGTATCTGATACTGTCTGTCTGGCCAATGTCATTTTAGATCTCAAGTCTAATGACTCTTGCCCCAGTGAACATGAGAAAAGCATGAGGATGTTGAGTCCAAGCCTTGAGTTTTGGGTGATACTGGAAGGAGGCTTTGGGGGCTTTAGCAGCTGGTGACTCTATTTTACACAGGAAGCGAGTGAATTCTTTAGTTCAGACTGGACTGAAACTTACTGGATTTTTCCAAAACATTTGCCACAGATTTATTTTCAGTCCAACTAGTGATTGGATCCATTTCTCTTGTCCCAGATCTAGAGTGGATTCTGAGACTGTCTGGTAGATAGGGTGAGGCAGAAGCAATGATTCATGTCTCCTCAGGTTGGTGTATAAAAGAAGGCATCTATCTGCCTGCCTCTCCTCTCCTACAGTGAATATACTAGGCTCTGGCTTTCCACACTCAGGAGCCTCCATATCATCCTGGCAGAGACCACCTAGAGATACAAAACTCTTGGATGCCTCAGCCTCAGGCAACAAAGACGTCAGACCCAACTAGCTTCTAGGTCATTCATGTAGGACCTTGAGTGGGAACCACCAGACAATCCATGTCTACTGAGACTCAAAGCCTGAGAGACAGAGAACAGTCATCACCTTATTTAAATCTCTGTTTGGGTGGGTTGCTAAGCAACAGAAGGAAATGAATGTAGCACCCCGCTTCAAAGGAAAGGTCTTTTGTATTAAAGGATATGAAGCCTGTTGGATGAAGCCTCCAATAAGGTCTCCCTGACTTGCTCAAAGCTGGATGTCAGAGCTCCAGTGGGCATGTCCCACCCTGCCACCTGACTTAGTTACTTCACCTGAATAGGGCCATGATGATTTGCCAAAGGGCGCTATAAGGCAGGAAATACTGAGAATAAGGCCCCTCGTGTCAGCAAACCTTCCTCCATTTCTTTCAACTACTCAGCAGGAGATTAGCCATTGGAAATAGTCATGGGAGCTAGCTAGAGCTCCTTAAAATATGGCTAGAGTTCCAGTGGGGGCCTGGCCTAGAGTGTGATAGTAATTCTACAGGCAACATAGCTTCCTGCTGAACCCTCTGAATATTAATTTGAAGTCTCTATGGGCCAGGACTAGGAATTTTCATTCTTCATAAGCTAAAATTAGGGAAGCCATAGTTAGAGTATTAAAACCTAATTTGGTTTTGTGGCTATTTTGGGGTGTGTACATGTGATTAGCTTATTTGCAAGTACAGATGTAAGGACAACTAAAATTAACTTATGTCAAGCGTTTTCCATTTTTTGTTTTTAAGTCTATCCATAAAACCATCACAAGGATTCAACAATGCCACTGGAACAAAGTCTGAAAACAGCCCTTGTCGCAGGGTGGAATATTGGGGCATTTTGGTATCTAACAGGAACTCCAAAGTTCCTTTCCAGTCTCAGGAGCTCAGAGATGCCAATCCTACCTGAGTGATTCTGAAGTCAAGTTCAAGATGTCCTAAGCTCTGGCAGGAGAGAAACACTTCCACCACAAAATACTTTGTAGGGGGATTATGTTGTTCCATTGTAAATAATGGTCCCTGCCTATGAGTTTAATAAACAGCACTGATTGGCCAAAGGCAGACAAGAAGTGTGGGCAGGGCTACCAGACTAAGAAAACTCTAGGAACAGGAAGAACAGAGCAGAATGCCAGAGAGAAGCCATAAGAACAAGAGGACAACTATGCTGCTCTGAGAAAAGGTACCGAGCTGCATGGCTGAACAGGATAAGAGTCATGGGTCAGATTAAGGGTAAAGAGTTAGCAAGTTATATGCCTGGCCCTTAGGCCAATCAGCCTAAAACTATTGTAAGCTATAAAACTATTGTAGTGTATCTCTGTGGGTCTGTGGGTCTGTGGGCCAAAACCTTAAGGCTTTAAGTCCGAGCCAGAAACCTCTTACTACAATACTTCTTTTCTTTTTTTGGTGTGTGTGTGCATGTGTGTATTTGTGTATATATGTGTGTGTGTGTGTGTGTGTGTATGTGTGTGTCTCTCTGTGTATGTGTGTGTGTGTGCATGTGTGTGTCTGTGTGTATGTATGTGTGTGTGTCTGTCTGTATGTGTGTGTTTGTCTGGCTGTCTGTGTACGTGTATATGTATGTGTGTGTGTGCACATGTGTGAGTAGGCATGTTGGTGATGTTTAAGTCACCATTCACATCAGCACAACCTGGTCCTCTTCTCTCTGAAAATAAGACACGGTCTTACACAAATTTAAAGAGACTAAGAGGGAAATGTACAATGAGGGTTTCCTTGAGCGCCTGATTGCCTGTTCTACCTGTGCCTTTGCTTAGCTCAGAGCCTCTTACATTTTGGCTATTGTTTTCATCATCATAGGGCACAGGTCCATTCTGCATCCCTCCTTTCTATTTTCTTTTTCTTCACATCTATGTGAAGTGCCAAAACAGTGTCCTCCTAGTATATCATGAACTTGAGGACCTTGAATTGGGCTTCTCAAGGTGTTCTGAGGCCTATGCAGGGCATTGACAAAGCCTGCTTGCTATGTACAAAGAGAAACAGGCCTTGGCTTCACTGACACTGCAGTGTCAACCTGATTTTGTATTTTGTAAATGTGAGTCTGCTTTGAGTTTCCAGTCATCACTAACATACCTCACTCATTTCAGCGTGTTAGAGATCCCTTTTGCTGCCCACATTGTTCAAACATCTTTTCTTTATGTTCTACTCACCCTTTGTGAGATGCCGTCGTATGTCTGGAGATGAGGCCCTATACAGTGGCACTGGCACTGGAAAGGTGCCACTCCTCCCCGACTCCACCTCAGGTGCCTTGCTGACTGGAAGCTAATTCTCACAGACCCAGTCTAGTGAAGAGCAAACCAGGTCCCTGTCCTAACTCATGTCACACCCAGGACAGCTGCTGCAGACCCTTGACATTGTCCTCTGGCCCTGACTGCTCTCCTTTTCAAGCCTGTTGTTGGTTGCTTTTGCTCTTTTGGGACCTGACACTCTCAAATAAACTACACATGGAGGCTCATTCTTACTTATAAATGCTAAGTCTTAAGATGGATTATTGCTAGCCAGCTTTTCTTAACTTAAAATTATCCTATCTATCTCATGCCTCTGGGCTTTTACCTTTTCTTCTGTAAATCTTTCTCTTACTCTGTGGCTGGCTGTATGGTTGTATAGCTGTGTGGCTATGTGGCTGGGCGGCTGTATGGCTATGTGGCTGGGTGGCTGGCTGACTGTGTGGCTATGTGGCTGGGTGGCTGGGTGGCTAGATGGCTGCGTGGCTGTATGGCTATGTAGCTGGGTGGCTGGGTAGTATGTGGCTGTGTGGCTGTGTGGCTATGTGGCTGTGTAGCTGTGTGGCTGGGTGGCTGGGTGGCTGGGTGGCTGGGTGGCTGGGTGGCTGGGTGGCTGGGTGGCTGGGTGGCTGGGTGGCTGGGTGGCTAGGTGGATTTCCTCTTTTGTCCTCCTTTTTTTTTTTTCACCTTCCAGATTTCGTCTTCTATTTATACTCTCTGACTGCCAGCTCCCCACCCCCCACCCTTTCTCCTGGCTTGCTCTTAACTGTTCAGTTCTTTATTAGACCATCATGTATTTTAGACAGGCACAGTAATACAGCTTCACAGAGTTAAGCAAATGCAACATAAACAAAAGCAATACACCTTAAAACAGTCTACAACAGGTTTCTTGCAGCTTGCACTAGACTCTCCACCTTGCACATGGAGAAGACATGTGCTTCCCCCACCACCTCTTAAAGGCTATGGTAATGCAATTGGTACATTAGAATAGCAGCCCATATTTTTTAGTCAAAAAAAATCCTATAAAAGATATATCTTATTATTTCTAATTTAAAAATACTAATTTTTATTTGTGCATATGAATGTTTATCTGGATGTATATATGCATACCACACACGTCTGGTACCCACAGGTCGGGTATCAGATGCCCTGGAACTGGAGTGACAGATAGTTGTAAGTCACTATATGAGGGCTGGGAATCAAACCTGCGTCTTTGAAAGAACAGTCAGTGCTCTTAACTGTTGAGACATCTCTCCAGCCCCCCTTTCCTCTTAAAGGAATTAAAGATTATGACTTTGAAAAGATCTTGGATGCTTCGCACTGCTCTAGGTGTCTGTCAGGGGTCAGATGCCTGGATCTTCCTCTAAACTGAGCTTGTTTTGTTGTGTTTCTGTATCAGTGAACCACTCGGCTCCATACAGTATTCAGATGCTAGTGTTTGGCAAGATTTCAGACAGTTGCTCTAAAATCTCCTCCCGCTTACCCCACACTACCACCAACCAACTCTCTTTCTCTCCACAGCAACGGTCTGTGACTAAAAACATCATGAATTAACTTGCTTTTTTCCCACCCTTCCATGAGGTTTGTTCCATTTCCATGAAGGACATAGGCACATGGGTATGTACGTGGTGGCTACACACCACAGATCCCTCTATGCTCGCTTAGCTAGAATCTGTAGATTTGAGAATGTCACTTGCTTTGTTTTTTCAGTGAACACTTACTGTGTATGGACCTTCACAAGTTAGAGACAGTAACTGTCACGTCCCCTTTCTGTGTAATGATCTCTTTACCCTAAAGCAGAACACTCTGTTATGTAGTTCCAAAAATTACAAACCGAGTTTTGTGGTGAACCCTCTCTGCATCTATCATTACACTCACCATATAAAAGAAATGAGCTTAAATTTTAATTAGATCATGATCAGAAAAGGCTGGTGACTAGTTTTGCCTTTTAATTAGTAGAAAATTATATAGAGTAGCAACCAACTTTTAGAAATGCTTCAGCTTTGAGGCTTCTAATTCTGCAGAGGTGGGATGCAGAGTGGAGGAAATGACATGTAAGTAGTTTTCCCCTAAGAGGCTTAAGGATTTGAATATTATTCATATTTAATGATTAAAAAGCTGCTGGCAAGCCAACAATTGGATTTATTTCTATTAAAAATATATTAGGGCCACAATGGGGGCCATGAGCACTAACAGACTGGAAACCAGCACATCAGTAAGCCATGAGAATATCATTCACTTGACCCCCTTTGGCTAACCTTCACTGGCTGCATCTTTGGCTGCTGAAAGGCAAGCACTCACAGCCTCATAGGAGGCACTCAGCCTGGTGTTGGGGTCCCTTTTTGGCTTGGGTGGAGGCTGTTTCCGTGGTGATGGGAGGCTGGTGCTGTCATCCATGCTGAACACAGAGTGCAGTGATGGTGACCGGATGGATGGTCCAGCAAGAGCCTGGGCTATGCTGTCCACTGCCATGGAGACTGGCACAGAGTTGGAGTGGATGTGTCGGGATCCTCCTTGGTCTTCAGCTCTTAAGGAAAAACAAAACACAACCACAGAACACAGATGCCCAAGTGTGTCATTCAGATGACAATGATAAGCCCATTCCCCTGACACAAAGAGAGTTCCTTGGCAAGGAACCTTTCTAGCTGGTCTTTCAGGAAAATCTATGTGTAGCTCTTAGCAACCTCCTCACCCAAGCAGGGCTGCCCAAGCTTGTCTGGCCCACAATGGATCACTGGGGCTGTCCATCATGGCTACTTTTCAGTACTCTCCCAGCAATACTCCAAGCATTTAAAGGGCTTCATGTTTCCCATCAGCCATCTCTAGAATGAATTTTTCACAGTCTGATTCTTAAGCAAATCAAAAAGGCAGAATTTCAATCTGAATGATAATTTGTGGGAAATCCATCTTAATAGAGAGTTAGTGTTGCAGCCAGTGTGGGGAGTTCATGATCATTTCCCCTGGCAGGAAGACAAGTGTGCTCCATACTAACAAGGGAAATTCACAATTTCTCTCTCTCTCTCCATTTAATCTCACCAGCAATCACTAATTATGTACGAAATTATTATTCTCCCTGTGACTCCGCAGCAGAGGCTCCTGGTGCCAAGCGAACTGCTGGTATCAACAAATAACAGACAAATGTTTCTTCACTTAATTTTATACCAGGCAAATAAAACACATAATCAAATTGGGAAATTGGAGTGACTGGTTAGTTCCAGTAGGGAAAATAACAAATATGATTTGAGAAGTCACTGAAAATGAGTAGTTGTATGGCTTAGAGCTTTTTCTTTTTGCCTTCACATGTGAGGGTCATCATGTGAGATGCTGGTGAGTTCATTTCCAAGGTCTTCCTTCCTATTTCTTTCATAATTATATCTTTGTGTGTCAGAGCACCAACAGGGCTGGAACCCAGCAGCATTTGAGCTGGCTGCCCGTGTAGAAAATGAAGCCACTGAGGATAAGAGTGGGGCCACTCAGTGAATAATTTGTTTTCTCTGTAATATTTAATTACAGTTTTCTGTACAAAGGAATTCTTTTCAGTAGTTAATCACTAAAATATTGGAATCTAATTAGCAAAGATACAAAACCATTTCTACTTTAACAACAACAACATCACTTGATGGGGAATGCAAGGGAGAGTTATTTTCAGAGAGAAATGGGGGTTTCTGGGGTGTTTTAGAAATAGTCATGACTGTTTGTATGGGGCCTGGTTCTCAGCCTCCCTGGGTGTGATTCATACACACTGGTTTCAATTTATTCACCACTTTTATGTATGCAAAGTGGAGTCTGAATTCTTTGGACAGATTTCCAGAAATTTCTATTAGCCATCCTCATATGTCTTATAACTGCATAAGCATGTTAAAAACTCTTGCTAGTGGATTTTGCTACCTCGGATCTAGAGTGAGGCTTTAAGTAACATCAGCTTGACTAATAAAGTAGTGTTATTTTATATGAGTAAACTTACACATGGAGATCATTGTTCCTAAAGGAACCACCCAAGAAAAGCAACCCTGAGATTGCTGAGGTGTCTCAACTAACACTGTGTGACGGCCTGTTTCCCCACAGTTCTCTGTTCAATTGAGTTCTGTGTTGAGGGCCCTCAAAAGGCCCTGGCTCTGAGGACCTGTCTCACAGGTAATTAGGGCCACAGGCAGCTCTCTTACCTCTTTGTTCCTTCCTCTTGCTTGCTCCTGTGGTAGGAAGCATGCACTTCCTTCCGGAGTCTGTCATGTTCTCTGGCAATGTCAGAAGCATTCTGAATGACCAGGGCATCGTAGGTTTTCAGTGCCATGTCCTCTGTGCTCTGTAAGAAGCTCTTGATGGATGTGTCCTCTTGCTGCTTCACGTTCATTCTCTGAAGTAAGTGTTGGCGTGCCAGAAACCCTCTTATAACTTTATAAAAGAATACAACCCTTGGTCAGAGGGCAGATCTAAAGTGAGAAACCCAGTTTCACACACACACACACACACACACACACACACACACACAAAGAGAGAGAGAGAGCATCTCAAAACTAATACATTCAACTCAGAATAAGAATTTGCTAGGACACCTTGATTTCAAATGGCGGTCTTCTATTTTAATGTGAAATGTCCCCTATAATCTCAGTTACCTAGGTGGTGGATCTATTGGAAAGGGTGAGGGACCTTAAGGAAGGTTATCATTGAGTGCATCATTGCAGTTATTCACAAAGGCTGTAGAGCCCAGTCCTACTTCCTGCTCAGTCTCTGCCTCCTCGGCATGGATACAATGTGATCAATCAGCCTTCTGACTTACCACTAAAGTTCCCGACCAGGACAGATAGATTCCATCCCTGTAGAACTGTAGGCCATATAGACCGTTAAGTTACTTTTGCTGGGACATTTTATAACAGCAAAGAGGACATAACTAAGAGAATATGATGTGTATCCTTTTCTCTAAATGTGGTTTCTCTTGAAAAATTCATAAAAGCTTCCTCCACCTTTCATTTTCTTTTTGTAACACAAGCCGACATCAGTGGTCTGGATTGAGTCAATGAGAAACACCTCAGGTGTGGCTTCCTTCCCCTGAACCTTTTGAAACACACTGATGGTTTTTCATGTACCTGGCCACTCAAGAAACACCAAAGGCTCCATGGGCTAGTTTTTAAAATACTTATAATATTTTAAAATACTCCTAGGATTTAGATGGAATTCATAGAAACTGACATGCCTTGAGAGGTAGAGGCTTTACAGAAACAATAGATAATGTACTCTTCCTACTTCTTAAGATTGTAGGTCTAGAAAAATGTGTAAAATCTGGGGAATAATTAAATTAAATTCAGTAAAACTAATAATTGATCAGCAGGAATTTTGTTAAAGAGAAAAAAATCACAAGGCATGATCTAAAGACACTTGGCCATCTCAGACAATGCCATTTAATGCGGACACAAATATGACAGGGAGAAGCATGTTGGTCACAATGATAATGGAATTCTTTTCTTTCCAGTAAACAAAAGCAAGGAACTGCAGAGCTTGGGCTCAAATCCCTCTGTGCTTCTGAGGCAGCTCCATCTCCAGGCCTGCATGCAGCCCTCTAGATATGATTTGTGGCCCTGGGGGGGGGGGGGTAGGGGGATGAAGATCAGCAATAGGGGAAGTCACATGGAAGGATATGGCAATCAATAGATGAAAAAACTTGCTAACAATTAATGTGGGGTGGAAATGGAGCAGGCTGCTTTCTGAGAAAGTGAACTGGCCTTCATCCCTGATGTGTACAAGGCAGAGTCCAGGGCAGTTCCCCTGCAGATGCTTAGGACCAGCACTAACTGCTGACTTCTGCCTGTCAGCCTTTTGGCTTCAAATGCCTCAGACTAGAGGAAACTGTATATTTAAAAGACAGGCAATGTTGAAGGGAAACCACTGTGTGAGACTCCCCCTTGCCTGGAAAGCAGCACACATATGGACTGTCTAAGAGATGCTGTAAAGCTAGACACAGCTTTCTCCACTTAGGGCTTCAAAGAAAATATATACAAAGAGCTTCAGCATGCAAAGGCTTTCTCCCTTTAGATCCAGATGACAATGCTAAATGGAAAGTTACTTTAGATTATAACTGCATCAAGTTCTGTACAAGACAGCCATGTTGAACTAATCTATAAACAACAACATTTTAACAGTAAAAGGCAAGTCAGTCAGACCTCCAAGAACATAAAATGCAGAATAAGATAAAGAAGCACTTGAACATGTGATGGATGCTCTGAAGGGGACTGGAGACCTTATTTGGGTTGTCTATGCTATTTTCTTCTTTCATTGGACAAAAAGAGCCATTGGCCTTTAGATGGCAAAAGTAGAAACAGGCCAGAGGCTGAAGCTCTTGCAAGCAAAGGCAGACTAACACGGAGAGAAAATGCCAGACTTCTCAGGATGCCACTTTTCTCACTCAAAGTCTACCGTCCCACAGGCAGACGACTTCATCTACTAACCCTCTCCTACTGGACAGCCTTCTAGCTTCTTTTACAGAGTCACGTGAGTTGCAGAAAACTACCATTCTCAACAAAGGACCACAACAAACAAGCCTGCTGGAGATGGGCAGAGAGATTTGTTTGCCCACATTTTTAAAGCTTACCTCTGCCATTGGGTCACTGGCTGCTTGTTTGGGCTGAAATTTTACTTTTCTCAAAATTTAAATGTAAAATGTTCTTCTCTTCAAGTATTTACTAACAATAATAAAAAATGAAATAAAAATGGAAATGTCTCCAATTTAAATAAATTTTGAGTGAATTTAATATCAATTCTAAGAGATGAAAAAAATAAAAACCAGTAAATTAATGGTCACTTTCAAAAGCCTGTAGTCTCTAAAGTGCTTTCTTTTCATGCCCACTACTTCATTTATTCAAAATGAAATTATGTTTTTTCCTCTGAGTGCCATTTTCAAGGCTTCAAAAAGGTGAACCTGAAAAGTTCTGCATCTCCCTCCACGTTGGTTATAGTAGCAGCTTAGCTGTGAGGTTAACTAGAAGAGAAATTTCAAGTGGGCGTCATGTGGAAGACGGCCATCGATTCCTAATTATATTTAAGGACACTTCCCTAGAGTATCCGGGTGCCTTGCTCTGTTCACACATAGCATTGTGTTAAATGGGCCTCTTCCTGACCCAGATTCAGCTGTGGCTGAGAGCCAAGTTTGGATTCAGCCAGTGTGGGGTGGTACTGAGGCTGCATTTCCAAGCAACCTCCAGGTGAGGCAGGGTGCAGGTGCCACCTGGAGTGGGGCAGGGGAAGGTTCCAAATAGTCCCAGCTAGTATCTCCCCTGCATGGATGCAGGATGGAGTCACAGGGGCCCATTTGTCCTAGTCAGAGGAAAGGGGGATTCAGAACCATTGCCTCCTCAGCCAAGGCTGTTACTGCCCTAGGCTGGAAAAAGTACTATCAAGAGACTGACCAGCTTGAGAGCTCCCCTCTTTTCCCTGAAATAGAATGAATGCAGCAGGCTGCAGGGCCTCAAAGCCACAGCAGAGACCAAGGGGACATGCTGTACCTATGCAGCTGTCTGCCAGTTTCTTTCTTCAGGGCAAGGTAGTTTTCAGGGAAGACTTGTCTGCTGAGAGAAGGTGACCAGGGTCTGTGAGTCAGCGACAAAGGGCTGACCACAGAACTGCTGCCAGTATGTTCAGGAAATCAGAGAAGCTTCTGGATGGATAAAGAGCACTTTGAATCTGCTCCAGCCAGGGAGACCAGTGCAGGGTCACAATACGCCTACCGCAATCCTTTCTGCCCTCTTCCTCCCATGCTTGCCTTCTCCTCTTGCTTATTCCTTTCCCTCTCCCTCCTTCCTCTTCCTCCTCCTTCTTTCCCTCCTCCCCCACCCTCGCCGCCACCTCCTCTTGACCCTGCACAATCTAAGGTACAGAGACTAGGACCATGCTTTCTCATGGGCTGTTCTGCAAAGGGCAGGCCTGAAGTGCCCAACAGGGACACTTGGGCTTGATGCTCTGGTTTGGAACAAGGGTCTAAACTTTGGCCAAAATTTAAACCAGATGTGTTAAATTCTGCACAGAATAGCACACTTTATCATCAGAAACTGAGGAGACCCACTTGAGATTTTTCATGAGGCCACAGCCAAACAAGACCCACATAAGAAAAAAAAAAATGAATGAAATGGAGGGAGACTCATACTGTTTTTCTAGCACATTTTCTATTTGAAAAAAAAAAATGCATCCTGGACCTGTGCCCATTATGTCATATTGAAATTTGTCATATAGATTAATTTCTTCTTCTTATGCTTTTCTATATCAAATTAAACAACTTATAGAAAACAGTTTAAAGGCACTGAGACGAGAACTCAGTGGTTAACAGGAAAGCATGTAGACCTGAGTTTGGACACCAAATATTCGTGTGGAAAAGCTGGTTACAGGGGCACACATCTATGACCCAGAACTGGAGGTTAGAGAGATGGGGGCCAGGAGAGTAGGTGGGTGGCTCCTGCTCAGTTATCTTCGCTAACTGGATGAGTTCCAGGTTTAATGAGAGAGCCTGTCTCAAAAACAAAGGTGGAGTGCAGAAGCTACTCAGCATTGACCTCTGACCTCCATGCCTGCCCAAGAAGGACAACACACACACACACACACACACACACACACACACACACACACACACACACACACACACACACTGGGCACTGGGTGCCACAAAGACAGGCATCACAGCTGCCACCAGGTTCCGGGTGGGGTTTTCCCATTGCAGATTTCCAGGTACAAGCTCATTGTCCTGTGCTTTCTAAAAAGACCCATATAGCTGGCAATTTGCAAGGTATAGAATGCAGAAATGGTAAGGCATATTTATTCCCACCCCCAAAATGGTGACTGAGTTGAGAACTTACACAGTTCCATATAGAATATAACTAATAAATAATGAAGGGTCTACAAACACTGATACAGGGACCAGTAGAGAATAAACAAGGCAGCAAAGTACCCATGAATCAGTTGTTTGGATGGAAGCTCATCAGGTGGATTGGGAAGCTCACTGTGATGTTGACCCTGTTGACATTTAAACTCAGATGTACATTGAATAGTTTGGAAATTCACATCATAAAGGTCTGAGTGCCTGTGTGTGCTTACCTTTCTGGCAAGTTACAATTTTCCTCTGCATCTGGAGCCACAGGTCAGTGAGCTGGTCCACATGCCAGTACTTCAGGAATACTTTGTGAACTCCCATCTACAATATGAACAGCAAGGTCACATGTAACAGCAAGATGTCAGAGGGTATGGTAAGAAAATGGTCAGGCAGGTAGGATATTTTTAAGGCAGAAAACTGGAAACTACAGATAACAAAATTAAGCAAGGTATTCATTTATTTTATTTCAATAAATTTAAAGCAATTTGTTCTAGAACACACATTAGTTGTGTGTGTATATCAACAGTCAGTGTGTGAAAACACCTATAGGCTGCTGACATGGCAGCATGTGACAGAGTTGGTCTCGACTCTGTGTAGAAAGCATTGCCCGTGACGGATTCTCCCATGCCAGGGCCCCTCATCTCTCAGGTGTGGTTTTCATCTCATACTCTTCCTCCTTTTCCTGAGAAGAACTTTATGAAGCACAAAAGAACTCACTCCCAACAAAGCGGTCAAGACCAAACAAACATGATGTCACTGTTGTCTCACTCCCACAGCACTGTGGATCACTGTGCACAGTGTTTCTGTTTGTATAGGTGTTGTAATTTGTGTTTGATGTAATTGGCCCCCATAAGCTTATAGGGAATGGCACTATTGGAAGGTATGTCTGTGTTGGAGTGTCTATGACCTTTTAGGAGAAAATGTGTCACTGTGGTACTGGGGTCTCATGTATGTTCAAGCCACACTCAGTGACTCAGACCACTTTCTGTTGCTTTTAGAGCAAGACGTGGAATTCTCAGCAGCAACTTCTCCAGCACCATGTCCACCATCCCACTGCCATACTCTCAGCTGTCATGCCCTCTGCCATGATGATAATGAACTAGACCTCTGAAACTGTACACTGCCACCTCAATTAAATGTTTTCTTTTATAAGAGTTGCCAAAGTTATGGTGTCTCTTCACAGTGACAGAAACCCTAACTAAGTTATTGAACTTCAGCCCAATTGAGAAACTCTACAAAGTAATTTCTGAATACCTGTTTTATAGACATTTCCACAAACAGTAATCGTGCCATGCATATGACCCTTCACAATTTTGTTTTATAAAGGATTTCCAGCATGACATCAAATCAGCTTCTAGAGAAAGTACTAGAGGCATCTATCTGAGCTCATCTAACTGTACCACTAGTAAAGGCAGTTCATATACTACCATTGATAAAAACAGCTGTGCTGTGGGATAATGCTCTTATACACTGTAAAGATTTGTCATTCACATTGGCTTAATAAAACACTGACTGGCCAGTAAGCAGGCAGGGATGGAGTTGCGCCAGATGAGAGGAAGCTGGACTGAGAAACAATATGAAGCCAAGTGGTTAACATAAGTAGAGTGTAAGAGTTAGTCAGTAATAGCATGAACCACACTGGCCAAGCATTTAGAAGTAATATTAAGCCTTTGATAAGATTATTTGAGAAGCAGCTGCTGGGTGTTTGGGAATGGTGGCAGGGCAGAAACTTCTGACAACACAGCTGCTCCAAAAATGTCTTAAAGCCAGAATTGCAAGCTACAGCCATGCTATTTTAAAATGGTTTTACTGTGTGCTGCACTTCTTTCCCAAGGAACTATAGAGTGAAGGAATGTGTGAGGGTTGCCACAGAGGTATCTAGGGAGGCAGATCTTGGATGATTCTTCTGTGTCCTAGCAGGAAGCATAGAGAAAGCCTGAGTGCTGTTCTGCTCCAGCAACTTTCATAATCATGAACTTGGCACATCATTGGTGTGAGACAACCATCATTAACATAAGAAGACTAACATGTGTGCTCCCAAGCATATAGGGAACATAAAACAACAGCTAGAGGCTGGCACATATGTCCATACCATTAGGTATTAGAAGGGTTTATAGGTCACACCTGTGTTTAGAATGCTTTGCCAGACAGATGTTTATGTGCCATTTTCTTGAGTAAGCTAAATACATCTGGTGGAGTCTAGCTCCTCATGGAAGTGATCTCTAACTGGCCTGTTCTCTGACTGGATGACAGTTGGTATAGAATATGACATCCTGACAGCTAAGGCGATCAGGCAGGTCAGTGGAGAGAGCTCTCTGCTCACTCCCTAACCACTTTTGGATTGAGCAGCTATGCATCTCTGTTTTCTCAGTAGTTTGGAATCTGAGATAGTCACACAGGAAGGCTGTCTCTGAGTGGCATCCATGCCCCCTTGTTATATTGAAATTCTCTTTCCTTCATCATATTCTATAATACATAGTTTTTATTCTTCTAATGACTTACTTCGGTAGTGGGTAGGAAGAACACTTGGCTTAGTCTCTGAGCTCTGCAGGACAAATTTGTGAGATGAGCGTGGGGAAGGAGGAAGCTACTCACTCTGTATCCCAGTCTGTGGGACTCAACTCATGGTGGGAAACTGAACCCCAAGCAAGACAGGAATTCCCCCAAACAATACGCTATTGACAGAACTTGAAATCTCAGAGAGACCTGGTTCACGGAAGCATAACATATGCAAACAATCAGGGAAAGAAAGAGCAGGAAATAATTCTAGCTTCATAGGATCTTGGGCAGGAGGCAGCTAGACATAAAGTAGCTTCTTAGAGTGATGTTTCCAGAAGCCCTCCAAAACTCTAGAGTTTGTTATCTGGAACATTGTGATGGGATTTGGGGAAAGAAGGATTGTGATCTGTGGTGCAATTACGTTTTGTTCCATTATAAATAATTGCCCCACCTACTGGTTTAATAAAAACCCTGACTGGCTAAAGGCAGACAGGAAGTGTGGGTGGGGCTACTAGACTAAGAAAACTCTTGGAAAAGGAAGAGCAGAGAAGAGACACCAGAGAGATGCCAGCAGAGGAGAGAAGTTGAAATGCTGCTCTGAGAAAAGGTACCAAGCCTCATGGCTAAACAAGATAAGAGTCATGTGTTAGTTTAAGAGCAAGAGCTAGCAAGTGATATGCCTTGGCCCCAGGTCAGTAGCATAAAATTAATACATGCTTCTATGTGTTTCTTTGAAACTTTGGAACTGCTGGTCCAGATCTTGGGGCTAGTCTGGACCAGATATGTCTTATTACAGTGATCTTTGTCCATCGAGAGCTTATTGTTTACTAGGGGTTCCTAGCATCGAGAAAACTCTGGTAACACATGTTCTATCCAATGATTGTCATTATATACAAGGAACACAGGGATCCAGCGGTGTGACCAAGATATGTTCATGAAGGATTCTCAGCTTCTTTTCCCAGGGTATCTTGAATGGTAGGAGATGACCTGAAAAGCCCTTAGAGGTAGGTACAGCTGTGTGACAAAGAGGAGAAGGAGGAGGAGGTATCATACCAAGAAGGGGATGTCAGCAAAAACCTAGGCTCTCTCTCTCTCTCTCTCTCTCTCTCTCTCTCTCTCTCTCTCTCTCTCTCTCTGTGTGTGTGTGTGTGTGTGTGTGTGTGTGTGTGTGTGTGTGTGTGTTTGCAATTTAACTATACTGGAAGGTTAGTCTAAATTTCACAGAATAATTTTGGAAATTTGAATTTAATTTTATGAAGTTCATTTTAAAAAATCTAGACAGTAGATTGTTCTGATAAGATTTTGGAGTATGTAAGTGAGTGAGCAATGTGGCTCCATAGGCCACTTGGGCCTGGAAAGATTTTCCATTTGCTGCTGGTCTGTTGGCCAATGCTTAGTCACCTTTCATAACTGATGTCATTACTTATTTCAACAATCAGATTAAAAATCAGTTTCTCCACTTCCAATGGGGCTATGGGCCCTTCATTTCGATCCTCAGAGACCCAGTGACCAATTCTTCATTCTTTTATTGAGGGACACCACAGCTACATCCCTTGAAGGACAGGGACTCACATCCTTGAAGCATGGAAGATTAGGAATATGAATAAGGACCAACTCAGATTAGAAAGGGAAAAGAAAACAGATAAAGAATTATAAAGTTTTGTGTACGGTGGGTCATAAAGGCAATATAGAATACTCCCCGGGCTGTAAACAAGTCCTCAGAGAAACTGAGAACTTCAATCCGGTCCTGATGTCTTTCAGAAAGTGGCTGAAATGATGGAGAGTAGGTGACAGAATGAGTAGGAGCAGAGGGAGAAAGACAGATTTCAGATGGTCCATGGTGGTGCAGCCATACTCACTAGACCTGGTCTCCACCCTAAAGAAAAAGGAAGAACTCACAATAGGGGATGTTCAAGGAACACCTTTTAGGTCAGATAAAAATGCTAAATGAAGACAGAAATACAGAAGTTGGTTTTCCTCACACTACTATAGCGATTAAGTGTCACAGATGGAGATCATGAAGATGAGGGCTGCAGGTCCCGGGGAGAATCTGCAGCCAAGTTAGAGTGGATATGAGAAAACAGAGTTTCCACTGGGTCTTTGGGCTGGAATGTTGACAAGGAGGGAGCAGCTGGGCCCCTGATGCACAGCTGCGAGGAAGGAAGGAAGAACGCTGCATAGGCAGACACTTTGGAGGGATGGAGTTAGAAATGTAGCCATAGCTCCAGATGCTTGGTCAGTGTCTGGCAGATCTTTGCCCCCATGAACTTGTGTTGATACGGTGGGACTATGGCCTTTGAATGTGAAAGGGTCCTCAGCCTTCTGAGCCTCTGGAAAGTAGAAAAAGTCTAAATTCACATATAAATAGTCCATGAAGATGAGGATCAGCTCTTTGTAAAATGGCCGAGTTCTTACTTTCATTGTACTAGACAGCTTTGAAAAATCATCCTTCATTCAAACACTGGGGCATAGTTTATGGATTTCTAGCAGACAGAGGACTTTGCAATATCCTATTAAGTACAGGGCATCATCTATAGATACCTGAAGATGATGGTCCTGACATTTTTTTGTGCTATATAATTCATTTGTGAATTAGGACTATTTGGAGATGTTCTTTGTAAGTTTTAATATTTGCATTTCTTTGAGTTTTCATTAAAAAAATAAAATTGTCCATCCCTAAGGGATACTATACAACACTTTGGGTAGCACAGGATGTTTTGGTGTATAAACACACAGTGTAATATTTAAACCAGGGTGAACATTCTTATTTTCCCAAATGTTTATCATTTATCTGTAGTAAGGCCTCTCAAAAATTCCTTCTTCTAACCTAACAAAATCATGTGCAGCCACTCTACTGTGTAACAGAACACAAGGTCCTTTCTCCTCTTTATTTGGTCTGTCTTCAAAAGATGCTACATTTGCACCAAGTCGTTCTTCTAGCAAACAAATTAAATTAGCAGGTTGTTGACATTTTAGAGCTCTTCTTGAGGCACTGTTAAGAATTTAGTCTCTTGCTTTTCACAAGGCCAGAGTTTAACAAGGACAGAAGCCTAAAGGACCCCAGTAGAGAAATGTAGACTAGATACCTTGAATCTGGAAAGCTAGGTATGTCCATGGCTGTCACCAGTTAATGCCACTTCTGGCTCAGACTGTCATTGCTGTCCTAGCAAATGACTGCAGAGGTGTACAGTATTGAATCTCAGATTTCAATCCAAGGACTCAGCTCCTTGATGTGAGTGCTGTGGTCACATTCACTCCTACAAGGTTGTTTCTCACTAACTAGACACAGGAAGGGCTCAGAGACCCCTTTGTGAACCTCTAGAGCCACGGTAATTTTATCTGGGACAAAAATGCTCATGTCACTCTGACCCTGTAAGAGCAAGCCATCTGTGGATCATGCCATCAGGATGCTCCTCAGGAAAACATAAAGATATTTTTGCTTTGAAGTGACAGATTTTAAAGAATTAAACAAGATTGTCATTGATGACTTCCTTAGCTCCAATTATTGTTCTAGTTCTTGGACACTTTTTCAGAAATGTGGGCTGTGGAGGCAGACAAACACAGGAACTATGGTTGGTAGGGTGTAGGTGGTATGGGGGCTGAATTAATGCAGAGGTAACAAGCAGTCTTGTGAAACTCTCCTTGTTCCTTGAGGGCAATTTTTAGGAGCACTGTGTGTTTCTGGCAGCACCTTTGAAATAGATCTTATGAAGGAAAAATATATAACTATTATCTTTGGATAATTCATGTGAGTCACACTTTTCTTTGCCCTAATAAAATGAAGGCAAATGTCATGGAGCTAATCTTACAGTCTAGAAAGTTGTATCACCCCTTGTATGCCCATGAATCCCAATGAACCTGTACAAAACAAACCCATTGTCTGAAGACCAAGCCATTAATGTCCTGTACCCAGTAATACAGTGAGTAACTACCTCTCCCTTGGGTAAGCTAAAGAGGAACACTAGGGTCCTGTGCCTCTACTTGGGCAAGAAAAAAAGGTGTGCCAGTTAAATGATGCATGAAGGGTTCTGGTTATACATAGGTGATATGGAAAAATTGTCTGGAGATGATACTATGAAGGAAATGTGCCTCTGAAAGGGAATGGTAGAGCCACTGTACACATAACAGAAGAAGGACTTAATAAGCCACGCAGCTTTAGCCTGTAGACCTTGCCTAGCTGAACCTCTATTTCACACAGAGAGGAAGAGATGGATTACGGGCAGAGGTAGTGGCTTTCTAGGCTCCAGAGTAGAACCTCGAGAAGGTCACTAAATGACTGTCTGAAGGTGCAATGTGATTATTTGTCCACTGGGCATTTTGAAATGTGGATTCTAGTTCAATGGGTTGGGACATGGTCTGAGGCTTCATGTCACTATTAGTTGGAGGCTGACATGACATGGGCCTTCTGACTGGGTGGTTCATGCTATGTTGTCAGAGTTTCGTCACTCCTGAAGCTCTCCTTATGCCCCACTTTCTGTCTGTCACCTCCATCTCAGAGTTGATCACAGCCCCTGACATTCTGCACCCAGAGTTTCCCAGACCAGTTCTCCACCTCAGAGTTGATCACACCACCTCTGTCATTCTGTACCCCAGACTTCTCTAGACCAGTCCTCACATGTCTTGATGAGTTGACTCCAGTGCTTCCACCACAGATGACTCACATGTCTACAGGTTGGAGTGACTGATTTCAGGTCTAGGGGACCTGCTGCCCAAGTATATACAGCATTCCACATTTCTAAACAGGACTTTCCTACACTTTACTCTTCTAGGAATGAGTTCCTTTCCTACATTCGCACCTTAGTGAGGGTGAGGACCTCATTACTTGATGTCCTGAAGTACCTCAATCCCAAGATATGAGCATCATTTCTCCCACACGGTTTCCATCTGTCCACACACATGGTTTCTTTTCCAGGATGGCAGATATCATCAACAACTTATCTCTGAAGACAAAAGTACAAGGTGTACCTGAGCTTGTTTACAGCTTTCATTTAGGTCCATTTTAACAGATAATAGAAAAGCTCAATTCTTAAAAGAAACAATTCAACTAAAATGAATCTTAACTATCTAAAATATGTTTAAACTGTGTATGCTATTTTATGAAATGTATATACTATGTTTCAAAAACAAAGATAACATACCTCACACTCCCAGGGCCAGTCTTTCTAAAATGAGATGACTGAGACCAGTCCTAACCTGACTCAGTCTCCATTCTCTGCCTGCTTTCAGAGTCATCTGAACACTCCCTTTGGTATACTCATCTTGCAGAAACTTTGGCTGTTCCACATGGGCTCCCAGCCAGCATGCAGGCTCTTGGATTTTGCCTTCAGAGCCCTCTGTGACATGATTATTTGTCTCTGAGACTGAGTCCTTTTTCCTGTCATCTCAGCTTCCCACTCACTCTTCTGAAGCAGAAAACCGATGTGAAGACTCTTCATATACCAGCAGGGGCGGATGCTCAGACACACAGCCCTTACTGAATGACTCACCGCTTGTGTTGGTGTTGTGTTCAGTAATGAATCTTTATTTCTATGTCTATAATTATTGGACTGTGCTATTTGTATGTATATATTGTATTTTAATGAGAAATATCTTACTGGAGATGGGTTTCTTTGCTTCAAACAAAATGCTTGATTTTCCTTATTACTGATCAAAATCAACCTTTAAAATTTCTAATTTTGCTTGATCTAAAACCAATACACTATTTTAGTAACTATACCATGTTTCATGACATTATAAAAATACAGTTGCATTAAATATAATTATCTTCCTTTACTGGGATGTTAGGGTTCCAGAAAGTATCTTCTGAAGTCCCTTAGCAATGCCAAGTCACTCCTGGCTTAACCTCTGTGCTGATGGAACAATGTGATCTCTCTTCCCCTGTTCCGATGTTTTCAGAGGCCCCAGTTGGGCTTGTCTCTCTCCCTGTGGATCTGAGAATGTCACTGTGCTTCTGTAAAATGCTGTTCTATTTTTACTATGCAAAGTAGCTCCTGGGCCTAGCAGGTCAACTTCTCCCAGCAGGAATACCTTCCAAAGGCACAGAGTCTGCCACCATGTGCCAGCTCTCCTGGCTCTCTTCAGACCCTACAACTTCCTGGTACCGTGAACAGTCATTGTCCCCATGGCAGCCCTTTTAGCTTTTTTTTTTTTTTTTTTTTTAAATCATAGCACAAAGGTACTTTGCTTATATGTTTTCCTCAGCTGTCCTACACTGGATCGCCCACCATTCTCCACCTGTCTACCCTACATGTGCGATGCATGCACCTCTCTGGATTACTTCTGGAACCACTCGACAAGTGGATGTGGTCCATAATTTCCAGATGCTCAGACAAGTAACCACTGTTCTTGACTCCTTCCTTCTGGGTTGAATTTATATGTTTTTCTTTTTTGATGCTTTTCTTGGCTTCCTTGAAGGACAGCCATTATTTTCATAATTCATATAAACATAAATATATTAGTTATACTATGAAAAGCTCAACATGTTACATTTTCATGGTAGCTTTGAAAATCTACTAAACGGAAAAATGTTTTTATGTACAGTCTGGTTCTGAAAGTCTGAATGTACTTTTAAACATGCTCAAGGATAAAATTATACAAAATGCAAGTTCTCTTTGTTATAAATAGACTGCTCTTGAATCTTAACTGCAACTCAGAAAAGATAATCACAACTACACACATCTGATGGGGTAATGTATAGTGTGGTATCATGTAAATGTATGTTCAAAAAATTAATTACTCTCACATGCAATAGAAAGATTTGAAGAGCAGGCAGTGAGGAATTGAACTACTATTTTGAATCTTTTACTGGATCAGTCACTGTGTGATCCTAAATGTTATTTCATTATAGAAATCATACCAATATGGCCAACAGAGCTCATAAAGATATCCCATTTCCAGAGACATACATTGCCAAGGGTCAGGCAAGACCATGCCACCAAAATGGCAGATGACAATGCATCAGCTTCAGTGTTCATTTATGGAGCACGGTTAACCTTTCAAACAAAAACTTGTATGATGTGGACAATGGCTACCTTCACTGAGGAAGATGTGAGTCCCTTCAAAAGCAGCCATGATGGCCCCACAGTGGGATGCCACTGTAACCGCTGGGCTGTGTGTGCATGCACGTGAGTATGAGCTGTTCTCAGTACCTGCCATCACTCTGCCATGCTGTGTTTTGATGCTTGCTTCAGTTCTAAAAATACGAATGTCCTTGGCACTTCTTCCTGGCATCTGATCTGATATTGTTCACCACAATTTCAGAAATTCAAAACTACTTATATTGGTTTCTGTTTTCCATAAAACTTATGAGGGGTGACATGTTCTTGTTGTGTTTTTTTATTTATTTTCTGAGTTATCTTCTATTCAGTTTCTGCCATATTTTTGGGGGGGGTACCACTCATGATTTTTGTTTAACCATGTTTACACATGTTAAGGACCAAGCATATTCTATATCTACATTGGCAGTCTGATATTAGAGACTGTACTCATAAGTGTGCATATTGCAGGCTGTAGAACACAGCCGTTTGCCCCCTGTACTTCCTCAGCCACCATCTCTCTCCAGCCAGCCATCATTGTTCCTCTGCTGCTTTTGGCAGACAGCATTAGCTTGGTTGCTGGCTTATCAGTCCTATTCTTGGTCAATTATCAGCCCACTGAAAGCCCAAGACAGATCAGATCACTAGGCTTCCCCACAGCTTCTTGTGGGAAAACCTCAATATGGAGGGGGGATTCAGCACTTCCCTGACCTGAGGAGGTGACCTCTGGGCCAGCACAGGTTTGGGATTCACCTAAGAACCTCGAAGCTGTAGCCTTAAGGAGTGGCCCCAAACAGCATAAAGTTCTGCGCCACGAGGACAGTTCTCTCTGCCTCGAAGGAAACTCCTTTCTGGAAGAGTAGATCTTGTCTCTATTTCCTTCATTCATATTGTAAGTGGCTTGAATAAATACTGACCCTAATAAGAAATCTCCTTGGGATGATTATTGGGCTTATTAATTGGCACCTAAGGTTTTATCTTTTTGTAGTTCATGGTATATAATAAGTGTTCTGAAACATTGTAGAAAAACAAGTCGGTGTGATTACCGCCCAGGAAAAGACTGAGAATCTGTGCCTCAGAACACTCACCTGCCCACTCAGCTGTCAGGGCTCCAGAATCATGGCCAGTTCTGTGTGACCACCTGCACTCCATGGTGCAAGCTCACTCCCCCCCCCCCCCCCGGACCCTCTTCCCTCCTCCATCTCAGTGCCCGATTTTTGTCATCCCTAAGAGCCTGGTGACCTGGAAACTGCACAGGAACTCTTTCCCGACTGCCCATCCCTTTGATGTGCTGACACAGTGTATTTGGCTGTCTCCCACTGAGGATCCTACTTTGATCAATGTTGCTCAACTCTCGGCCGGGTCTTCACTGCTGGACTGTAAGCCAGTGGTACTTCCTAAAGGGCTCCCTAACTTCCTTTTGAGGTATTTGAAAATTAAGAATACATATTGTTTTATAGTGTTCAGGTGTGTAAGTATTCATCACACAAGAAAGGAAGGAATGAGATGTGAACACACACACAGTGTATTAGAACTGTGTGTACAGAGATTCACTTAAGTCTCTGGTGCGGATTTTTTCAACAGTGTTAATTCCAGAGAAACAGAAGTAACAGAAAAAGTCACTTTATAGGCCATTTTCTGGCTCACAGTTACAGGTGATTTGTGAAGTGCTCCTGGAGTGATAAAATAAAGGTTATAAGCCATTAATTTACTATGCTAATAAGAGCTGAGTGCCCTAACACAACCGCCTCATCTTAAAACATCTTAGAAAAAAATCAGGGCATTTAAAACTTTAGCAGTATCTCGGACCCCCTTTCCTTACCTTCTCCCCACTGCACCATTTTAGATTAATGAAACAATAAATCCTTCATCCGGCTGATTTTATTTAATGTTATGGTAAATGCCCATCTTGCTGCTCTCAGCATGTCATGGGTGAATCTTTTAAAACCATGTACGTGGCAGATGCAGAATGAAATGTGGGCCATTCTGTGAAAGTCACATTAGGAAAGTGGTGGCAGATAAATAATGACTCCAGAAGCTCTTTGTTGTTTTTAGTGAATAAACACAAATGGAAAAGAATATTTCATTAGGATTTAGGGTTTGTATAGATTAGTGCAGGTCTCAATCCTCATCAGAGAATTTTCTTTGTGCAGTAGGTGGCGGTTAACATAAACACCCACAACTGGTCAATGTACAGAGAATCAGTGACTGTGGAGTAAGTGTCCCCACAAATGGGAGGGATTGGCTAGGTGACACCCCTCCCCAAGGCTCGGGGACTATCACAGAAAGAGAAAGGGAACATTGTTGGGAACACAGGAGCCAAACTGTCTTTGGAACATAACAGGACCAGAGCACTCACAAAGCCCCAGCTTCTGTGGTCACCAATACAAGATCTGCAGAAGATCAAGCCAATCACAGCACAAAAACCCACCCCTAGCTGAAAGCAACTGACAGATGATGCCCCCTAGGGGTGGGGCAGTCTGTTTTCTTTAAGGTCAGAACAAATTGGAACCAGTGGGCTATCAAAAGTAAAAAGAAAAGAAAAAAGAAGACACAAAATGTGGATGGGGTAAGGCCTTGGGGGTGGGGCATCTGGGGGAATTTGAGGAGAGTATCAATACATTATATTATATACATGTCTAAAATGCTTAAAATATCAAGACTATCTTAAAATTTTAAAAATGATTTAAGGATTTGGTTTCTGTGAGTACATTTAATTATTTCTTTGACTGTCCCAGTCTCTGTCTCTCCTTTCACACACACACACACACACACACACACACACACACACACACACACACACACACCAGGTCCCATTTTGATAAGCAGTTGAGGTGAAGTTGAAGTTTCATTGCACTTCTTACTGCCATTTGCATGATCCAGAGGAAGCTCCCACAAACACCCTGTGTCCAATGATATCCTTGAGCTACTGGATGACCCACTGTCTCTGAGGCTGGACTCTAAAATCCCTGTTGCCTCTGGAGAAAACATTCCCGGGACATATTTCCAGGGCTACAATGAATGTCTCCTTCCTTCCACCTAAACTGTCAGATATGTGCACAAAACACTCCCTCTAAGAGTTTGCCTGAAGGTGTTTTGAGAAGGAGCAAAGCCACCCCCAGGCAGACCCCCTGTGGCTCTGGTGTCTGCTCTATGTGCCTGGCATCCTGGAACACTCCAACAGATCTGTTTCTTCATCCGCCACCCCCCCCCAGATGGCAGAGAAATGAATATAGCATTCAAATAAGCACACAGAAGAGAGCTCCTTCTAACCAGTTGATGCATATGAAACGTGTGAAAATCAGATTATAACACTTATCTTTCCACTTAGAATTAGTTTCAGAGGTTTTCACTTTATATAAATAAAAGAGCAAGTAAAATAACAATATCCAATAGGGGTCTAATGTCTGTTGATGGGGCATCTATCCAGAGGTGTGTAACTGGAAATGGGTTACATCAAATTTATCCCAAAGTAACACTGCATGAAAAGTGAACATATTGAGACAAATAAAATATAATAATAACAATGATATTACAAGTTGTAGATGGTTCAATGACTCATTTTTAAACTATGACTTAATTAAATCTAATTTACCCCACATACAAATGAAGTAATTTATGGATTCTCTGATTAGTCAAAAAAATACATTCAGTGAGAAGAGAAAATCAACATTATAGAGATAGTCATGAAGATTCTACTCAGACCATTTCTGGTAACTTCCATTTCTCTTAGAAAAGATACTTGTACTCAAATTCTGTCTTGCAAATAAGGGTGCATCTCTGAGTGGTCACACACACACACACACACACACACACACACAGAGAGAGAGAGAGAGAGAGAGACAGACAGACAGACAGACAGACAGACAGACAGACATATTTAAGAGTAATTTATCATTTTCTAGGTATGTTTGTGCCTGAGTGTGTGTGTGTACGCACATATGTACATATGTATGGTGTACCACACATGTGAAGTGCTCATATAAGCCAGAAGGGGGTGTCAGGGGTCCTAAAGCTGGAGTTATAGGTACTTGTATGATGTCTGATATGGGTGCAAGGAGCCAAACTTGAGTCTTCTGTAAGAGCAGCAATAGTTCCATATACGTATGTGTGTATGATGTATATGATGTGTATATGATATATAGTATGTGGATATATATGCTCATATACACATATTTGACCTCATTATTTATATCTATAGCATTTTGTCAGTCTGCATGTCTGCTGCCCACAGGGATGAGAAGAAGGTATTGGATCTTCTGAAAATGGAGTTAGAAATCCCGAGCCACTGTGTATGTGCAGGGAATTAAACCCATGTCCTTTGGAAGAACAGCAAGCACCTCTTAACCGCTGAGTCAGCTCTCAGCCCAGCAGTTCTCTGTGGTTTTAAAACATGATTTTCTATGTTAAACACAAATAGGAAACCACTAACATGAAGGTTCCCTCCCACTTTGTCTTGACTTTCTTCTCCTTTCTTTGAAATAAAGCCACATCATGTAAGGGCAGGGATTCTGAGTATTCAGGGGACAGTATGGGGGGGGGGGGGAAGTTTGCCAGAACCCACACTTACCAGTTGACACAGTGCAAGACAGACAGTTAGAGCCCTTCTGGTGCAGTGAGGGGATATATGTATGAAAGACACAGTGGAACCCACAGTCTGGAAAACTAAACCCTATGGAGAAAAACCATGGGACCCACAGCTTTTATACAGATGCGCAAAGTAACTTGGCCTTATTTACAATAGTCTATGCTTGAACTATACTTAGGTAACATTTACACATTGCATAGTTGTTTTCATCACAGACTTGATGGGCCAATATATTTATGATAAGCAAAAACAGTTCCACTTGGATCTCATCTGAAACAGCTTCTTAAATAATGTTGACTGGTTTTCTATGTGACCCAACTGACAATTCACAATTCCTGTATGTCTACGTAAAATAAAGTACCTGGAATGTATTGTTGACAGTTTCCTATTCATGATTTCCTTGGTCTAGTTGCAAACCTTGAGCAGCAGCTGAGTGCTCCTGCATGGCTAATGGTCTGGGTACTGAGGACTCTATCAGAGCCAGCCTGCAACAGGAAGGGGAATCAGGTTTCCCGTCATCTGCTCATTGAATTATAAGCACAGCAAAGACACTAGCTGCAAAGGGAAGGATGCTCACCGATACAGGGCTACAAAAGTGTCTGAGATCAAAGCTCCACAATTCGGTACAATCTGTCCCTTCCAGTTCTGAGCCATGAACAGAATGCCTCCACATCGCTCTAATGAAAGGCCAAGATCAAACTAAATACCGAAGCAAGAACAAGGCTGAGAGATTTCAGGTGGGCCTCAGCAAAGCTGCCTTCCAACGAGGCAAACAGGAAGAGAATCCACTGTTTCAGCCAGTATGCAGATCTAGCTGTCCAGCTCTCTGAGGCTCATCATCCTCATATTTATACTGTGGTTACTTTCTGTTATTGGCTCCAAGTCAATAAAGTGGGGAAAGTGCTGAGTAGGCACCTCTCAACATGCAAATGAAAGCTTAGCCCCAATTCCTCATGTACTGACCCTAGCCCAATGACATTCACAGAAAAAAACATGTTTGTCCCTCCCTACCCCTCTGTACCATCCCCATCCTTCTTCATTCTATCATAGTCTAATTCCTCCATTTTTATATCAACAAACAAACCTAGCAGCTCCCAAAACTGGATGCCTCGAATTAGGAGGTTTTGGTGCTCATGACTGGACAGTGGAGTCCCACTCTGAGGACTCAAGACTGATCATGCCAGGTTAGCTTAAGGAGGAACAAAATCCACTAAATCCCCAAGACTCACTCAACTGATGGTAAAAAGGATAAAATTTTAGGGGCTGGGGAGATGACTCTATGGTTAGGGACACTGGATGCTCTTGCCGAGGACACAGAGGTTTGTTTCCCAGCATACATATCAGGTGACTCAAAGCTGCCTATGTATCTGGTTATAGGGGTTCTGATACCTTTTTCTGGCCTCTGCATGCACTACACACACACACACACACACACACACACACACACACACACACACACACACTTGAGTCTCTTCTACCCACTAGTGTTCCTTTTAATGATGTGGAAAAATAACCACTAATTTAATGTGAACCAGTTAGGGATGTGTGCTGAGTGTGAACTGCAGTGTGGGAACCATGCTCCAGGTTCTTGAAGCCTCCACGGCCATCTCTGGCATGTGTGAATCAGACCCTTGTTTAAATTTACTGACGTTCTAAACCTACTCACAATTCAGGATAGAATGGAGAGCAGAACTTCTTGTAACAATACATTTCAAACACACATTTTGCTTTTGAAACAAAGGACTCTGATTTTCCATATCAGGAATAATTGAGTCTTCAACACAAATTGTTTTCTGTTTAGCTTAAAAGTAAATATGAATAAGCATTATGTCTGTCAAGATGATTCATCTTATAGCATCATTGATATAAATGGTCCCACCTTGACAAACTTGAAGAAAATCAGTATTCCTAGAGAATACAGAACTCACTACCAGATATAGTTTGGTGGAAAAAAATCATACACACACCCTTATCCCTTGGTCCCTTCATTTTGCATTTTTCACATTTTTTTCTGTGGGGAGAAAAATTTTGGAGGGTCTGTCAAGATGATTCAGCAGTTAAGATGCTTGTTGCTCTTGCAGAGGATCCAGATTTGGGCTCCAACACCCAAATGGTGGCTTACAGGTATCTGTAATTCTGGTCTCAGGGGAGCCAGTGTCTAAATCCAGCCTCTGCCGGCACCAGACAGAGACACGGTACACATACACACAGGCACTATACCCAAACAACAACAACAAAAAGTAAGTCTTTTTTTTTAAGTTAGGAGAAAATAGATTAGTGTAACAACATAAAAACTTGTCTCTATTAAAGGATATTTGATTTTTGTTTTAAAAGTACTAATGTATATTTCAATTTGATACTATCATCAAATATTCTATCTAGGACACCGATCTGGAAAGACTGATGCCTACCAGTGTAAGTCTATGTGCATCTCAGTCTCTTCCCATGATTGACACCATCCTATATATTGGGAATCCTGACTAGGTGTTAACATTGCTACTCACTTCCTCACTGGGAGAAGTATTTCAGATTCTCTTGGCATCTCAACACACATACACCCTTGAACGCTCTGTAGAGGAAAATTACACACCCTGAAACCTTTTACAACATGCTATTCTTAAACCACCACTCTACAATCACCTGTTTAAAAATCCTGGCAGTGATTAAGCAGAAATGACCTCAACTCCCTATGATCTCGCTAAACTGTATTCTCTGTGGAGCCCACATCGATGTCTCAGGCTCCAGGATGGGGAGCTGACATCACTCTTGGTTAGTAATTCCTTCCTTTGAAAATCCGATCTCAGCACTGACCTGCAACCATGACAACCCAGCATGAATGAGCGCCCTCTCTCAGCCTGTGACCTAAAGTCCAGCTGCCATGAAGATCAAATAAGAAGCACAGAAAGGACACAAAAGACAAGCTTGGGTGGTGCCCACGGTGACACGGTGACACCTGCGTGCCTGAACCCTGTGCTTTTTTTGTTCTAGGTCATAGGTACGTGGACCTGTGAAAGACCAGATTCCGGTGATGGACCATGAAGGCTGTGCTGCTCTTAGACACATTCTGATAGATGGAGCCATCTGCTCCCTCCACTTCTGAACCATAAATGATCATGTGCTTCCACTCAGCGAGAAATAATCAGCTATGGTTGCTTTCCAGAAATGTATACTTAGCCAAAGCGCCCCCCCCCCCCTCCACTGTACCGCTTGAGCCCTCCAAGAAGTTTCCAGTGCCCAAGGATGCTTCTGACATCAGATAAGGCGCCTTCCACTTCTAGTGGGGGGCATCACGTTAGTTACTTCATCCCTTTACTGGGTTAGTGTAGCTTCCATGGGCTCCTGAGCCACACAGACAACAGTAAGAAGCACGGGACCGAAAGCTTGTCCCTTGTGAATGCTCAGAGAGAACGACAGTTTCACTGTGTGGCAGGTGAGAAACACAGCAAAGAGAAACTGAGGAAACGGTCCAGCTTAGCAAACCTGGGTCTAATGCAAAGATTTTGGTTCACTCGACAAGCTTTGCTTATGCTGTGGGTTTTCTGAATTCTGCTCCCTTTACAGTTTGGTTCTGGAGTATGTCTCCTAAATGCTCAAGTGTTAAAGCTTGGTTTCTAGCCTGTGACTATGAAGAGGTGATGGTCCACTAAAAGCTGAACCCTAGAGAGGGGAAGTTAGGTCACTGGGAATGTGCCTTTGAAGTAGATGACACTGGGACCTGGGGGTCTCCCTCTTTTTTTATCCGACCCTCCTTTCCTCTCTTCTTCATGAAGGTTATCAGATAAATATCTGTGGGCTTGCTCCCTTCCTATTTCCCCTTCTCTTCTTCCTGTCTCTATCCTCCATGCTATGATCTGAATGTCTCTGTTTATGTGTGTACTGTGGTATTGATGTTCAGTCTGCACACAATCTCAGACACATAGCACTGATTGACCATGGACCAAAGCTGTGAGCCCAAGGAAATCTTTTCTCTATATCCTTTGTCTGCCTCAGGCACTTTGTCACAGAGCTCAAAGGTAACTAATATGGCTACATAATAGATGCTTCACAACGTGAACAGCTATGACTTGTGCAAACTGACCTGAGCTCAGTCACTTCTCTGTGTGGCTGCAAAAATGGGTTGCTTCTTACATTGCCTCCATGGTGCTAAGAACCCATAAATCATACAGAATGAGGTGTTCCAGCAAACACACTGAGCCCCGTGCCTTGCCAAACATATCAAAGGAATTTGTTTTTGCCAGGAAGGCTGGTGGCTACTGCCATGACTCATGTTTTTAAAACCCTAGCCCTCTATTTTCATAGTCTGTGGGCCACCAACCTGCCAGCCTTGTAATTTACACCGCTGGAGAACAAGCCGACATCTCTCCTCAGCAGACTGACCCTTCTTCTCGCCCAGAAGAACAGAAGCCAGTGGCTTGTATCTGTCAGAGAACAAACACAAGAATAAAGGCCTGTCAAAAAAATGATAATTTTCAACAGGGCTGACTGATCACACCATTTTTTATTCTTTTCTTTTATCTCAAAATCCCCAAATATCAAGGGTGAACAACCCTTATCTTCTACAGAGAAAATTATCCTTAAAATGAGTTAGCTATATTGTTTTCCAGTTTATCTGTAGCACTGTCACACAACGGCACAAACCACTTATTCATACAAAATTGGAAGAGGATAAAAATGAATCTATTAGTTGCCACTTAAATAGCTGGCTTGGCCTTATAAAAAGAAACCACAATTTAAGAAATCCAAGCATCTTTTAAATTACTACTTGAGAATAAGTTTAGTTTGCGGTAAAGAAATATTAAAACAGTGGCAATTCTTATTTCAAGGGAGATAGACCAGCCTTCTCCCAATATATGAGGTATTGGGTATTTTAAATTCCCACTGGACATTTCATAGAAATTATCTCCAGATAGTTGAGTTCTATTCACGATATGAGACTCGTATCAATGGAATGGTTTTGTATGGCTTTCTCAAACATTTAAAAATATTGAAACATTAAAAATTCTCTAAATATTTTGTACTTACTTTATTTAATTGGACACAGGAATAAAATTGCACTAAAGGAAAGGGGTGGGGAGGTAAAATAAATAATAGAAGACACTCCCACAGAATCCTACACTTGCATCAACCTTCATGATTCTCACAATGAACAGCTCTGCAAGCCCCTGGAAGTTCAATGCAGAAACTCAAATCATACATTTTCAGCTTATTTTTGTACAATGCTTCAGTGTTCCATCTAAAACATGCTGCAGAAAAATTGACATTTATTACACTAAGATTTTTATTCCTTAGTCCATTCAGTTTCAGGGTGGCATGACCAACTGATGTGTAACTGGATATATATCCTGGGATTTTTTGGAAGAAGGTTCTGCTTCTGCAAGCCATCTAGTGTATAGCACTGACAAAGAGTTTTGGAGAAGTCATGATAAAGGATGGCTGACCTGGAGTGAACCAGGGTCACCTGACTCAGGGCTGGTCTCTCCACTGATATTGTTAGAGAAGCTGAGATCTTAAAGCCAGATCCAGACAGCCCCAGAGCAGAAAAGAGAGACCATGGGCCACAGAAGCTCAATAGCAACTGCCATCAGACTGAGCATGTGGGAGAAGGGTCCTTGGTCTGCTGACCTCTGGGTGATTGGGGTCACTTTAACAGCAAAGTAGAATCTGTATTAGATGTAGAACAATTTGTGCCCCCAGGAAAGCCCAGGTATACACAGTGAAATGAGACATCTCAAATTATCTTTTTATCCCCACTAATAATCACTTCATTCCACTTTGGAACTTTGTTCATTGTAACCAAGAATGCAGTTGATATAATTCAAGTGTCTGAACTTAGTATTAACAAGTCAGAATGAACAGTCTCACACTTGCTGCTTTCTCTCTTTAGATTGTTCTTCTGACACTCAAAATTGAATAATCCAGACATTTCAGCAGAAAAGACAAAAACGTCATGTGACACAGTATGGCGAGGACTGTTCTCTTGTGATTTAAAAAGTTGTGCATTGTGCAGCTTCAGCATCACCTATGATAGTGTCTCTTGAGTAGAAGACGAGATCACATCTTCATTGAGACATCACATCTTCCTGAGGCAGATAGTGCAGCTGTCATTGGTCCAGAGCACAGGTGCTATCACACAGGGCTAGCATCCATACCTCTGCACTGTGGTTCCCAGGCAGGTCACCTCTATTTTCTGAAGGTCCTATGTGCAAGCTTTCATGTGCTCTCTATTGTAAGTCAACTGATTAAAGCAAGACACAACATCCTGGCCAGCCTGTTCTTCTCATCTCCCTGGTCTGGAATAGGGGAGCTATTGTGTCTTTACCTCATATCTAGAACTGTGGTTCCAAGGGTCCCCTCATTCAAGCTCAATTAATCTATGAACAATTCTAGACGGGAGAGGAAGAAGAAGAAGGTGGTATCTACAGCTCTCCTCCAGAAACATGGAAGAGGCCAAAGTGGCTGTAAGAAAGAAGTCAGCAAGCCAGGCTCCTGGGAGGAGTCTACAAGGTGGACACAGCAGGTAACTAGAAAGACTTGGCTTTGACAGAGCCTATGAGCAAGAGATATGCAAAAGGAGCCACCATATCTGACTCTGCAAGCATCAGCAGACTGTAATGGTGATATCTGAGCAAAAATCAGGCCAAGAAATAATGGGGACATAGTGACGACCTGGGCGGAGATGGGGAACACTGGGAAGTGCATCACTTCCGTGGATGAGACTCACAGGAAATCATCAGAGAGCCTTCGTTACTGAAAGCAGAAGGGGAGATTCTGGTGGGTTGTGGCCAGAGGCACAGACAGTTGTCTGTGAATATTCCTCACCTCCCTGTTGCCAGATAACGATCTGTGGCTGATTCCTCCACTGCCGTGACCATCTGAAGATGGAGCAGGGAAGGAATGGCCATTTTGTAAACTGAATAATTCTGTTACCGCGGTCAGTATTCAGTGCCCTCAGAAGTCTGACAGCTGTGTTGGGGACTCCATGCATCCCTCCCTTCTTGAACAATGTGTCTCTGCCCTCTGTCTACCCAACCAGTTTTCCTTCTGGACACCCACTTCCTACTTTGCCCATCTACAATAAGAGTGAGTGATGTGGGATAATGCTCTTGTACACTGTAAATATTTGTCTCCCAAATTGGTTTCATAAGATGCTGATTGGCCAGTAGCCAGGTAGGGAGTACAATAAGGGTGAACAAACTAGGAGTATTCTGGGAAAAGGAAGGACAGAGTCAAGTCACCAGACAGACACAGAGGAAGCAAAATGAGAATATTGTGCTGAGAAAAGGTATCAAGTCATGTGGCTAACATAGATAGGAATTATGGGTTAATTTTAGTGTAAGAGCTAGTTATTAATAAGCCTGAGCTACTGGATGAGCATTCATAAGTAATATTAAGCCTCTGAATCAATTATTTGGAAAGCGGTTGCTAGGTATTTGGAAATTGCTGGTGGGACAGAGACCTGCCTACAGGTGGGTTTCAAGGCTCCCAAGAACATCTCTCACATGCACACTGTGAACCATCTCCATGTCAAGGAACCAAGCACAAATCTCTCTTCAGCTCTCAGCATCATGAGTGTTATGGAACAAAACCAACAGAAATCCAACGTCATGCAGAATCCCAGTTGAAAAGGTCACACCATACTGGGGTCACCTTAAAGTCTCTGTGTTTTGAGAGAGACAGGTTAAAGTTACGGACACAGAGAAAAGCCAACAGCATGTGAGGTCCTAGAAAGGACCCCAGAGAGCAAGGACACAGACAAGCACTTCTCTCACGCAGGTCAAAGCTCCTTTCAGTTTAAAGAACAATTCTAACATCCCATTTCATAGAGCTGGACATTTGTTTTTTCATTTGGATTAACATAGAGGTTTAAAAATAACAACCTTTAGAGGAAATGAGAAGGTAGCAGAATTGCTTTCTTAGGAAAATACAAGCTAAGTAAATTAAGCTATCTTTTCTAACCCCCAAGAGTTCCTGTGAATTTGTTTCTGTTTGTTGAATACTGACCTTTCCTTTTACTCTCAAAGAAAGTTCTGTAGTAAAAGTGAAAGTTCTGATTTTTTTTTTTTTTGGCTCCTTAAACCTCATAAAATTTTAATTATCTCAATAAATATTTATTGAGCATCCTGCCAGGAAATGGCAGGATCAGCAGTGTGGTGGGACAGTGATCTGCTTTCTCGGCCTGTGCTCAACTGCAACTGTAAAGGACAACTTTCCTGAATGAAAATTATGTTTCAGAAATGTTTTTCCTTATTTCAAGAGCTTATGAAATGTGTCCCTTATGGTCATTATAAACCAAGAAACAATGTTTGGGAAACACCAATTTCTTTTTCATTCCCAGGAAGAGACATGGTAATGACAGGAGAAGACCAGTTAAAGAAGACAGATTGTCCTTAGAACTTACTGGAACCCTGGCGGACAGGCTCCACAGGGAAGGCAAAGCTAGAAGCAAGGGTGCTGATTATCTGTTGGTCAACTTGACACAAGCTAGGGTCACATGAAAAAATAGTATACCTTGGCTGGTTCCCTGTAGGCAAGTGTGTGAAATATTTCTCAATTTTAGTGATTGATGTGCGAGGGGCTAAGCCTGCTGTGGATTGTGCTGGCACTGGGGGGGTGATCCTGGGCCTTGTTAAGCAGAGGTCTTCCATGGCCTCTGCCTCAATTCCTGCTTCCAGCCTCCCACCCTGACTTCCTTTGACAGTGGACTACGCAATGTGTAACTGTAAGGTGAAATAAACCCCTTCTTCCCTAAGTTGCTTTTAGTCACAGTTTTTATCACAGTGACAGAACATAACTGATGTCACCGGGAAAAGAATATGGCAAGGCAGAGTTTGGACCATGATCTGCAGTGCTGAACACTGCAGCCATTAGAACACCCCATGCTTCCTGTGGCTGTCAGGATCTGGGGAGCAGAGAGTTTTATACACGGTGGAGAAGGTGGAGGATAAAGTTATACGTGCTCTGATACAGATAAGGCACAAAGCCTGCAGACTACAAAGAGGTGAAAGTTTGGGGTGTTTTATTTTGCAAAGGCAAAGAAAATTAACAAAGCTTAGAGATATGTGACACTCCTGGGAACCCTCAAAGCCCACATTCCACTCACTCTTCTGTATCTACATTGCTAGAATCCATTCCCTTGAGGGCCACAGCATGGCTACTATACACACTACAGGCATCCCAAAGTGGCTGTCTGGTTCTGGTTTAAGAAGGCTGCACTTAGCTCCCTCTGTGGACCCTCCCGGGTGTTGGCTTTGCTCCCCGTGTGTGTGCTCTTGCTCACAGTAAACACTGCACAGGTGTGGAGGGTGATTTTTTTTTTCTAGCTCCTTTCCAGCAGTCACAGGGCTGAGCACAGCTGCCTAGCAACAGACCTACCGTGAACCATGAGAACATTGAAGTGGAGGATGGAAAGGGGACAAGTGAGCTTGGATATTACCGCAACGAGGCTTGGGGCTGGCATCAGTTACTGTTATGCAAGATAAAGGGCTCAAAAACACAGATCAGGTTGCAGAAGTGTCTCTCACATAGAGTGTGCGTGTTCAGCCTCTCCTTCTCTTCATGTTGGAGAGGTTACGCTGCCTGCCCCACTCTAACTCAGCCTGGTTCTTGATGTGCTCACTGCTGGCCTGACACCCACCCAGGGCTTTCTGCATCCAGATTAATCATTTCTTTTGAGTCCTCCTTTCTGTGGCCTCGTTTTATAGTCCTTGACAGAAGTCCTGTGTCTCTTCTCATCCAAGGCCCTTCGTGCTATTTCATATTTACAGGAAGGTCAGCAGAGATAAAATCCCCATTGCCCTTGAGACTCCTAAGATATTTGGTCCTAAATTTGGCTGTGAGTTCACTTTTACCTTGACTGGGATCCACCTGAGACCTAGCCAGCCTCACCTTGGGGAGTGCCCGGCTCCATCATGAAAGAGGAAGGAAACCCAGCAGTAAGGCAGCAACCTATCTCCTTCTGCATAGAAGCAAGCATGCATCCTCAGGTAGAAGCAGAGATACATTGTTTTGTTTTCTTTCTGAGAATTCTTTCCCATGTACTTCCTGGCTCAGAGTGTCTAGAAATGAAGTTCAAGCAGAGGCCATAGGATGTGTGAACATGCTTCCCAGATGCAGGCCCTACATGTAGGTAGTTTGGAATAAGGCTCTACTGGGTAAATGGTCATTTGTGGCAAGGATGAAGTGAGAGAAAGTCAGCTTCTGATACTGCCCACAGCCTGTGTGTGGTGGGGCCTGGAGACTGCCACAGAGCTTTTGTGACCTCTACACGATTCCCTAGAGTTGAAATGAAGCAGGAAGTTAAAGAGGAAAGGACCAAGGTAAATAAGAGAAGCTTGACTGAGTGGCTGTAGCATCCAAGAACACTCTTGGTGGTTGTAAGATATCTTGGGTGCCCCCATAGGTCTTCACAATCAGAAAATACATTTAGAAAGGTGGTATACCATTGAGAGTCAGGTTCTTGAACCACTAACTGCATCTAGTGGTGGGTCCTTGACTAAATAAAGATCCCGCTTAGCAAGGAGGTAGGCAGAAGAAAGGACTCCCATTGCTCAGCTTTGTGCTTGGAAGGACCAAGACAACTAATATAATGTGGAATAGTAATGAGGCAGAGAAGGACAAAGGCCACACTCTGTGCCTCCATGCATTCCCCTCAAACCCCAAAAGAGAGATCAAAGCCATTTACTTTCCTTACCCCTCATGGCAGGAACTGCTCTTAGCACTACATGTTCACTTGGTCATATATATTAGGCATTTATCTGTTAAATGAAATGCAACGTCTAGGATGAGATTTGGTTCCATGCCACTCAGCTGCCAGAAGGTGTCTGTGGAACCTCAGAGGACTTGCACTGGGCCAGACTGTCCTACAGCTTCCCTTCAGTGTGTAATGCTACGAAGTGTTAAGTTCTTTTCTACAGGTGCCTTTGGCCAGGTACTGACCATTGGTCTACACACAGTGTGGTATGAGAAGGTGGTGTGCAGGACCAGCCACATGTTACACACAGCCATATTCATTCTGGCCATTACGGTGCCTACTGAATCCTGTTCCAAATCCCATGGCAAGGCAAGGTGCTCACATAACTTTAACTCTATCCCATGTTTCCATGGACATCGTGGAATCAAACCCAGGGCCTCTCACACTGCACACATGAAAGCTGCATAGTGAAGAATAATGCTGTTAACATTTCAGATGCTGGGATAGGAAATGCCCTTATGCACACAGTAAACAGCTTTGGACCATCTGCCATCAGTTTCCATGACGACGTTCTTAAGCTCCGAGTTGAAGCTGGTCTCACCACTTTATCTGGGTTGTGTGATACAACATTTGAACCATTCCAAAAATGAATGAAGGATAGGCTAGATGTCTCAGAGAGTAAAGACACTTGAGGCCAAGCCTGAAGACCTGAGTTCAATTATCTGGACCCACATAGAGGAAGGAGAGAAGCAATTCCTAACAAGTTCACTGACAAAGGAAACCAAAAGAAAAAAAATTAAAAAAAAAATTTTAAAAAGAAGGAAGGAAGGAAATGGCACTAGATGAGGTATGTCATTAAGTTCATTTCTGGAGCAGCCTTGCAACATGAAAGATTTGTTTCAGCCAGGTTAGACCCTGAACCTGAAGTAGCCCCAAAGTACTTATCCTGCACTCACCCCACCGGCTTTCTAGCATAGGGGTGTCTAAAGCACACCTCTCTGGAGGCTGATTGTGTGATGGAGATAGAATAACGGCTTTTGCAGAAGTAAGTCCTGCTGCCTGGGAGCCAGCCATGCTTTCCAGGGGACGCTGAGCACAGCCAGCTCTGTGCACTCAATTTGATGGTTTTATTTCTTCTTTTTCTGTGTATTTTGTGATTTGCTGCCTGAGCCACAGTTTGTATGTATCAGGTACAGGAACAGCCTGTCTAGCTGAGCTGAAAAGAACAGATGTTCTCTTGTTTAAGCCCAAATGAGAGACCTCTTGAAGCTATGCAGTTAGATGCAATTACTCCATTCCTAAGGCAATTTGTTCCTTAATCTAATATTCACCAGGGCCACTCTGACCTGTTTCTGGGCAGGAACAGGAAGCTCAGGCAGGTACATTGGCTTATCAGTGTGTTTGTTATTCTGCTGTTTTCTCCCCCTACAGAGGAGACAAGAATGTTCTTGAAAATGGCTGAAAAGTTCTGAAAAAAAGGACACAATTTAAAGAAGTGTGTGGCTGGTGCTACGACATTTAGTTAGGAAGCCATTAAGAAGCTCAGGATGAAATGACAGTTTCCCACAGAGCAAGACTCCATAGAGATCAGACTGTACTATTTCAAGAGGAATAGACCTTCCCTTGGATATCCACACTGTGTGCCAGGGCTGAATCAAGAGTGAGGCTTCTGATAGTGAACTGGACCCTGCTCCTTTGGAAAGTAGTGATTTTTCAAAAACCATGTAGCAAATACTTACAAAGAAAAAAAAGGAAAAAAGAACATTTATCCCAGAGTATCCCAGAGGCATTAAGCACTAGGGAAACTGAGTCTTGGTATCTTTAAAGACAATTCTCATAAAAAAGAATACAATGAGCATACTAATGCCAACTGTGGGACCATTCAACTACTAATTTATCACTTTTGTCTCATGCAGCAACAGTGAGAGATTTTTCAGCCATATTAAGAATTTAGTCCAGGATGCTTCTACTTTAATAACACTTGGTTATTTACTCTTAAGGTTTTTAAATACTCTAAAGAAAAGTCTAGAGGCAAAACCTGGGTAATATTTTAAATACCTTAGAAATGGAACTATATGATTATTCACAGATGGGCACAAATGTCTAGAAAGAAGGTTTTGGTATACATGTGTTTTGAGTATGTGTCTGGTACATGCACACATATACTGCATGTGTATACACATCAGTAGAGACCAGAGTACAATCAAGGAGTTGTCTACTTTCTTCTACCTGAGACAGGGTCTTTAGCTGACCCAAAGTCTACAAACAGATTAATCTGACTGGCCAGCTAACCCAGGATCTTCCTGTCTCCACCTCCACAATGCTTAGATTATTAATGATGATCACTCCTGGCTTTTTAAAATATAGGTTATGGGGATGGAACTCAGGTCCTCATGCTTGGAAGACAAATACTTAAAAGTGAGTTATTGTCCCAGTCCTGAAATAGAAGTCTTAAAAACAAAACAAGCCAACCCCCCAAAAAGCAATGATTAAAACTGACAATAACCAGGGTCTGAAAGGAATTAATAAAATAAAAGCACTTTGAATACTCATTAACATACCCCACCTTATTGCCAAGCTTAAAAGCCTAGCCTGGTTGTGGTTGCCTCTGCCCTTAGACTATTTCTTTGAATAATTACTCCTCAAAACTACTACTTCTTGGGGCTACAAACAACAGTAAACAAGAGCTAGTTACTCAGAGGAGTCCTTTCAGCTGAAGCTGGAGCTCCAATAGGCCCTCTGAGAGCTAACAGATCCTGTGAAGGTGTGAGTTTGATTGCTTTTGACTACATCCTTCCACAACTCTTTTGCAGAGAAATTGAGATGTGAAAAACCCAACAAAGGTCAAGTAAGCCTTGTCCAGAGCAATGAAGGTGACGTCCTCCCTGGGCATGGGCAATAAATTTCATCACCAGCAAATAAAAATTTTTATAAGTTAAATTTTCATTTGAACTGGCATAGGGTTCTTAGGCATTTTCTCTTTATAGAAATGGTAATACATACTACTTCTAATCAATTTCTGTGTCAATCATGGTTCTGTTCAGTTGAAATTTCACCTTTAGCAGAACAGCCTGGGGTAACAGGGACCCAACAAGGGACAGGAGTGACTCCGAATGATGTCATACAGCAGTCAGTTCCTCCTGTCAGAACACCCTTCAACTGCTGCAGGAAACCTTTTTGCTTTGTGCCCACAAGCCTTTATTAAAACACCTCAGATCTACAGAGCAAAAAGCTTTAAGTCAAACTAGTTATAACATTTCAGGGTCCCCATCACACTATTCTTCTTCCATAAAAGTTGATGTTTCTATCACTACTGTCTTCTTCTGGATAACCCTCCCATTCTTAATTTTTACCTCTTCTACCTCATAAATCCTTTACTCTCATTGGTGCTGTCCACCATTTTCCCCTACTAGAGGTACACGTTCATACTAGCCAGGCTTCTTAACATTGCCACAAAAAACCTGGCCCAAACAACTCGCAGGACAATGGACACTGTTTGATGCATGGCCTTAGGGGGTCAGTTCATGGTTGCTTGGCTCTATAGGCTTAGTCAGAATATTATGGCAGCAGAAGGGTGTGGTGGAGAAGGTTCTTCACATAGTGGCAGCCAGGAAGCAGTGAGATCCAGGAAGTGGACAGGGCAAGATAAAACCCATAGGACATTGTCCAATAACCCATTTCCTCCAGCTAAGTCCCACCTCCTAGCATTTCCAGATCATGCCAGAATGGTATCATTAGCTGGGGACTAAGTATTCAATATATGAGCCTTTAGGAATACAGTCCTAATCCCAAGCGGGTCAGCATGCTTCAGCCTTTACGTTTTTGATCCTCCTTCAGAGTCCACTCTCAGCATTTCTAACACACTCCAGGCTGGAGCAGCCATGAATAAACTCATGACTTAATTCACTGATACTCTGAATGCCCACGGACAGCACAAGTTAGATCTCCCCAAGGCTCCTCAAAGCCATCAAGTATCACACTCCTGTTCTCCTACGTACCCTAGCATTGGACTCCACTTCATCACATCTGTCTTCTACCTTCTTTCCTTTCTGGAAGTTCATTAGTTTTTCAAGCCTGTATTACCAGAATGTTCATTGCTGCCTCTTCCATACTGACACCAGTATTAGCCATATTTAGGAATAGCATTGTCGTTAATTAATAATACATACAGAGATGATGGTACTTCCAAATCTTCAGGTCTTAAGAAAACCCAGTGGTAAGATTTAGGGCAAAAAATAAAATATCTTTAAGAAGAAAGTGAAGGAAAGGAATCTCAATAGTGCCGTACTTGGCTTGATTTTATTTATGACTGCCCATTTTCTCTGGATGGTAAACACTTGGGGGAATTATGTTGAGAAAGTATATCTGAAGGGTTCATATGCTACATGTCCTGGTTAGCTTTGTTGTCAACTTGCACAAGTTAGAGTTATTTGGAAAGAGAGAATCTCAGATTAGGAAAATTCTCCCACACTGGCCTGTGGGCAAGTCTGTAGTTCATTTTCTTGACTAATGATTGATGAGTAATCTGGGAGGGCCCAGTTCATGTGGGTGGTCCTGGGTAATACAAGAAAGTAGGCTGACCAAGCCAGTGAGGAGTGATCATCTATGATTTCTAGTTCAGTTCCTACCTAAGGTTCCTGCCTTGAGCCCCTGCCCAGACTTCCTTCCATAATGGACTATGATGTGTAAGTGTAAGATGAAATATACCCTCAGGTTGTTTTTGGTATTTTATCTAGCAATAGAAACCCTAACTAAAACATTAGACAGACAAATTGAATATGTGTGAGGATGATCAAGACACATATATTTCACAATGTTCTCGGTTTAAAACCCATGAATCATTGCCAGTATGCAATTTTATATAATTTCCCTGATCACTGACATTGAATACCAAGAGTGTATAACAAAGGTCAGAGGCATTTTGTTTTAACACTAATTTTATGAGCTTTGTTGCTAACCTAATAAATATTTGGGAATTGCAGCAGGCAATTTTCACTGTGAAGACTTCAGAGTAATATGTAAGAAACACAGTGACAGTCAAGGCTTCCTCTGAAGTGTTATCATGCTCCAGGAGAGGATCCTATGTCAATGTGCATGCAGGCAGTCTCACATGAATCCCAAGATGTTTGGAAAAGCATATTAAGTTGGCAGTGGAAAGGCACTAGGGGATGGGGTTAGGGGAAAACTGGAGGGGAGGAAATAGGGGTAGTCATGTTCAAAATATGTTACATATTACATACACGTATGAAATTCTCAAACAGCAATTTTTAAAAATAAAAGTGCAGCATACTATTTTGTTTACTTATAAATTTTGAAAATTTGTAAGATATTTTATCATCTTGGGGTTCCCTAGGATGAAGCAGCAGCATACCATTAGTAAGAAAGGAAAAGCTTCTCTGTTTTTAATTTCTGTTGTGAGCAAAGCAGGTGGCACATGCTTGAGTCAAGGCATTCTGCTAAGGAGGTTTGGGAAGGGATCCAGAATGCTCACAATTGTGTTCAGAGCCTTGCCTATAAAGATACAATTTTGATCATTTAGTGCATGAATCCCTTAATCCAGATTTCTCCAAGAATATGTTGACAGTCATCAGCTTCCTGGACAATATCTAAGCTGCTTGATTTTAACTTAATTAAAACCTGTACAACTTTAAACAAATCTAGTGCTTGACTCCACTTCCTATTCAAAACCCATGTCTAGCATTGTCACCATATAAAATACCAGCTGCTCTATGCTCATTTTTAAACAGAGACATAAGTCTGTTTAGAAAAAACTAGGGTGTACAATCTAAATAATCAGAGCAGAGTAGTGCACTATTATCCATATTCATAAAACCATACCTTAATGTGAATGTTCAAATGTAAGCTCCAATGTAGAGCTTCCATAAGATTAAGATGGCTCAGGACCAATGAACAGGTAATATGTCCATTTAACAGGAACCAGACATCATAGGGATGGGTCAGCAGCCATCTTGATTAGCCTCTGTGCTAATTAACATCTTATTGTTGTGACCAAATGCCAAACAATAAGTAACTTGAGGAAATGGGGTTTATTTTGGCTCATGGTTCAGATGCATGCTATCACTCACTGTGAGAAGGTTTGGCAGCAGAGTCTACATGACAGGCCACATTGCATCCACCATTAGAAAAAAGAAAGAGCAATAAATGGTGATACTTACCTGGTCCCCACCCCTCACCCCCGTTTGCTTAGTCTAGAACCCCAGCCCTCAGGAGGTGCTACCTATGTTCCGCTGTCCATACTCAGTTAGCCTACCTGGAAACGCCTTCATAGATACTACTCAAAGGTGTGTCTCCTGGATTACACCAAATCCATTCAAGTTCCCAGTCTCTATCCCCACATAATATACAGTTAAATAGCAAATGCCAAGCAGTGCCCCTCAGGAAAGTGGACACCAGTCCCTAAATCCAGTGATCTAGAGACAGAAGACCAGCCCTAATGCTTCTTCTGTTTACATCATGGGATAGTTTTCAGCCTTCCCTCTGGGGAAGCTGAATCAGATCCTAAGTCTCTCCAAGATAGAGAAATGGACGTGGAAAGTGATAATGTCCAAGCATTTTTCAGGACCGAAAATCAGAGGAGGACGGAGGGAGGGAGGGAGGGAGGGAGGGAGGGAGGGATGGAGGGAGGGAGAGAGGGATGTGGATTAGCACAACATCTAAATGAGCTTCCTAAGTCCCAGGCAGAATTAGAGGAAATGGCTGCCAAGACAGGGAGGGCATAACACTGTTCTCATCAGCCAGGTCACATAATCCCTAAGTTCTGGGTAGAGCAGTCACTGGTTTTACATCAGAAGAATGAAGGAGTACCCACTCTGTGACAACTAGTTGGACTCAATGTGACAAAGCCAGTGATGGCCTGAGTACCCACAAGCTCATGTTTGAAAACTTGGTTCCACCTGCTGGTACTATTTTATAAGGTAGTATGACCTTTAAGGGGGCGAGACCTAAGTAGAGGAAGTGGGTTATGGGGTCATGTCTGGGCTTGAGGCCTATCCCTACTTCCAGACCCCAAAGTTTTGGCTTTATATTCCAGTAAGAAGTGAGGCAGTTGAGAATCCCAGCAGCATGCTAGCTTGACTGAGAGGCCACTACCCCATGTTTCCATCCTGCTGGACGGTGGTGCCCCTGTAACCACAAGCCAAAACACACCCTTTCTCCCTTCAGTTCTTTTTGTCAGGTATTGGTCACACTGACTAGAAAAGTTAGCTAACAGAAAGCTAAAAAGAAAAGCTCCAGCCTCTAGTTGTAGACTTCCTCAACTAAACCACACAAGACCTGGAGAATCAGAAGAACAGAATCTACTTCACGAAACCCAGATTCTTCACATCTGAAAGTCTGTTCCAGATGCACATCTTTAAAAAAAAAAAAAAAAAAAAAAAAACCAAAATGTTTAAACCTCAGAGAAAATTATCCAGTAATCAAGCCAGAGCTGACATAGTAAGGAAATTCCTAAATTAGGAGATATTGAAAGAAATAATAGAAACCACATAAAAACATGAAGGCTTAATAAAGGGTCTGTCTTTAGCTTATAAAAATGAAAACTGTCAAATGTGAAAGCAGAATAGAGTACAGATGGATTTAGCTCAGAATGGCCAGTTTACTTGAAGACTGTCATGGACGCTAGGGAAAGGAGCAACCAAAGCAAGCAGGAGAAACAGAGCAAGAACTCCGCTACTCAGGGAGAGCTGAGCATGATGTCATATGTGAAACTGTAATTTTTAAGAGAGTATACAGGGGAGAATAGAATAAAATAGTAGACAATTCTTGACAAGATTGCTTTGGATTTGTAAAACCTCCTAAATCAAAGATCTGAAAAGCCAAGAATGGAGAACCCAGAGAAAACTTTGCTCAAAGGCATTACAAGCAAGTTACTCAAACAAATAGAGAGAGAAAAAAACCAATATTTTCAAAGCACATAGAATTGAAAGGTACGTTGTGTATAGAAGAGTGAAGTCACAGAACACAGCCAGTTTTCTTTTTGAGAAAAGGCATGAGTGAAGATTAACACCTTAAAAATACTAGAAGTGTCAACCTTTAATGGCTAATTTAAGATTATTCATTAAAATTGAAGTTGAGATTAAATGACTATCTCCAGCTGTGCCCTAGTAATGCTGTGTCCACGAAGGGTCACTGACCACTACAAACCTACCAAGCACTTAGGGGAGAATGTTTGTAAAGAGGACATAGACTCTCTGGCGAATCTCTGGAACTCTGGCTTAGTTTTTGCTGTGGCAATACAGCTCTAAAAAACCCTCTACACAATAAGCAAATAAAGAAAGTGTAAGGAATATGCTACAGGAGTCAAACACCTGCAGCCTGAGGGTCAGCCCATGAGTTCATTAGGAAAGAAAACCATGGATGGAATGCCTTTTGGCTTCCTCTCCCGGGGCATCCTGGCTCCAGGTCTGCTCTCCCTGTTCTCCAGTCTGCAGGCTGGGTTTCCTCACTTTTTTTTCCCAGCCTGCATCTGTGTGTGGAAGGTTGCTAGGAGAAGGAAACATCACTGTCAGTCCCCAGGCTGTAGATCACCATGCCTGTGGGAGGCAAAGGTTCCGCTCTAGAACAGGGCCCAGAATTTATAGCTCCATCATAGCACCTTTTGTGGGATGTGTGAGAATCCACACCAGGAAACAGCAGCTTTAGCTCCTTGTCCTGTTTTACTATTACCCTAGTGTCTACACCTGGGTTACCACTGCTCAGATTGCTGTACACAGGATTCTGGGCAATGATGAACCAGCTTTCACATCTGTACTATTTAATCAAACAGGAAGAAATCTGCATTGCATAATTAGGTTGAAACAGAAGAAAGGGCCAGTGTTGCTAGCCAGACGCCTACCTTATGATGGAAGGCAAAGAGCTAAACAAACCCACAGGAAACAGGAAAGAGATACTCAAGTCTGAGAGGTTAATGACATAGTTTTGAACAGTTATTTGACAGGAAACAATAGAGATAATATCAAGGTCTGTTTCTTTGAATAAATACACATACTGATGAAACTCTAGCTTGATGGCAAAGAAATGAAACAGGCCATAGCGATGCCAGTACTTAGACTCTGACTGGCTGAGGTGGAATGACTCTTCTCTTAGGCTCACAGGGACCTTTCTCCCTTCTGAAGCACCCAGAGAGTGTCTGGATAACCTAGCTCATCCTCTGTCAATGCCGAAGGCACATGTCATCATTTTGGACTTCAGGAAGAGCCAAACTTCCATGGATAGACAAACCAATTCAAGATGGCAACAGCTGTTCAAGAGGGTGAGGCTATGCAGTAGAACTTAACAGGGGTAATTGTCTCTTTAGAACCAGCTTGTCCTCTTGACCAGTAAGGACTTCCTCTGACCACTATACAGGACTGGAGCTAATACCAACCATGCCTTGATCAGGATGGCTTCACTATGTTTGAGCATCAGCACTTTACATAGTTCCTCTTCTGTTCTAAATTAAACTTCATGTCAATAACCAGAAAAGAAGCTTGAGATCACTAGGTCACTTTAATTTGACCTTCTTTCCAATGTGTCCACCTGAACTAAGTGTCCTCTGTGTGTTGGGATGCCAGTCAATCCAGCTTATTGGAACTTCTTCCCCCAAAACTCCAATCTCCACATCAGGCACAAAATACAGGGTATGATCACATACTATACAGACAGGGAAATGATGGTAAGGGAAGATTCTGGGTAACAAATACACATGACAATATGCCTAAGAGACTAGTTCCTCAGAAGTCATAACCCCAGGTATAGTGTTTTACCCCTGCAGTCCTGGCATTGGGAGCTATAGGCAGGAGGACCATGAGTGTCCCATCTAAGCCAAGAAGCTGCCATCAATAGTGGCCAATTGAGAGAAAGTTGGTATTCTTCAGTTGAGTGACACTAAGCTATATAGATGGCAGAATGGAGCCCATGTTCAGGAACAGCTGGCTAACACAAATCAGATCCCCATTTCTGTGTGAGCTTTTTTTTTGTTTTTAGTTTTCTAAGATGGAGAGAATAAAACATAACGTTGGGTAGGTAGGGAGGTGGGGGGAGGATCTGGGAGGAGAACAACTGTGATCAAAGGATAAAAATGTTTGAAATTCTCAAAAGGTAAGTAGAAATGCATACACACACACACACACACACACACACACACACACACACACACACACACACACACACACACACACACACCACAATTCCCCCATAGATTTGCCTACAGACAATCTGGTGGAGACAATTTCTTAACTGAAGTTGAAAACCAAAACTTTTTTTCAGTTTTTTTTCTGTTAAGTTGACCAAACCCAGATAGCACAAAAATGATCATGACGAAACAGCCTGACATATGAGAACAAACTCAATCCAAATTGAATGACCTTCCACATGAACCTCTAGGCCTGAACAGCTTCAGGAGTAAATTCTCCCAAACATTTAAAAAAGAATCTGCACATGGTATTTTCTCCAACACTAAGAGAGTAAACAGTGTTTTAACCAACACTGAATATAGGTCACAGTGTTGGAGGAACTATTTAACAAATAAAGAGCTAATGCACATAGACCATCAGAAAATTCACTGAACTTTGCCCAATAACAAACCCAGCACAATATTAGGTGAGATGTTAGAACAAAGAGTTCCGCAAAGACACAGGATGGTGATTAAGCCCACAAGCAGATGTGAAATAGCCTTATAGATTAGGGAAATACAAAATAAGTCACAAGACAATTGTGTGTCCCCTAAAATGTCAAGATGAAGACAAACTCACCTTTATGACTGCGAGAAGCTATCTTTATAGTAGGAAAAGCAAAAATTTTTATGTCTTTTCTCTTCTAGTAAGAAAGAGTTGAAATGGGAAAAACTCTTATCATCTTTTTCCTAAGGTAACAATCTAACATGGGCTATGCAAATTAACTATTCCCAGCACCCAGGCACCAAATACTTGGAGAACACAAAATGAAACAGAACACAGAAGCTATTGCCAGAGGCCTTAGGCAGGATCATTGGTCAGTTTGATGTCAGCCTGGTTGCATTTTAATTCTCTTGGAGGCAAATACTGGGGATGCCTGTCAGGCACTCCCAGAGATGCCTAACTAAGATGAGGAACCCCACTTTAGTGGGGCAACACTACCTTAAGCTTTGAGTAAATACAAAAAGAGAGCTGAGTGTGAGCACTAACCTCTCTGCCTCCTGACTCTAGAAACAAGGTGGGCCAATTGCCTCACAAACCCACCTTCCTGCTTTCACTACCACAGTGGACTACAGCCCCAGGAGAGCCAAGTAAATCCTTGTTTCCTTATTGAGCATTTTGTTACAGTACTAAGAAAAGTAATTAAGGCAGTCGGTATGTTATCAGGGTGTTTTTCAATTGGTAGCCATAGCCAAAGCATGATCAAGGATTAGAAGTCACCACATAGCTGTGTGTGATTATGTTCTGAGATGTTTAATTTAAGGGTGGGATCATACATACTGTAAGGATGTTGGTCTTGATAGTGGGGTGTGTTGGGTTTAGAAGAGGATCATTCTAGATGCGTGCCTGCACCAAACACAAGCCCAATGGATTTATTTATTTATTCTATGTAATGACTACTTTTGAAAAGATTCTTCTTGGTAAATTTAATAAATGTCAAACTTGAAATGAAATGCAGACAGACTACCAGTAATGGAAACTACTCATCAAAGGTTTAATTTTGCTTTCTTGTATCTTTAGATGATTGCTTCACCTCTAATGAATCAATGATAAATTCTATTTCCTAGTCTTGTTATGGCCTGGCCAAAGTTCCTTCTAAATGAAGCAGATGGCTTTCATCCATGCTTCCTTGATTGATGGTGCTTTACAAAAGGAACTTAAATGTTTAGTGTCATGATATCACAACTGGAAAAGGTCACTCTGGCCCCCTCTACATCCACTCAGCAAGTGTTGTGACTGTGTCATCCCCATCAGTTTCCTAATGATTCCCTCACTTGATACACATCTTCTTCATTTCTAGCCCTCACATTAATAATGTTCATCCTCCTACAAATGTTATCGCTTTGAGTATATTAAAGGTTTGTTTATAGTTTAAATTATCATTCAATGTTTGATTATTATGAATTCAAGTCCTATATAGATCTAAACAATTTAGTCATAAATGGGAGACCTTTGAAATAAGACTATGAGATTTCTTGACAAGAACACAAATTGCCTTTATTCTAAAATTAAATACTCCTAAAATAGAATGCCATTCATTCCTATAATATAAATATTTACTAATTGAGCTGTCACAGAAGTAAGATTTTAGGTTTAAGAGGTTGGAGCTTTCAGGAGTACAACAATGTGTTCTGTATTCTGTGTGATTTCTGCAAAGTAGGTCAGAAATCTTGTGATCTTTTCTAACTTAACTTAAAATTACTCTATTACATAAATATGAGATCAATACAATTGTCTCTTGTGATGTGATAGCTTTATTGTTAAAAATATTCTTGCTGCACAATTAATCTCCAACTTCATAATGTTCAGAAAATGTATTCAGTTCATTAAGCATGTCCAAAACCCAAGAAAGAAATAGAAAATGCAGTCTCTTTTTTCGTATAAAATAGAAGTATGAATTCATAAACTTTTCTTTACTTACTATGTAACCAGAAATCAACCTCAGAGAATGGGTCAGGATACATTTGCTGAAAAGTGGGGATAATGTTAAATAAAACTGCAGACACAGCAGCTTGGACTATTAATTCCCACATCTAATGAACAATTCAATGGGGAAATAGTCAAGATCAAAGTAAAATGTCGTAAACTGTTCAGGCAATAATGGGCAATGTCACCATTAGTACATTTGCTATGAGATGTCAATATGTATTATCTTTCAAACACAAGATACATCAGTCAACAAGGAAACTGCACAGAAAATTACATTAGTCACTCAAGTGCATTTCATGTTACAGGTATATGCTGTCAATCTGTCAACAACCCTGTGACTGGCAGTGAGTGGTCTTTTTCTAACAGCAAACTGTTTGCCAGAAATGTGAAGAATCTAGTGGAGAAATAATAAGAGACTTCAACCCCTACACTTGGCCAAGATGCCTAGAACTGCTAAGACTGAGCCCAAAACAAACAGATCCAAAGATAGGAGCTCAGTCTGACATTCACTTCTGAGGCATAAATAATAAGACCTGGTATTTCAGTTCCTTTGGAGTTGAGTATATCTGCACTTTTACAGAATATTAGTCTTTAGATTTTTTTTTTAAACTGGGGTCAAAAAGTAGTCAAATATAAGGAATTTTTTAGAGATTACATTTTTCTTGTCAGAATTTCTTCTTCTCTCTCATTTTAACATTTGCATTTCTTTGGGGTGTAGAGTCCCTGATGAACTATTTTGGACAAGTCTGGACAAGGCTTTCAGTGAGGAATGAAATGTATTTACAGCCTGGAGATTGATGCAGTAATGAATTGTTGACCACTCGAGGACTAGAGTGAAAAATCTACATTGCTAATTCATGTTCTCAGGTGGCTGCCCAGTGAGGTCCTGGATTAATCATGACAGATGAAGGGTCACTCTAGCAGATTACTATTATTTAGACCAAAACAGAAAACAAGGATATTTATTTATTTACTTGTGAGTGTATATGTGTGCTGGGTGTATTTTGTACACATGTATGTGTGGGTACACTTGCCTGTGAATTCATGTGTAGAGGTCAGAGGTTAATTTCAGGCACCTTTCTCCCCTGTTCTTCACCTTTTATTTTCAGATAAAATCTTTTGAGGACCCAAAGTTCATAGATACCCCTAGACTAGCTTGTTAGTAAGCCCTGAAGCCCTCCCACATTTCCTAAAGAGCATGGGTTACAGATATGTGTTGCTGTGCCTAGCTTTTAATGTGGTTCTGTGGGTCCAAATTTGGGTTCTTGTGCTTTAGCGAAGGTTCTGGATCTGCTGAACCATCTCCACAACATAGGAAAGTATTCCTAAGGCAACCTTAAGTTAATGGTTTCCTTTGTTTATTATTTTTCTGGCAGTACTGTAGACTGAGACTAGGGCTTATGTTATGCTGGGCAAGTGCTCTACTCCTGAGCTTCATCTCTGGCCCTTAGGATAATTAGTAATTACATAATACCCATTATCTGTATGCTGTCAATAATTACTCAAATGAGCTCCTCCATGAAACACAGTGACCTGACCACAAGGCTACAGCTCATGGTGACTCCAAGTTACAACGACTTTCTGAGTCAGTAAAAAGTTTGTACAAGGTAAGAGTGAATGAATAAGTAATGAAGAAATGAATGATGAATGAATGAGTGAGCACTGTCCCAATGGGATAATAAAACTCGGAAGAGTACAAATTGGAGTCTGAGCCAGAGTGTGAGAGTGAGCACTGAAGACACTCATCATGGGCTCAGTGGCAGAGCATCTGCAAAGCATGCATGAGGCTTGACCACAGCCTTTGCAAAAATGAACAGCTACAATCACCTATCACCATCTACTCACTTCATAACAGATACTTTTCACAATTCTGTCTGAAAAAGAAAAATCTGTATTCTGAGTTAGCTGCCTTAGGCCAAGTACACACACCCTTCTTGTGTCAGGGAACTGAATGCCCACTCAACTATTTATCTCCACACTGCCTGTGCCACTGTTGAGCAGACCACATGGCCTGTGAGTCTTCAGTGCCTACTGTTGGGGCCTCTGGAGGCAAGCTCTGTAGACTGTTGAAGTGGGGGAGCTGCTGACCCACAATCCACTGAGCAGTGAACCAAGTTATAAATAAAGACATACTTGATTAGACTTACGTCAAAATGACTTTCCAGCCATTACATAAGCTTCTCTCTTAGTTATATTTCATTGAAAAATTAAAGACTTTTTATTCTCAATCACACTAAATCTTACATAAGCACAGCAGATTCTGTACAATGAATATAGTCAGATTTGGCAAAATTACTTTGTAAAAAAATGTCCTATTGGTCAACCAAAACTTTTAGAGGCTTTACTGCCCCTGACCTTGTAAATCCTATTTCTATTAAAGATGTGTTGAAAGGTGCTGGCATCTGAAGTCTACCACAGGGACACTTTGAAATGGTTTCAGGACAGACTGCAACCCTAGTAACTGCCTGCTTCATTGACTTTGAGTCCTATCAACTCAGGTCTGTTTTCTTTCAGACCTGCCCCCACTCCCTATTCACCATCATGACTCTGTTTCCTTTACAGTACAGCCTTTCATCAGCCATGTGGCTGAGATGAGCTAAATAATTCAGGCTACTTCCAGGCGGGATTTCTCCCAGAGTCGATCTGAAAACACAGCTCTGGGTACTCCCGAGGCCAAGCATAATTCAGTCATCCTGGGACTCTTCCTGGACAAATCCTTCTGTCATTTCTAAATACAGTCACCTCATTAACCATAAGCCTCTCTCTTCGGTGACAGTGTCTCGTCCTCACTGTGAAATATAAATCACCCCTTACAGGAGTCTGCCACCCCACCTGGACATATACTACAAGAGATTCCCGATCCCGGGGATGAGACTAAAAACTAAGAAGGAAGAGAGGAGGGGGATAGGATGTCAGAAACAGAGGAGGGTCCATACGTCTCTGTCAAAACAATATGGATCATAGCATCATCAACAGGTAGAGGACTAAAGAAATCACCAAGAAAGGTAGACAGCAAGTCTCTCTCTTTGGGTGTGTGTGTGTGTGTGTGTGTGTGTGTGTGTGTGTGTGTGTGTGTGTGTGTGTGCACGTGCATTCCCATGTCTTGGGTGGCATACACTAGGGTATGAGTGTGTTGGCCAGTGGTCATTCTTGGATGTCATTCCCAGGAAACATTTGAGACAGCGTTATACTGAACCCCACACTCTCTAAGTAGGCTAGTCATGTTTTAGCTATCAAACAACAGGAATCCTCCTGTCTCTGCCTCCCCAGAACTGCAATTACAAGCACGACCTACCATTCCCAGATTTTCTCCATAGCTGCTGGGGTTGAACTCAGGTATTCATGCTTGTGTGGCTTTTTTAGGGAGGTGACATGACCTTTGATAATTCCTGCCTTATATTCTATAATTTCCTAAACATCTGGTAGTATGATGTTTTTCAGAACATGCACTTAATTTTGTTAGCTGGAGAGCAACAAAAATCACTTCAGTTAATACTTGAGGTCTGGCTGTGGAGGGCTTTCCCTTTGCTTCCATATATTTCCTTGTCTACCTTAAGAAGACATATAGCCTTGTCCCAATGTTACTACATCAATTGCTTCTATTCTACTGAAAGGGTCTGCACTGGCTGTAAACATTGCACCTCACAGAACAGAAGGAAAACTTGCTGTTTCACTGAAGAGGATCAAATCTTCCTTTCTCGTCCCTTGGGAGCTTTTTACCAAGGAAAGAAATATGGGCTGCTTTAACAGAAAGACTTCCCACAGGGGGACAGCAAGGTTTGGACTATTCCTTTACGCTGTGTGAATATCTGTCTTTGTGATTGGGTTAATAAAGAAGGTGACTGGCCAATAGCTGGACATGATAAGGTTAGGTGGGATCAAGAAGAGCAGAGTCAGGAGAGTCATTAGTGAGACAAGGAGAGGAAACAGGAGACATAAGATGAAAAAGAGGTAATGCCACATGGCAGAATGTAGATTAAGAAATATGGGTTAGTTTAAGTTGTTAAGGTTAGCTAGTAACAAGCCTGAGCTATTGACCAAGAATTTATAAATAAGAAGTCTCTGAATAACTATATGGGAGACATGGAGAAACTCCACCAACAGCAAGGCACCAGACATGTGGGTGAAGTAATATTTTTACATCCAGCCCACGCAGGCTTGCCCTGGCACCGGCTTTCCTGCTATTTGGGCATCTCTGTGGGAAAGAAGTCACTCATCCTAGCTGATCGAATGAGGAAGAAGAATACATTTTTGTTTTGTGCCAGTAAATTTTGGGATGGAGCAACAAGGAAAATTGGCTAAGGTAGGATATGCACACTCTCCTGTGTGTTTTACAGAGCCTTCTTATAGGCAGGGTCTTGTTTCATCCTGTGGATGCTGCTCCAGTAGAATTTGAGAGAACAATGGGTACAGCTTTCTCCTCTGGCTCACTAAAGGCATGCTCTGAACCCAAGCTAGTCCTGAGGCCTGACTTCTGCCGTGAAACAAATCCAACTTCACAGTTGATTTGAGTTGAGCCTTGTTGCTGCTGAGCCCTAGTCAAATGTAAGAAGACTTGGCTATTATAAAGCATATAGTTTGGACCTGTTGATCTTTTGTTGGTGGCGGTGCTAAGAGGTGACTTTTATAATGTCATGATGAAAAGTCTCACAAATTAGAGAATCAGGGAGCAAAAGAGAATGTTCTTGAAATGGAGACTCCCGTTAGTCACTCTTGCTACATACAGGGAGACATAGACCCAGTTCCCTCTTATGGCACAAAGCAGTGACAAGCAAACTTCTCTATAACGAGCCGGAAAGTGACTAAGTTAGACTATATGGCAGATGCTATGCTTCCACCAGATTGGACTGTAAGAATGTCTGGGGGTGGTGCATTTTATTAATTAATGATGTGGAAAGACCTATCTGACTGGAAGTTACATCATTCCTAGGCAAGTGTTTCTGCCTGTGTTGTATAAAAAGCAAGCTAAGAAAGTCATGCAGCATAAGGCAGTAAGCAGTGTTCCACTGTGGCCTCTGCTTCAGTTCCTACCTCCACATTCCTGCCTTGAGCTCTTACCCCATTCCACTTCAGGTGAACTACAAGCTATAAAATAGAATAAAGCTTTTGTCCCCCAGCTTGCTTTTGGTGATGGGATTTTGTTGCAGTGATAGAAAGCAAACTAAGATACATGTCTTCCACCCAGCACACCAAGATGCCCTTGTCTGTGATTCTCAATTCACCATCATGTTGTCACTCCAAAATAACAAATGCTATCTAGATAAGCAGCTGTTAACTTCCAAACAGCAAAAACTGGACAACTTTCTCCTTCCTTCAATCTGAAACTTTTGGGGTAAGCAAAGCTTTAATGCATGGCGAGTCTTTTGCTTTGATGAGTTTTAATTTTATGATAAGATAAATTGGTGGTGATCAGAAGAGAAATATTTTATGCCACATTTAAGTAAACTGCAAAAAGTTCTGGAATTTTATCAGCAAATGTTTTCTATTAAATTCTATCTCTAGGCCTTAGTTTATATAGTGGTGCTTCGTTGCCTGGGGTCATTCCAGGGTACAAGTGGCTTCTGAATATGCAAGACTCATGCATTCAACTCATTGACAGCAGGATTTTAATTGTATTTCAGTCCACAGTCCACAGAGATTGGTAATCTCTCTGTAGACCAATGTTTTTGTCACATTCAGAGTGATGGTGACCCATTTCTGTTGAAATAAGTTAATAATGCCATTTCTGATTAGCTATTGAAAACAAAGATGAGAAAATCACACCTCTATTCAGATAAGAAAATGCCAAAAGGAAATCACAGATTAACTCACAAGTGTGTTCTACACTCTCAAACTCTTTAGCTATTATAAATTCAAAAATATGATTATTATTTTCATTATGCAAAACATTTACTCCAAATTGAGCATCAGTTAATTGCCTATGGCAAGTTTTATCTGAAGACATTTATTTATGTGTGTATGAGTGTGTGTGTATGTGTGCTACAATAGGAATTTAACCTGAAGCCTCCCACAAGCTAGGCAAATACCATCAATTTATATATTTGGATCCACAAGATATTTATTTAGTGCCTTCAAAGCTTGTCAATAAGAAATGGTCCCTGCTGTGAAGCTGCTATCTTAAGAGAAGCATAGACTTAAAACCTGTACTTAATTTCAAAAGGTTAATTGCAGAGTTTACTCTTATTAAGGTAGGCTCTGACAGAGAGATATACAAATACAAAAGAGAAAATAAATAAATTTTAAATTGTCATGATGTATAACATGACATGCCACATATGTAGAGTCATGACCCACTACCAACCTATTCCATAGGGACACAGCAATTCAGGTGTCTGCTTCCTGTGATCTCTGAAGAATCTCTGAGGGGTCCTTTAATACAGATTTGATTGACATTATATCCCTAAGATAGCCTCACCAAACAAACAAGCAAATGCTAGAAACGTGTTGTTTCTGTGGGTGGATGTATCCCACATCTTGTGCTACAGAATAGCTCAGACTTGGAGGGAGGTTCCTCAAGAAGCTTGGTACATCGATGTTTGGATTTGGTGAAGTTTGTGTCAGTTTGAAATTTTATGTTTTATATATTAAGATTTATTTTTTTAAAAAAGAAATTGGAATGTCAAGGACATCAAAACAGAACAATTTCCCCCCAGACATTATGTTAGGGTTTTCAAAGCAATGTCAACCCTTCACCAGGTATACAATATTTCTAGTCATCTGTTGAAGACATTCATTCATAAGATTCACCTCAAGCCATAGAACATGAAGAACCTAAAATTTAGATGTGTTGTAATAAGGATTCAGATATTTTAATATGGGAGAGTCTTTTGAGCTAGAAATAAAATTAGTCCCACTGATCCAACTCTGTTGTACCTAGATCCATGGCCTCAAGAGATTATAGGATGCTGGAATATGACTTCCCTTGTACATAGCCCAGGATGGCCATTCAGCCCTTGGTATTGAATCATGAATATATCCCAAAGCACCCTTGCATTCCACCCTATGCTTGTGCCCATTCTGAAGATTTAGGCTACTTTGGGGGATTTCTTACTGTTATGCTTACATGTGAATACTCTGGTTTTACTTAAGATAGTATAAATCTTTCATTTTTAAGAAATCTCACCTGTGGACAGGTTTACAACTCATTCACCCATAGACCATTTGTATTTAATGGTACAAGAGACCTGACATCTAACAAGCCAACTATAATGCATGAAAAATTATAGGCCTATTTGAAAGCTATATATCCCTGAAGACTAATTTGATTTCTACTTAGGAAATAAACAAAGATGGGTGAAGACATATCTTAATGAACAATAACCAATAATATGACCCACCACTTCTATCCAAGCTATATCCAAGATCACTTCTAATTCTCAACTTTTCAATTATTCTATATAAATTATAAGATAGTTTATAAAAAATAGTTATAAGCATTATTATAAATACTTTACCAAAATTAATACTAACTGATGTGGAAATGCCTTTCTGTATGCTGTGAATCTCAATTTTTAAAGAAAGGAGCTGTTTTGGGCCATGACAGGCACCATAGAAAAAGTAGGCAGAGGAATCAGAATAGGTAGGAAAGGAAGGGCAGAGTCGGGACAGAATGACCAAGCCACCCAAGGAGCAACATGTAAGGAACACAGGTGAGTCACAGGCCACGTGGCAGACGGATGAATAGAAATGGGTTCATTGAAGATGCTAAATGAACTAGCTAGCTAGCAATGTGCCTGAGCCATAGGTCAAACAGCATGAAGTTAATATAAGTGTCTGAGTCATTTCTGGGGGCCTGAGCAGCAGCGGCGGGCGGCTAATAGGTCTGGCGCGAAGGTCTGCGGGTTGGGCCTCTGGCCGCCCGGGACCAAGAAACCCCACTACTACAACTAACTTCTCCTGAAAGCCAGCTCTGCATGGCCTGTGCTTCTGTGATATATTGTACATATTCAATTACAAAGCTCTGTCTGCTGCTTTGCTGAGCATGTGTGTATCTGTCTACTAGACAGTGAGCATCTTCAAGTCAAGACAGAGTCATAGCAAAGCATCAGACTAAAGCTCCTGACCAAGCGAGTGTCCATTAACATATATTTTTAAGCTAAATTGATAATCATCAATGACTTTGCTTAAAGTATATTCATTAATATTGTGGATTTCCTTAAAATCAGACTACAGTTTAAGATTAGGTAAAAACATTATGGATAGATGGGCTGGGGAAGATGGTTGGCTGACTCAGCCCTTGCCTCTTATATTAGTTACTCTTAAGTTGCTGTAACAAAAGGCCATAAAAACAACTTAAGGAAGAGTTTATTTGGGCTAAAAGTCCAGAGAGTTAGATGTCTATAATGATGGGGAAGCCATGGCAATAAACTCCCAGTGACACACTTCCTCCAGCAAGGCTGCAGCTCCTAAAGGCTCATACCTCCCTTACCAGTGCCACCAACTGGATACCAACTGTTGAAATGTACTAGCCTATGGGGGACATTTCTCATTCAGGCATCATACCCCTCTAAACATGAGGACCTGAGTTCAGGTCACCAGCATCCAGGAGAAAAACCCAGACAAACCAGGAGGTTCCTTCAATCCTAAAACTTGGCAGGCAAGAACAGAGGTACACCTGGGAGATTGGTGGCCAGCTAGCCAATCTATCCAAATTGGTATGTTCCATATTCACTGAGAGACTGTCTCAAAATGTGAGATTGGAAAGTCATGGAAGAAAGACACTTGGTGTCCATCTGTGGCTTAAACACACATAGGAACATTTAAATAGACATATGTCCCTGTTAACACCCATACACAAACATCACACAATAGTTAGGAGAAAATACATAGTCCCAAAGCCTGGTGCAGTTTTGGAGAAGTGAGTAACTCTGGCAAACTTCTGTGGTAATGTGCAAGGGGCTCATTGCTGCATAGAGAGGCTCTGTGTCCTAACATTCCCTTTGACAGTGAACTGTTCAGACACAGAGTGCTTTTGGGTTAAAGTTATCTACTACTGGGGTCAACAAACTTCTCTATAGGGCCAAATAATAAAAATATCTTACCTATATTTTTCACTGTTTACCATCTCTGTGGCCATTATAATGAAAAAAATGGCCACAAACAACATACAAATAAATGTTCCTCCTATGTTCCAGTAAAAGCTCCATTTATACAAACAAGGAGTCAGTGCTCCACCTACGTTGCTTGGTAACCTTCATCTAAACTGTATTTTCTTCACACAAGATATAGTAAAAAGCAAACAAACAAACAAAACAAAAACAAACAAAAAAAGAACACATTTATACCATTCACAGCAATGAATGTTATGCAAATACTGTACATCACAATTTAGACATCTCTATGTTCATGGATAGCCGCACATCAGGGGACCAAATAGTTACCAAAGTCTTGTCCTCAGTATGCTTGGTCACTCTTTACATAAACGCTGCCTCTCTTCACTGCCTCAGACTAACTTGTTTTCACATGACAGTGGCACCATTGGAAGTTATGCTCAGAAAGAAACAGAAAGGACTTTGCTGAAACGCATCAGTGCGGCACCTCCACAGAGGACAGAACAGTGGTTCCAGACTGACCTGGACAGGAAGTCATCAAAGGATGGGCGTACTGGGTACCCATAGCGGAACAGCTTCACCAGTCCCAGGACACCGAGGTACTGCAGCTGAGCAGACACATAGAAGTGATCAAACACACCAGGCAGCTGCGAGGTATTGGGCTTGATGCAATGGATGAAGTGTGGGCTGCCCCTTTGCAGCTTCACAGTGATGTCTGCCAGAGATTTCTATGGAAAGAGAAGAATGTATCTAACTCCCATGAGGGACAGGGGTGGGAGTACAAAGCAGTCTACACAGGGTCTCTGAATGCAACCCATAATATATATGTGTGTATTGTGCACTGGTTCAGCACTGGTTTTGTGTGTGTGTGTGTGTGTGTGTGTGTGTGTGTGTTTGTGTGTGCATGTGTGTATATGTGTGTTTGTGTGTGTGTGCGTGTGTGTATGTGTGTTTGTGTGTGCGTGTGTATATGTGTGTTTGTGTGTGTGCGTGTGTATGTGTGTTTGTGTGTGTATGTGTGTATGTGTGTGTATATGCTTCTGTATGTGCATGTGTGAGCATGTGTGTGGCCTTTCTTCTGAAGGCACTCAAGGCATTAGAAATGAAAAAAAAAAAAAAACAAATCAAACTTAACACTAACACATTACAGTTGAAACAAACATGGAGATTTTGAATCTGAATGTCACTAACCGTGAGTTGTGATGCAGTGGTGATGGGGTCTCCACGTTCCAGTCTTTGTAGGAAAGTTGAAGATCCCTTTTTTTTAAATAACTGTGTATGGGGGATGACAAGGAAGACAGACTTATTATATTAGCTTCTTCTGGTCTAAGAAGACAATAGAAAATTTAAGCTTTATGCTCACATTAATGCACTTATAGATAAATACATAAACCAGAGATCATAAAAATCAGAACCGAAGGACTCTGGAGATCTTACTGAAAGTTTGGGAAATGGGCAGCTATGGGTAAGATAACGTCACTGCTGCTAATCTTTCAGACTCAGGGCTCTTCCTTAAATGACCACTGCCTGTCTCCATCTTAATTTCATAGCAAAGAAGTTTAGACCAATATAAGAGGTTCCCTATCATGTCCTATTTACTAACTGTTCACATTAGTTATTAAACATGGCTTATCTTGGGGCCAAAAAATGCTATTTTATTATAATTTTGTTCTTATAGATATTACTTTGCTCTCCTAGCCTTAAGACAATTATCATTAGACAGATGTGTTGGTTTGATACATTCTTGCCCCCCCCCACTTTATTTCTTTTTATCAACTACTAAAAGGAATGGGTTTGTAAGGTGTTTATCCTTGGGAACAGACAGAAGACAGTTTTCTTCGATAATAAAGCCAGCATTTAAAAGAAAACCATCACATGTAGCAAAGATTAAACATTAATGGGAAAAATTAAAAGACAGTGAAAATGGTACTTATTGGGTGAAGACGTGAAGGGCAGGAGGTGACTGACTAAATCCCACTGGGTTGAAAGATGTCACATTACATTTCAAAGAACTACAATGGGGTAAACTAGATACACCCACTACTCTAAAATAATTTCTCTTAGCATTATGAAAGAAAAAATTCAGGTGAAACACAATTATCTGCTTGGTAGATAACATGAGGACAGTAGTTAATGAAACACAGTCATCGGTCTGGTACCATGAGGACTGTAGCTCATTTCCTTCCATTAAGATGAACTATGCAGGGTAGTGATTTATTGTGGCTGACAAGGAATGCAAAATGAAACACTTGGCCAGCATCAGCCTGTTTATACAAATTCAACACCAAAGTCATGTCCAGTTAAGGAACAGGTAAAATTCCATGTTTCTGGCCCAGGAGTTGATAGATGTACAAGGACTGGGATAGTTTGAAGGGGAAAATAAGGGCAGTAGAGAGCACAGCATTTAAGAAATCACAACAATAAGTCTCCGCCCCTGGAGGTGGGACGCAAGGTTCCTCTTTCTGGATAGTGTGCTTTGTAGGTTGTATCTCTCTTCTCTAGTTCTTCAGAGAAAAGCTGAATGACACCCAGGTGTCAAGTCTTAATAATTGAGTTTAAAAATGACAGTTCAGAGGTGTATGGTGATTTCTTACTGTTGATGTGCAGTCTGCAAGAAAACAAAAGGCCATAGGTGCTGAGCCCCTTGGAATCAAGCTCTTCCTGAAGGAAATCTTGTGTTTCTAATATAGAGATGACTTTCCCTAGGCTACGATCTGGTATTCCTGCCAAATCTAATTCTACAATTAATGTAAGAGTCATGGATCCTAGGGTCTACTAACTAAAGGCAAATGTACACACAGGCACACAGAATACATACACACACACACACACACACACCCAGGCACACACACAGGCATGGACACATATATACATATTCAATCATATATACATACACACAGGCACACACATGCATACAAGCACACATAGACACACACATATACATAAATACACATATACCCAGACAGGCACACACATATACATTCATACAGGTACATGCACAAACATGAGGGACATAGGTATACACATTTACAAAAAATCATACTCATACATCACATATATACATATTTATATATACATACATAAATACACTTACATATGCACACACATATACACATGCATGTACAATACATTGACACATACAGAAACACGCACATACATATGCACACATGTACCCACATACACACACACATACTCACAAAATCCACAGGTATATATACACATATGCATATATATCCACATAGAAGTATTTGCACATATACACACATACATATACATAAGTTCATACACACACAAATCTTTTACTTTTCAAAAGGGGGCAGCATGTCAAACTGCCTTCCTCATCTATATTTTGATAGATACAAACAAGAAACAAGAAAGCAGTCTGCAGTGCACATCAATTTCCACAGAGCTGCTTGAAATAACTCTGCATGAAGGTCTTATTTCCTTTTAGAAATGGACCCATTAGTCATAAATACCACTTATGTGGAAGAAACACACTAACAATTAGCATAATACAAAGGCAAGCTTAAAGTCTACAAATGCATAGTGAAAACATTCTGCTCCTGGGAAAATAAGAAAAATGACAATTTATTATTTAAGGCCTCCAAACTTTGGAAACAATTAGGTAATAGAATAAGATACAAAGTTTACTTCTTTGAAATCCAATTGTCCTGAACTTCCTTTACATTTACACAAAAAAGATGATTATAAAGATGAAAAATAAGCAGAATGTCTCACAGATAAGCAATGATATCCCATTAAAACTGCTCACACTCAATTGTCACCCTACTGATCCTTCCTTTTTGTGCCTTCTCACTCTGTTATAACCTTAGAAGCTGCCTATCTTAGTTAGCATTGACTGTTAACTTGACACAGCCTAAAGGTGTCTGGAAAAAAGAGTCTCGATTGAGTAACTGTCTTTATCAGTTGGTCTGTGATGATTGTTTTTATTCAGCACAGTAGATCCAGCCCACTGTAGTGGTATCATTTCTTGGACAAGTGGCTCTGGGCTGTGCTCTATGAGAAACCTAGCTAAGCATGAACCAGTGAGCCAGCCTGAGAGTGAGTCAGCAAGCCACGTTCCTCTGTGGTTTCGGCTTTAGATGCCTGCCTTGAGTTCCTGCCCTGATGTCCCTCAGGGATGAACTGAGACTTGGAAGTGAGATGATCTAAGTCCTTTTTCCTTTCAAACTGTTTCTGGTCCTGGTGTTTGTCATGGGAACAGAAAGGCAACCAGGTCAGCATCTTCCCCCTAATTCCTTCTGTTGGAACGTGAGCATCTTTCCACTGTATTAAGGTGATGCTTTTAAAAGAAAAGAGATTGCACTAAGTCAACTTAAATACAGCAAAAGTAAGGACAACAGAACTCCTACCTTGCTCAGTTCTAGGTAATTCTTGTTTGCTCCAATCATCAAAGAGGTGGTTCTCTTACTGAGTATGGTGGATTTGTGTCCTCGGAATTTAAGCGATGGGTAGGAAGATATGAGTGATCCCGTTTGTGACAGTTTTGACTGGAACAAATGACTGATCACAACATTTTCACTCGCTAGGAGATAAATAGATTAACATTGTAAGTGGCATGAAAACACGGTCAGACTCTAGGCTCACTCTTCCTGGAAGCGCCCCCTCATTCTGTGCAGGCCATGTCACTGAGGCAGTGAACTCCGGGGACCACTTTTCCTGGGCCCCAAGGTATTTCTACTGGCATTCATTTCTCCTGACAGATGGTGCCTCTCATTGCCCTTGGCTTGAGTCTTGATCAGTTTCCCAACCTGAGCTCTTGGCTCATGGCTCTCTAAGGAGAGCATTTCCTTCTGTTTGGCTTCTTAGCACTGAGTCTTACCAGCTCAGACCCCACAGACAGTTGTGCACTTGACACAGTCATAAAACCAGAAGTTTTGGCAGCAATTTCCCACTGCAAGAAAATAAATAACCACCCCATCCAGAAGCCATTTCATCATGCTAATGCTGTTTGGAGATATTTAAGCACTTGTGGTGACTCGGCCTCCTTTGGTTGTATCTGCCATTAGGTTAAAATAGGAGAGAGAGAGAGAGAGAGAGAGAGAGAGAGAGAGAGAGAGAGAGAGAGAGAGAGAGAGAGAGAGAGAGAGAGAGAAACACCATCTGAGTTCAGCTGCAGAGGTGAAGTGATCCATTTTGACACCAGACTACTCAGATTTAATGGTCTGTGGTTATGAGAGCTTGCTCAGCTACTCAAGGTAGGGGCAGACCTCCAGCATGTGGGTTTTGGGTTATGAACCTTTTGAATAACATAGAAAGAATACTGTGTGTCTTGGCTAAGAATCTGGAGGAACCTTCTGCTACTGCTGTGTATATGTAGATACTTTTGAGCTCAAGTGGCTTTTTAAAACCATAATTAAAGTGTTAGTACCCATATCTTGAAGATTACTACAAAATTAAAATTTGAAATAGTTTATGTGGCTACTTAGGATCATGTTCAGTCCATCAGACACTTCACAATGCTCAGCAAATTGGGTTTGTTTTTACAGTTTCCACACACAAAAAGGCAAACTACACATATACATGTGTGGTATGTATATATGGTGTATGTGTGTGTGTGTGTGTAATAGCTTCTGAAAAATTCACTGCGTTAGTGAACAAGCAGGAAGACAACACTATCAGAGAATGGAAGGGAAACTGTGCCAGAAACAGTCAAAAGAGATTGCTGGGATTTGGGGTTAAAATTATAGGTTTCAGAATAAATATGTCACCATTAGTAGTACATATCCACACATACTTACTCAGATATACATCTAACTTTCTGAGTTCATATGTAATGAAAATACTACAGTATACAGTAACAAGAGTAAACTACTATACAGTCGTAAAAGTTCACCGAGCCCCCGCCCTGGCCTTTCTCATTGCTAATTCTTCAGCAGAAATAATTGCTGATTCCACATTGGCACTGAGGATGACAGTCACGGGAGAGGTTTGGAAGGTCAACTGTCAGCAAGTGCCGAGAGCCAGTGAACCTATCGAAAAGCGGTAGGTGTTGGCAGGATTGGGGTCCGAGAGTCAAGCCCTACGGTATTAACAAAGGACTCATTAATAAAGGGGAGCAGGGCTGTCAAAGTTTAATGGTACTGCTGATGGAAAACTCTCACTTCACAGCTCTTAGAGAAAACCCTTGACTCAGGCAAGAAAAGAATGAATACTCCATGCAGAATCACTGGGTAGAATTTTGATGGAATAGAATGTTTCTATAATCTCACAAAGCTTTCTCAAAAATTACTAACCAATATAAATAAAAAGTAACGAAGAGAAACCAAAGATTGCCTTATCCCAGAAGAAAAGGTGAACACCACCAGTGATAAGCCAGACATGACCTCCTGGAACTCAGTGCATGGAGCATCCTGCATTTTCCTGGGACTCCAGCTTCTAATAGAAAGAAAGACTAATGGACTCTGAACACTTGCTCAAAACCCGTAGCCTTTCCATTTTTAAATGCTTCCAAGGGGGTACTGAGGTTGAAGCACTGCCTAAGAGTAAATGTGATGAAAAAGAAGTCACCCCTAGTTAAGAGGAAACCAGGAGAAAAGACATCCATGGCCGGATGACAAAGGTGAATGTGGGTTCTGTTCACTGTGGGCGTGGCATCAATGAGTAAACTCCTGATAATTTACCCAGTCCACTGAAGATGGTTTTCTGATGTCCAGGAAGTGCATTCAGGTCTTTAGACATGGAGAAGAAAATGTTTCAGAAAACACAAGAGGGGATAGAGAAGGGAAGACAGAAGCAACATCTCCATCTGTGGAGAGAGCATTTGGGGATTCTAACTTTTTAAAACCTTTAAGTTTAAAAGTTTTTTTTTTTTTTTTTTTAAAAAAAAAAACTGCCTCAAGATAATAATGTAAACAATAGGCACAAAGTACCACCCATTTGAAGATATAGAAACTTAACAGTTATAATTGAACAATTAACATATGTATTCAAAGTGTGTGTGTGTGTGTGTGTGTGTGTGTGTGTGTGTGTGTGTGTGTGAGAGAGAGAGAGAGAGAGAGAGAGAGAGAGAAGACCCATATATAAATGATTAAATATTATTACCCTAATAGGGGTGAAATGCCCTAAATAAATTTAAAAGACTGCACATAACCATGGGCCACAACATATTTTTGTCCCATTTCTGTATTTTCTCTAAGTCACATGATCAGACAGTATGAATAAAAGCAGGGACTGGTATCTCTCTGCCACAGCTGAGGGTGTCATGGGACATCCCATCAGCACCTGGCCTTGGCTCTGCATGTTCCAGCAGGAAGCAGATGGGCTGGCATCCAACCTGCCTAGTACATCTTAGAGCTAGATGAGTGAGTCTCTGGAAAAAGCCAGTTTTATTTACATGTACTCTTAGGCTCAGATGGGTAGAAGCCCACTGACCTTACTCAGAGGTAGAGCACTATCTTCCTCAAAAGCAGAATTCTCCACCTTCCTCAAAGACAGACCCTCCTTCATCTTCCCCAAAGTTAAACCTCCAATTTCCACAACTGGGATCCCTACCAAAAGGGAATTGGAGAGGAGGCCATTGACAGCTATATGTCATTATAATTACTTTCCATGGCAATATAATGTTCTGTAGATTCACATAATACTACCATAGCCAAGCTTCTTTTGCTAGCATGGTGAAATATGTAACTACAGTTTGTAGGCCAAGTGTAGCCACCATGTGAGCCTGTACACATATCCCTACCCACACAATGCTATGTGTCTTTGCATGGTCTATAGCTACTCTCCTGTTGTGCCAGAAGAGCTAGTTAACTACAGTGAGACCTTATGGTTCCCAAAGCCTGACACACCTTCTGTGCCCTCCACAGAAAGCATCCACCACCTCACATATGAATCACAAATATCTCAGAGCATATTGCAAATTCAGCCCTCCTTCTGAGAACAAAACAATAGTTATCCATGTTTTCTTGGGATCAAATTAACTTGTTAATGAGTATAAGCAAAAGAAAAAGTTTAAAATATAGGCATTCTATAGAACAAGCAAGATTAATATATCCCCAGTCACCATTTCCTCATTCTAACTCTGTACAAGTGTTAATACTGCAAAATGCCTAAATGAAATGAAGCATTGTGATAATGTCTAAGACACACTCTGTTTATCAGACCTTCACGTAGAGACCAAAAGAGGGGTTGAATTAGTAGTGAAGTTAAAAACTGCAATAGGAAAGGAAGGCCAGCCCGGCCTACTTCCTAAGCAGGCAAGACAGGATGAGCATGTCGAGTCTCTCTCTCTCTCTCTCTCTCTCTCTCTCTCTCTCTCTCTCTCTCTCTCTCTCTCTCTCTCTGTGTGTGTGTGTGTGTGTGTGTGTGATTTCATCCTCACTCTGTTCCCCTGAGGTGTCTCAGCTGAGAGAACTCACAATAGCTGTGTGACTGAGAGGTTGGCTGAGAGAGCCCCTGTGTAAATATAGTGCACATGACTATGAGGCTGTGACGTGCACAGAGATGCCCCAAGTCAATGGTGATGTAGATGTCTGACCTCCAGTTCAAAGCATCTGACCATTTCATAAAGCCTGAATTGTCCTTCCAGGAAAGACAGATAATTCTGCCTCAGCAGGGGATTAAGTCTTTTCTTTAAGAGGCTGCCGGAAAGCATGAATCACCAGGACTCTATTAAGAAGGTGATAACTAGGATAGACTCACACATATATGACTATGGCACACATAGTAGAATATAATGGTACATATTGTACAGAATTATAGTTGGCATATGTATATAAAATATTAATATACACTAAATAGGAGCCTATATAGTATCATATAGTTATATATGTGTATGTATTTGTACACACACACACACACACACACACATATATATATATATATATATATATATTGATCAGCTCTCTACTTAGTGGGCATTAATACTTCATAACTGGAAGTACATAAAAATAAAATAACTCTCTAGTTGTGACCAGGAGTCATCTTTAGTAATGGACTTCACCCTGCTGTGATCTAAATAAGTTCAGGAGCTGCATGTATCTTCCTCTCCACAGACTTGCTCTTTCATATTCATGGGCTGACATGGGAAAGGTGTTTTCCTTTTCTATCTGCTAAAAGCTTAGTCAAATTTAGGTTTCTACTGAACTCCAAATTAGGCTGTAATCAATGTACAGTCTGGCAACATACTCATTATCCCGAACACCGGAGAGCAAATGATGTTCCAATTGCCCTTTAAGTGTTAGCACATTTTACAGGAAATCATCCCAAGATCACAAAATAAGTATGGGAGAAAATCAACTTACTTTTCATCACGAACAGGAGGTTCTGTGAAAGGGAGTCTTTATTTCTTTCAACTGCTCCATCAATTTCATACATTACCTGTAATGAGATTAAAAATAAGCAAAATTACTTAAGACTAAAAGGTGACTGTAAAAAAAATCCTTTAAAACAAAACAAAAAACACTTGACTTATTTGGGTGTTTAAAAGTCCTTGCAAGAAGCACTGTCAGGTTTCAAAGTTAACCTTACATGTAAGAGCAAAGCTGGTTGCTGGGTTGCCCAGGCCAGAACAGGTGTTACTGTACTGCCATGTGAATTGATTATCATGAGACATTTCACTAGACAGAGATTTCTAACTATAAGCTGCTTCCTCTACTCCAGAGAATCTTTTCTCAGCAGGGATTGTCATGACCAGATGGGACCTCTGTTAGAAAATGGACATTATATATACACATTCTATACCCCCACCCCCACCCCCACCCCCGGTTATGATAAGGATCATTCAACTCTTAACTCCACAATGCGGAGGTAAACTGGTCTGGGGGAGAACCATAGTTTCTCTATTTCTTTGCTAGGGAGTTTAGCCCAGTGATACAGGACAGGCCGCCTCATATTTACAAACATCTGGGTCTTGTATGATCTCCTTTAATGTCCTCAAGTCCCAATTTAAATTTTTCAGAATGGTGGCAGGCACCATCCTGCATTGCTAAGTCTGTGATGGAATGCATGGGAACTTCTTTGCAGATTGTCCAAAAGTTAGACAGAAATTCTAATTGCTGACTCAGTATCTGTCCAGAACACAGGACTTGGTTGTCACTTCTTCAACCCATTTTTAGAAAATTAATGGCAGCTGAGCTCACCTTCTCCTGGCATAACCTCAAATGTCTCTGAAAAATAGGTGCTTCTTTGGGCTTGCTTCCCAGATTCCCTAAGAGCCCTTCCAGTTACCTGGGACATTTTTGTGAAGATTGTGTCCACACTCCCCTCCTCCAACATCCCCCTTCCTGGATTCACATGTTCCTGGTACAGATTCTTGGCAATGCTCCAACACCAGGTATTTAAACCACAGCCCTCATATCTAACAGCCTACAGCATCTTCTCACTCTCTGAACTTTTCCCCATCCCTCCTTGTATTTCTCAGTTCTATTAGAGCTCTGAGATCTCAGCTTCACTCAGCTTCTTTCAGATCCCAAACCTTAGGCTGACCACAGTAGCAGTTGGCTGGCACTTGGATGCTTCCACATTCCTGACTGTAACAACAGGGACAGGGGCAGCCCTAGTCTTTCCATAAGGAGAGGGTCCTCTGTGCCCACCACCTCATGCTGAGGTCTCAGATCATCCCTGCTGGCTAAAATTTTCCCCCAATTCACCTCTTGATGCTGTGATATCAGGGCACACTCAGGGACTATCAGAAATACTTTTCCTGGTCTTCAGGTTCCCAGCACCATTTTAAACTTCACTCCTTCTCAGGAGCTGACAGAATTTCTTGATTTCAGGGAAAAGCTAAGACTCTCCCACTTGGAATCATCTCTGGGCTCTAACTTCCTTTCCACACCCTTTCTACATTTTGTACACTTTAGGTGGAGAGCTCGGTCTAACCAGGATGTCCCCCACTCCAGGACTCTGACAACGGTTAAAGTCCCTGTGTTTGTCTCTTCAGTTTCCACTTTTCATACTTAATAATTCATACTAGTAACAGGTACTAAAACTTAATATAACTAAAATAATAAAAGACAAAAATTTATCTCTACATTCTAATTGGAGTTTATGCCCAGCTCCACCATTAGATGTGATGTCATTTACACAGAACTCCCCCAAGAGTAGTAGTTCTCTTTATTTTATGGTTCTAGTCTACAATACCAGTCTATTTTCTGCATGAGAATCTAATGATTCTAAATGAAACACACACACACACCAAGCTTCAACTGATTTTCTGTAAATACATTTATTTTCTTTACTGTTCTTGTCATTGGCTTATATCATACTGTCTTCCTCTAACCTCCAAGATAAGATTGCTACCATGTACCTAAGCAGGGCCTGCCTCTTTGTTGACCAGCTCTCTCCACAGCAACTAGTGAATGCCTTGTCCATTGGGTATACTTAATGAAACTGACAAAAGGTTTGCTACATTGTAAATGAGAATGCCATGACACAACATGGTCATTCTTAAGATTATATAGGTAAATGGTTTGCCATCATGAGGTTATAAGGTCATGGGGTCTGGAAATTTTCATTCATGATGTCCTGGTTTAATTAGAGTCAAGGCTAGATAGAGGTCTCTCCTAAAACTGACACTCACGGTTTCCCTAATGGAAATTCTACAGGCTACAATCCCTAGAAAAATATAACACACACACATACCAGCATTCAATAATGGCTTTGTATTTATAGGAAGCATAATGTTTGTCATTAGCATTTATCTTACGGCAAATGCTTTTTCATAAAACAGAGCATCGCTGTGATCACTGTGTAGGTGAGCTTACCTACTTCTGCTGTACAAAATAAATTTATGAAGGCTTTAAAAGTCATCTCCCAGGGGGATAAATTATATTCTATAAAGTTCTCCAACTGTGAAACTTCTGATTCAGTCCTAAGAAATGGGTGAATCCAGTACTGACAAGATTTGAGTCAGCATTTCAGTGTAAACACTGGACACTCCCACAGTCAATACTACTGTTCCTTATGATTGTCAGGCATGGATTTTCAAAACTTAGATTCAAATAATCTCAAATCTGAAATTAAGTATTTTGTCTGGGATTCACAGAATATGTTAGTGGGATATGATGTTAGACACTGCACAACAACATGTTATTTTAGGAATAGCTTTTATGTATTTTGCAAAGGACATACATAATATATGGATGTATATATAAGTAATATGAGTGTATCTGCAGACACATAAGACATATGTTAGAATATGTCTTTTAAAAGCTAAAACAAATTTTGTTTTTTAATGAAGACAATTAATTCCATCTAATTGGTTTGCAAACTTAATCTCATATGACATGGATGTTGCAATAATGAACATACTACAGTGAGACTGCCTGAGCAGGGCCTGAAATCTAAAAGAACAAAAAATACGGAAAAAAGGAATGAGGAAGGAGGGAAGGAAGGAAGGAAGGAAGGAATGAAGGAACGAAGGAATGAAGGAACGAAGGGACAAATAGACATGAGGGTAGGACAGGGGTCAGTTGGTAGGAAGAGAGCTGCCTGGAGTGTAGAGGATTTAAAATGGTGACAGTGGTGAATGTAACGTAAGCCCTATGTTCAAGATGAAACTGTCAAAAATAAAATTAAATACAAGGTGCCCACCCATGGCCACTTTTATGAATAGTATCTTCCTATCTTTTAAATATTAAAACTTACTACTGTAAATTTAGGAGATTTTGAGTCCCATAATTTTGCAAGGGATAATATAAGTGGGTTATATGTGTGCCTAACCAGTTTCCTTCTATGGTAGTATCTCATAATTTAACCCAAATTGGGAAATTGATCAATGTAGTGAAACCACAGAATATTTATATCAGCATGAACCCGTGTGTTCAGAATTTCTTTTAATATACCCCTCTCCAAATAACTTGATCCATTTATATGTCTGTTCTTGGGTTCTCTGCTCAGTGCAGCCCTCTGCCATTGTCTTAAATACAAAACTTTGAAATGTCATATGAAATGCAGTCAGACTGTTCTTTCCACTCCACTCTTTATAAACATCATTGTAGCCATCTTAGTGCTTGAACCTTTCCTTATACATTTTACTTTGTTTTGATACAAGGTCTCACTAATTCATGTTCCTCTTGTTTCTGCCTTGTTAGCACTGGCATTATTATAGGCATGCCCCCCCCCCAATACACACAGAGAGAGAGGGAGGGGAAGGGAGAGAGAGAAAGAAAAAAGAGAGAAAGACTTTGATTGGAAATGCATGACATTCATCTGGGAGGCAAACTAACACTGGTCATTGCTAAGCTTACAGCTCACTGCACTATCTTCCATCCATGAACATGGTATATTTCTCCTATTTGGATTCTGACTTCCTCCATAAAAATGTGCTTTTTACTGAAACCTCTACATATATCTTTTATGAAACTTTCTTATACAGGTGTTTTTATTGTTTTTTGAGTGATTATACCATGTTTAATTTCAATGTCCATTACTGACATAAAAAATATAACAAACTTTAAAGTTTTTCTTATACCTTTTTAAAATTTTTAATTGTTTGGAAATTTTGTACATGAGGACTATATGTGCACCATTCCACCCCTCCCTCTCCTCCCCTTCCTTCCCTTGTTTCTCCCTATACTCTTTCTCAACTCTGTAGCCTCTTCCTCTATGTTACTGTTCAGTCACATGTCCTGGCTGAACTTAACTCTGCATGGTTGGCTTTCTTTTTAATGGATTCCTTGTGATTTTGTCTACTGATGCTTATTCCATGTATATGTAGGGATGGGTGTTTTGTTTTCCTGATCTGTCAGGCTTTGATTTCCTTTCTTACCTCATTAGATTCACTAGAACCTTCGATGAATGCTAAGGGGCAGTTGAAGACAGGCAGGCAGCATCTTTGCCAGCATCTGGATCTTAGGAGGAAAACACCCAGTTTTTACAGTTATGTATAGCATTAGCAATGGGCTTCTGCGGATGCTCTTCCTTGTGGTGAGTCATCTTTTCCAGTGAGTTTTTTTAGGGGTGGGGGCGGGTTACACATGATATTAGCAATGGACTGCTCTGCTGTGGGTGCTCTTTCTTGGGGCAACACTATCTTTTCTATAACTGTCATCTTAGAATATCTGTGATTATATGTTGATTTTTATCAAATACTTTTTCTGCATTCATTGATACGATGACAAAATTTTTCTCCTTTAGCTTTATTAATATTTTGGATTATCTTGAATGGTTTTCAAATATTGAAAATATTTACATGTTTGGAAAATATTAACTGACCGTAGTAAATATATATATTACAAATTGCTGAATTTGGCTTGTTATAGTTTTTGACTGTCTATCCAATTCTGATCTTTAGGGACAGTTTCCCGTGTATGTGTGACTTAGCTTTTGCCTGGTTTTGGGATCAAGGCAACACTAACTTTGTAAAAGAAACCAGAAAGCCCTCTGTCTTATATTTTCTGGATCAGACTGCATGGAGTTGGTACTAATTTTCTTTTAAACATTTGGTAGAATTCTCCAGTTAAGCCATCTGTAAGAAGATTTCTTTTTTAGGAATTTTGAAATTTCAATTTTTTTTTTCTTGACTGGTCTGCTGGAATGATCTGCTTTAGTGGGGTGAGCTGAGGTAGCTAAGCTTTCTGAGGAACCAGTCCATTTTAGCCTAACCATCAAATCACGTGGGAGTTCGTTGTGTTCCCTTTTGATCTGAATGCTGGCAGGGCCACAAAGATATTTTCTGTCTTATTCCTGTATTGTTATTTATATCTTTTTTTGGTCCACCTTACTAGAAGTTTTTCATTTTTATCCATGTGTTCAAAGAACTATTTATTTTTAATTATGTATAGAAGTGTGTCTGTCTCTGCATGTGAGTGCAGGAGCTCATAGAAGTATTGGATGCTTTGGACTTGGAGCTACAGAGGCTTGTGAGCTACCTCATGTGGATGTTGGGAACTAAATTCAGGAAGAAAAGCAACTGTTCCTGACTGCTCAGGCAGCTCTCCAGCTGCCAGTTGCTTACTTCAGATTGGTTTTTATTCTATATTTTTTGTTTAAATTTTTTCATACAATATATTTTGATCATGTTTTTCTCCCTTTCTCCAACTCTTCCCTGAGGTGCCCCCCTCTGCCCCTAAGTCCATAATTTTTGTTTTGTTTTTCCTCAAAAAAATCAAAAAGCAAAACAAATCTCTCCACCTTGAGATTGAAACTTAGATTTATTATGTGTATGAGTGTTTTGCCTGCCTGTGTTGTACCATTTATGTGCTTGATACCCATGGAGGACAGAAGCAGGCATCAGATTCACCCAAACTGGAGTTATAGGTGGGTGTGAAGCACTGTATGGATGCTGGAAACCAAACTTGGGCTGTCCAGAAAACAGCAAGTGTTCTTAACCCCTGAGCCATTCTTACAGATACATGAACCAATGGAATCAAATCAAAGACTCTGACATAAATCCATACACCTATGAATACCCATTTAAAAAAAAAAAACAAAGAAGCTAAAATTATACAATGGGGAAAAAAGGTGGCATAACTGGATGACACCATGTAGATAGATCCATATCTATCCCTCTATACAAAACTCAAGTCCAAGTAGATCAAAGACTTATATAGCCACTTTAGAAATCAATATGGCAGTTTCTTAGAAAACTGGGAATCAATCTGCTTGAAAACCCAACTATACCAATCTTGGGCATATACCTAAAGAATGCTCAATCATACCACAGGGACACTTGCTCAACTATGTTCATAGCAGCATTATTTGTAATAGCAAGAATCTGGAAACAACCTAGATGTCCTTCAGCAAAGAAAACTGTGGCACATTTACCCTATGAAATATTACTCAACTGTAAAAAGCAAGGACCTCGTGAAATTGCAGGCAAATGGATGGAATTAGGGAAAGTCATTTTGAGTGAGGTAACCCAGACCCAGGAAGACAAACATGATGTGTACTCACTCATGAGTGGATATTAGGAGTGAGGTACAGGATAATCAACCTATAGTCCACAGAGCAGAGAGGCTAGATAACAAGGAGGCCCCAAGAGGGATGCATGGATTTCCCTGAGACAGAGAAATAGAAGAGATCTCCTAGGTAACCTGGGGGGGGGGGGGGGTAGAAGGTTGGGCAGGCTGGGTGCAGGAGGCAGGTTGGAGGTGGGATGGAGAGGGAGAGTAATGAAAGAGATGTCTTGATCGGGGAGCACTTGGGGGTTAGGAAGAAACCTAAGACCACAAAAACCTCCAGGAATCCACAAAGATGACCTTAGCTAAGACTCAAAGCAATAGTGAAAAGGGGCCTGAACTGGTCATCTCCTGTAGTCAGATCAGTAAACACCCTAATTGTCATCAGGAATACTCTATCCAGTAACTGATGGAAGCAGATACAGAGATCCATAGCCAAGCACTGGGCTCCATGAGTCTTGCTGAATAAAAGAAAGAGCAATTTTATGAGTAAGCCAGGGGGCTCATGACAGGGAATCCACAAAGACAGCTGATCTGAGCTCTTGGAAGCTCATAGACTCTGGACCAGTTAGGGAACCTTCATGGGACTGACCTAGGCTCTTTGCATGTTTGTGACAGTTGTGTAGCTTGATCTCTTTGTAAGGTTTCTAGCAGTGATATAGGACCTGTCTCTGGCTCTCTGATGGCTTTTGGGAACCTGTTTCCCCTGGCTGGATTACCTTGCCCAGCTTTGATGCAAAGGGAGGAGCTTGGTCCTACATCAACATGTCATGCTTTGTTCAAGCCCATGGGAGGCCTGGCCCTTTCTGAATGGAGATGAAGGAGCAGTGGAAGGGGAGATAGGAAAGCAGGGGTGGGGGACTGGGAAGAGAGGATGGAGAGGAAACTGTGATTGGAATATAAAGTAAATGAAAAAAAAATGTACTTAGATTTCAGAATTTCTCTATCCTTAATAGATGAGCATCTGATGTTATTGTGGAGCTTCTTACTCTGTTGACTGCTGATGTGTTGTGCTTTCGCTTTCAGCCAACCATATACATCTATCTATACTTTTCCTGTGTGAATTCTCGTGTGTGTGTGTGTTTGTGTGTGTGTGTGTGTGTGTGTGTGTGTGTGTGTGTGTGTGTGTGTGTAGAAGTTTATATGTAGATATATACAAAGTCTCTCCAGAGGGTGATGTTTAGTGGTAGGGTACCTGGGGGGTGATGTTTAGTGGCAGGGTACCTGGGGGGTGATGTTTAGTGGCAGGGTACCTGGGGGGTGATGTTTAGTGGCAGGGTACCTGGGGGGTGATGTTTAGTGGCAGGGTAGCTGGGGGGTGATGTTTAGTGGCAGGGTAGCTGGGGGTCTTTCTTTCATCCTTTTCTAGTTTATACCCAGTTGGATTCTATCATGGTGGGTGGATTCTGTCTTCCCCATGCTTTAGCACTGGCTGAGTTTGGGGTTGGGGCTTAGCACACAGTAGACACTCATGCATTTTCCCCAGTTCCGAAGTATCCTATGAATGGTTGGTGCTCGTGTCCTGTTGGCTGCTAATCCTTGTTATATGAGCATTCTGTCATTGAGAAGGGCAAGCTGTGCCTTCCTTTTAGCCTTCTGTCACTCTTCCTCTTACCCCTCTGAATAGGGAGGCAGGTAGAGCCTTGCTGCCACCCACGACAGCATCAGCCTAATTCCCATGGACATCTTGGATACATTGGTTCTGGATGTCCTCCTGGCCCCCATCAGCTGCTATTCCAAGCTGCCTGCCCAATAGGAAGACTGTCCTTAAATTTGTTAGTTGAAAGTCATTTACAACTTTATGAAAGAACTGTGTCTAAACAGAGCAATCTCCCAGGAGGGTTACTCAGAGAACTCAGCAACCAAGGGTGATGCCATTGGAAACAGTGGCCATCAGCTCAAGGAAACACATTCACATGGGAAAGACACAAAGTAAAGCTGTGGAGGGCCAGTTTGAGCAGGGAGTCTATGGAGACCTTGAAGACCAGGGATCGCGTGAGAATCAGGCCACTGTGTCCCAGACAGTCTAAAAGCAGGCAACCTCATGGCCCAATAAAGTGGACAGGTTTCTATGCAGGTAAAAATCTATCATAGAAACTACTCATAGCTTAGCAACTGGTTGTCAGGGGAACAGAAGACCACCGTTTGTTCTCACCAGAGAAGCACCCACCTGGGGCAGCAGAGAACAGGTTTTAGGCAGAAGGCTTTCCTGGCCCATCAAAACAGCTGTTCTGCCCAGGGCTCTGTTCCTCTGGTTTATTGCTTGGGAAACAAAAGAAGGGATGTGGGAAAAGCAAAAGAGGGAGGCAGGTTAATCCCCTCATTCCCCACTGTCCTTTGGTAACAGGTCCTCAGATCTTCCTTATTTCTCCCCCCTAAAGCCTGAAAGACAAGCTTCATGCTGAAAGTAGCAGAGTCTGCCATGCATGTAATAGAGAAATTCATATGCACACAGTCCAGAACAAAAATCTTTAAGGAAATCGTCATGTATTCAAAAATTCTCTTTGGAATGGTTCTGCTCAATAAAATTACTCAAAAGAAAGCTTAGCATTCTGCTTCTGATTCAACTGCCAGCAACAGTCACTAAAGCCCTGTGTGGCAGTGCCAGGCAGAAGGTAGGGCAGCAGCCAGGGAGCCAGTGAAGCAGGCTGCTTAGTTGAACATAGTCATTATAATATTCCTGCAGTGCAATAAATACAATTAAAAAATTATCTGAGCTACACACAAACACACACACCCCACATACACACACACCACATATACACATACACCACATACACACACCACATACACACCACATACACACCACATAAACATACACACACCACATACACATACACACCACATAAACATACACACACCACACATACACATACACACACATTCACACACATATACCACATACACACACTCACACATACACCACATACACATACACACTCACACACACACACCACATAAGCACACACATACATACATAAACACACCATATACACACACCACATACACACACACAACACCTAAACACACACATACACACACACAAACTCATACACACATACACACACACATACACACACATACACACACACCACACACACACCCACACACCAGGATGGTATAAGAGTTTTACTATGGCTGCAAATCAGAGCTCATGGTGGTGCCCGTTTCCTGGCTCCACAAGGAACAAAGTCACAAAACACCAGGGTATGCATGTTTTCCTCCTAAGTGATGGCTATCAAGCTTGAGTTTGGCTCATCACCTAGGAAACAGGAATGTAAGGCAAGACAGAGCCTTACATAGGCATAGTTCCTGAATTGAAGTTAACAAAAGTTGGCTGCCTTCCTTTGGTGACGATGTCCAAGCAGGGGCAGCCTATACCAGTTTCCTCCTCGGCCTGCATGGACCCTGGGACAGTGGGAGAGTTGTGCAGTGGAAGGGAGAGGACCCAACCCTAAGTGCCAACATGTAGCTGGTACAGTCAGTGTTTCTGAAATAGGGCTTCCAGATTTCCCATCAGCTAGAGTCTTCATTTATATTTATCATGTGAGGCAAACCCTCCGGATCTCACCCAAACTCCACAATCACTGCTTCTAGGAAGCAGGCCAGAAACACACACTTGTCACTTCCTCACCAGTTGGTTGTTCTGATACGTGGTAAAGTCGGAGAACCAGGGAGGGAGAAGATAAACCCAGCGAACGTGTGATAAAGTCCAAGTGAGCATTAGCAAGGGAGGATTCCCATCTGGCTTCCATGGTTCACCCACAGTCATCCCTGGGGCTGAACAGTAGTCAGAAGGGAGTCACTCTTTATGCCTCAGTTTCTCCTTTGTCCAATCATAATTCATATCATTTGTGTTTGATTAGACAGATCATCAATAAATGCAGTGTTTGAAAGGAAGTCTTCTATGGATATGGTAAGTGTGTTGAGTGGTCCTCGTGCATTGAGATTTTTCAATTGGTGTTCAGTGTAGCCTATAGAAAAGATTATTAAAATATAACCACTAGCTGGAGGTGGTGGTTTATTCTTGTAATCCAGCACTCAGAAGGCTGTTGCAAATAGGATTGTCATGAGTGTAAAGCCAACCTTGGCTACATAGTCAGTTCCAAACCAACCTTGATAATGTTCTAAAGCAGTGGGGGGGGGGCGCTGTAATGTGAGGCTCCATCTCAAAACAAACAAACAAAAAATATGTATCTAGACTGAGAGTACCTTAATTAAAAACAAAACTTGTTTAAAGTCACATTAAATAGCTGAGTCATAAAGCACACATTTATAAAATCTGGGAAATACTGAGTAGCCAAATTCAGCATTACCACCAATTCCTTCTTTTAGAGATTGTCAATCTTTAATTTTTTATCTTGATATATATATATCATCAACTTTGCTATTTTGCCTTTTCAAGAGCTGAGCCTCTGCACATGAGCACCTTGCTTTGCCAGAACATCTTGCTTCCTCTGGTGTGTGTGCCTATCTCCAGTCAGTCACTGGTCTACATGGTGATAGACACTGACCTTGTAGAGATGCCTTGGTGGTTTGCAGAAGAGCGGCATGATGCCAGAATCTGAGCTAGGATGGGAAGAGTATGGGACACAGCAACTCTGCTCAGCACCTTCACCCGAAGCCAAGTAAAATCTCCTGCCTAAGCCCGGTCACAGCAGCCATGGTTCCAAGTTTTGGAATCTGCCCAGAATGTCTGGTGTTCACTGATGTCTTTTCTTCCCTCATCTCCTTGCCTCCTGGATGGCAGGTGCTGCTGTTCTGACAAGTGTCTGAGGCACCTCAGGTCATCGACACTTCTATAATCAAATTCTCAAAATCATGTTGTTCTCTTTGAAATTTTAATGTAATTTTTTTTTACATTTTTTCTTTCTTCCTTTAATGAAAAACAAATTTTTCTTTCTTTCAAGACTGAACAGTGCCCTAATTTGACAGTTCCCAAAACTTTGGTTTTATAGGTCTTAGTGCAGACACTTAAACTCTTTGTACCAGCTGTAGTTCACAGGGGCAAGGCTGATGGTGTAGTCCGGACAACCAATGGCTTGAGCAAAAATGATGGGCCTCTTAGAGATACAAATGAAATAGGGTATAGGGAGGCAGAGGGATGGGACACAGAGAAGCTGCAGGGTGGGAGCTCCCTGAGTTCAACATGTGGGCAGAGGGACCACAATGGTAGGAGAAAAAAAGAAACAGCCAGAGGCCACCAGCTGTAGATGCTGCATTAATTATGTCATGTGTATCCTCAGAGCCAGCCACAATCAGGACTAGAATGGATGGCCACCTTTGAGCACTGACATTAGCCCACTGGGTTCATAGGGGAGATCTGAGTTTCATGTACAGACATTCAACTCAGTCTTCAGCTGCCTTCCTTCCCCGCCCCCCATTACTCATTGGGAGAGTACCCATAACAGACATATATACAAAACACTAGGCTAAATTTTGATAATTTTTCTACTGCCTTCATGCTCTGCTTTGTAAGTCAACATGTTAAGATCAAGCCAAATTGATAATTACCATTATTATGCAATTAAAATGTTCCTAAGCTGGAGAGGGATATTCCCATATGTTTGAAGTGCTGAACATTAAAAGTTATTCTATAAAGTCCCCTGCAGTGTCAACTTAGGCATGTAAGAACATATCATGTTAGAGCTTGGATAACTGACATGTGTTGCTGTCCATATTATATTTTCTCATGTGCACAAGTCTTTCTGTCTGTGCTGTATTTAATGTAGATGTGTGTGTGTGTTGTTTATTACTTCTAACTTAATGATCTAATTTTGTGCCCAATGTGCTACAGAGCAGTCACTGCTTTAATATCATGAAAGAAAAGCCATATTCAACCAAAATATGAAAAAGCTCAATCTTACATGGGATACATGAAAATCAGACCACAGTTGTGACATCATCTCACCCCAGTTAGAACAACTCAAAAATACAGGAAGTCACAAATACTCACCAAGCAACTGAGACAGGCCCTTTGCTTCCTGCTTGTGGGAATGTGAAGTTGGCTAGGCAGAATGGAAATTAAGATTGAAGTCCTCTCAAAAGCTAAAAGTAGAACCACCTTCTGATACATTGAATCCATTACTGCATGCATATCTGAAAGTTTTGAAAACATTACACCAAAAAGATCCATGTACTCCACGATTATTGTTACAGTATTGCCTGGAGTCAAACTTGATCACGAGAGAGCTAACAATATGAAAACCAAGTGAATCTTGGCTGTCTGAAGGTTGATGTGCAGGAACCCCACTGTGACCACAGAAGATGATCCTCAGGAACAAGAATACATCAGAGAAGCCGACTCAGAAGGATATGGAACTGGCACAAGCATTCCGCATGTGTGCCATTTGGGCACCTTTCATGGATGTTTGCTGTTTGATTATGACAAATCCAACTTAAGTCTGTGAGTGAAAACTATAGCTAAGCGTTTCAATGACCAGGAAGAAACTAGATAAACCACTGCAGCTACCAACAGTTACAGGGAAGAGCTATGCTTTCTGAATGCACTTTAAAGGTAGTGCAAGCAAAAAATAAATAAAATAAAACAAAATAAAATTTTGATGGCATACACCATGAAGAACAAGAACTCTAAAGACATCTGGAGAGCAGAGGTTACTATCTACTAAGGGGAAACAAAGTTAGGGACAGACTGGTCAAAAGGTCAGTTTGTAAGTGATAGGCAAAAAATCTTCAAGAGCCAACAGTTTATTGTGCACCTAATGAATGTGTTATCAGACAAACAAAGCAGGTAGAAACATCAAAAACAATTGATATCCCTTTGAGGGAAAAAAAAATCCTTTATTCCTTTACAAATAATCAGTGTCCCAAAGGTGGTCATTCTCATCTAAATCTGTCAAGAATGGCTTGCCTCTTTTGAAACTTCATGAGTCAATAGAGTCCTACGGGTCCCCAGCACATCATGGGCTGTCACCATTATTCTTGGTTACCCTCTAGAACTTGACAGTAAGGCCTTTTGCTAAAGACACTACATGCTTGAGTCACAGAATATGGAAAAATCAGGCTGCTATTCATCTTGAAGCTTTATCTCTACTGGCTAGCTTTCATAGTGCTGGAAGGTATGTATGCCACCAGGGGAGAAAGGTATTCATCAGTCTCACCCAGGACGAATTCCATGAGCTACAATAATTAAGGCCTTGTTATTGCCAGGTAAGAAATACCCATTAGCGTACTAATGGCACAGATGTTATGGGAATAACTAACTACTTTCTAATTAAGATGGAACTTATACCTGGAACTGTTAATTAGGACAAGAATCTGAGACTAGATAGGCCATGAGTCTAGGATAAAATCTACCATTATTATTCTGATAAATATAAATAGGACTAAAATGACTCATAATGACATATTGCTAGATCCACAAATTATTGCATCCCTTGATCCTTATTATATGAACTTGTTTGTTGTAGATAGCAATTAACTCATAATTGGTCAATATGCAAAAAATAAGAGACTGCACAATGTGCAACCCTAAAAAAGACATCTACACCACTTTCCTCCTTTCGGGGCTCAGGGGTCCTGTCATAAGAGGGAGCAGAAAGATTACACGTCCAGAGATGGGAGATGACTCCAAGAGAATAGTGTTGTGAGGTCAATAGGATACTTGCACATATAAACTCAGCATCTGTAACAATGTCCTAGCATGAAGAAGAGATGGGGATAAAGTCTCACCCCTAACTGAGGAACTCTTGGCCTGTTATGAATGCCGAGGGAGCAAGAATCAGTTTTCTTTAATGCTATGCATGACCTCTGATATATTGACCACACTCCAGGTCTGGTCCCACATCTAAGAATAGTCAGCACAAATGGAATGCTCTTGGGGGTGAGAAAGAGAGAGAGAGAGAGAGAGAGAGAGAGAGAGAGAGAGAGAGAGAGAGAGAGAGAGAGAGAGAACATAAATTTGGGTAGGTAGGAGTGAATTTGATCAAAATACATTGTATGAAATTTCCAAGAATTAAGAAAAATTAAGTTATATTAGATTTTGCTATCACAGTTTCTTAACTAGTAAATTCTATGAGTGATTTCAAAATCTAAAATGTATATGAAACGGGAAATGCATTTTGCATTATGGACATTCAACTTGTCTTTAGGTTTCTTATTTTTCAAAAATTTAAAGTGGTAAAAATATGGACATTATTTTTGAATTGATTTCATTTTCAGAATGAATTGAGAGAAAGTGAATATTTGGATGGGTACAGGGAGCTCCATGATGGTCTGAAGCTCCTGAGAGAGGCAGCCGGATCACATATCTGGGTAGTCATCTTTCCAGGACACTGAGTTATAAGTATCCACCAACTTGGCACTCAGAGAAGATCATCAATATTTATAGAACAGAAGTAAATCTGCACATCCTTCATGTTTCCATTCCCTTCCTGCATCCTGTTATTTACAAGATGCAAAATATCCTCAGAGAAGTGGTTAGGATTAACAGATGATAAAAATGCAGAACTTTGCAGACATGCTTGTGAATTCAATATATCACATCAGAATATATGTGAAGATTTGTTTAGCAAAATAAATAAATGATCATTTTCAGGAAATGCAAATGTGTCTGATTATTTTTCATGCCTAGTTGCAGCCTTCTCCCCAGTCTGTCCCAGGGACCTTGATCCCTTGTGGGCTGGTGACTTTCTTCTGTTAGTCACCAGAATTAAAGCAGAACACTTGGTTTGCATGTACAACATCCTATACAGTCTCATTGTCTCAATACTTGGTACCAAGCAGAGGGGACAGTTAAGAAAGATGGAGGATATGGTGAAGGAAAAATGCTGCCTGAAAAGGGATAGGGCTCGGGGTACATCACCTCCCCCTACTTCCTGTCCCTGACTTCCTGTCCTCGTCTCTACTTCCAGATTCCCCTGGAGTGAGTCAGCTCCAACCACCACGCCTATGCGACTCTATTGCTATCCCACTTTCTCAAACATGACCAATTACACCCTCAGAAAATGACCTCAAATCAACCTCTCCTTCCTGAAGTTACTTCCTGTCAGGTATTTGGTCACAACATTAAGAACGATCACAAAAATGACAGGCTTTGTTATTTTTCCAAGAAGTGATTTCTCCCAATCATCTTTAGTATTTCCTTTTGGTTCTGATTAATGACGGGCACTGGAAACAGTTAGCAACATGGAGAATCATTATCTCAACACCAAGATGTCTGGATCTTACATTTGACACCACTGAAATTATGGAGTATAGCTCATTTGCTCCTTTTAAGGGAAAAGTATTAATAGGAAAGGCCAATATTTTAGAAGATTCAAAGCTTCATATTTATATCTTGCTGTTCATTCTGGCCACAAAAGTAAGAGGAGGTACTGAACTCAGAAACAGAGTCCAGGAGTCCCAGTACTTGCCATAACTGGCGGGAGCTGGGAGGAGATAAGAGGGCCCAGATGAGGCTAATTTTTATTCTTAAAAACACCTGACCACGAGGGAACGAGTACAGATTGAAAATCAAGCTCTTTCCACATGGGTCAAAACATTTTCATCAAATCACCTTTAATAGCATCAGTTTTGCTGAGATCAGACAGAGTTGATTGTTGTGTCTGGAGATTCTGAGTGGAGAAAACAACACAACAACAAAAAGAAGCCACCCATTGATCTGTCTGTCTGCTTTGGCGTTTGATTTACAGGGTCACTTTCAGAGTCTTCCTGGTACACTGTGTCTCCAACAAATCTTCAGAGACAAAGGCCAGGGCACAAGCAAAGCTGATCAGACTGAGAGGGTCCCCATGCACTACCCATGTAAATAGGTCAAGAGTGTGGAGCATTTTAAAACGTACTTTTAAACAGTATGCCACCTAGAACATACCAGGATTATTAGTGGGATAAAGATTTTCCTATGCAGGGAGATCTGAGTGGTAGCATAATTCTAAACAAGGAAAAATTTCAAGTATAGCTTATTCAGTGAGGAGACACGTCCTTTGTGGGGAGAAGAAAAATATTCAAATGTTTTCTTAAAGGATTCCTGATTCAGTAAAAAAAAAAAAAAAACCTTCTTATCCTTGTTGTGAGTCTATCAGCAAGGTGTTAGTAAGAGACTCCTGCAGTGGCTTGTAGAAATCTCAACAATGAACAGCACCGAGGGGGGCTTACGTGTCTGGAACGTGGTGTGGGGGGAGGGGAAGAATCCTTCTGCATGCTTTCAAAACCCTAAGTGCACTGCAGCAGGGGACCATAAACTTTTATTTCATCATAAAATTACAATACAGAGTAAATACACAGATTGCAAGGTTTTAATTTTCTTAGGGGAAATAATATTTAAGTGATGTCTTTGAATGCACAGTAAAATCCTACACACCTGTGGTCTCACTTGCAATGTTAGTTTTAAGCCCAAATGCTAAAGGATCAGATGGCTCTACAAAATTCTCTTTAATCAAGGTATAGCTACTTGCCACAACGGGATCTGTCTAGTCAATGAAAAAGGGAATGTCACATTAGCAGGAGTCAAGATGCTCATCTGTATGTTTGCTCTCTCAGTGCAGTTTTATGACTTCCATAGATGGAGAAATGACTGTGCTGTCTCCACTTACCTTTCACGGAAGCTATAAAGTGGGGTGGAAACCAGTAAGAGATCATCACACAACCAGAGGGTTGTGGATGCCTTAATGCTGATCAACTTATGTTAGGAAAATGCAAGATTTCAAACACATGTTACTAAGTCTGCATTGCATAACATGTTCACATTTATAAAAAAATAAGATTTTACAAGTTCTGGTAAATCAAATAAGGATATTTTACCATTTGACTTGAAAAAGTTCAGTGGCCCATCAATATTCTCATTTGGACAAAAAAAATATGGTAAACTGAAGAATTATTCAATTTAGTTTTGATCTCTCTGATTGCCATTGGAAATTTTAACTAATCTGTGGCACACATACACTGTATGCCTTCAACCATGATGGCAGTGAGTACAATGAACATGTACATTTGAGAGAACGTGGGAAAATAATCACTCCTGCATGTCTGCCAGCCTAATATTTAACTCTCAGAAGAAATTGTGAGGTTCATGCTTGTATTTTCCCCAGTTATAAACTTCATGGGTGGACATAGCTCAAGGCCCTTGTCTTCCAAGTCCCATAGATATGGAATAAAACTCAAACTCAGTTTGTGTGGACCAATGGCTCTTCTCTTTCCTATACACCATAGGTTCTAGAAACTGTAGATGATAAAGCCTTGAGCATGCTGGCCCAGTAGGTGGAGGGGAGACAGTGCCATGAGGATATGTAAAACAGGAGAGAGGCCTGCCCTCTAGCAGCTTATGTGGTATTGGTTGTAGTGAGAATCAGGCATTATTTGCCTTGATCTAGAGTTGTGGTCTTTAGGTCTTAAGAACCCATGTATGGATCATGGCCAGGCCAGTCTAAGACCCATGCACGCTGTTTTCCCTTTCTGTTTGCTTCCTTGTGCTCTTCGCCACAACTGCTGCATGGAACAGTCAAACTTTCCAGGAACTGCCCCCAAGGTTTAATCTTTGTATCAGTGAGTGTTTCATATAAACTGCTTAATAAATATTAATACTTTTATATAAGCAGTTGTTAGTGATTAATACCCACGATAGTCGGCCCATCCCAACTTTATGTCCATCCAGGACGACAGACCTTTATTTGCAATTTCTTCTACATATGTGATTTGTTAGACTCAGAAGGGGTCATAATATACTAGGGTGGGCCTAGACTGCCTGTGGAAGAGGAAATGACATGTGATGCAGATTGGCAGGGTTGGGAGTAGTGCTTTTCCAAGTCAGGGACTGACAACATCCTGTTTGCCAAGAGGCCAGGAGGACTTCCATATTACATTACTGGAAAGATACATTCCTGAGGTAATATTTTGTATATTTAATAAAATTTGTCTGAAATATCAGAGGAAAAAATCACCCACAGACAAGCCATGAAGGTTAGGGAGTGGGGATCCATGCCTTTAATCCCATTATTCCTGGACCTCTTTGAGTTGAAGGCCTAACAGTCAAGGCATCGGTGGTGCATGCCTTGGGAGGCAGAGGCAGGAGGATCTCTGTGAGTTCTAAAAGGCAAGTTCCTGGACAGCCAGGACAGTTACACAGAAAACCCTGTCTCCAAAAAACAAACAAAACAAGCTGGAGAGATGGCTTTGTCTCTGATATTCCAGAATATTTTTATTAAATATACAATATTTCACCACATATTCCTGCAGGATGAAGCCACCCAGTTTCTGGTTATCCACAGCAACAGCCATAACTTCACCTGTAACTGTAAGACCCTGATGAATCATCAACTTTCACCAAAGGCCTACTTAGAGAAAAACAACACAGAAGGATGTGGTCACTGTGCACTTAACAGGCATCATTACTGATGATAGCAAAGAAAGTTGAAAGTACAGACTAGGTCAGAAACTGGTCTTCAGAGAGATGGCTAAGATCTAGGACAGAGGACCTGGAATTTCCAAGTGAGGAAAAGCACACGAGACAAAGAGATTGAGGAGTTCTCTAAAGCTAGATGAAGGATTAGGAAGAATCTGTACAAAGTTATATGTTAATATACTTCACTTTTCCTGTGTGCAAATGCAAATATTTGTAGTCTTTTTCTCAGGCTGTTGCTGAAACAGTCAACACAAATTGGGTGGCTAGAAATCCACAAGTGTGCTCTTGTGGTTCTGAAAAGAGAAGGTGGTTGGAGCTCTGGGAGTTTCCTGGCCTGCCTCCCTCATCTAAGAAGGCTCAGGCCTCCCTTGTTCATGGTCTGTATCATTCTAGCCAGGATCTGTTGGGGTCACATGACTACCCAACCCTCTTTGCACACTACCATTTGAGTTAGATGACCCAGTTTCAGGTGTTCTTGCTTTGTAGCTACTGAGACAAATACGAAGACCTCTGTTCTGAGCAAGGTTATATTCACAGTTTGCATGCAATAGGATCTGGTCATATGAGTATGGGGTGTGTATTTCCCAACCTAATTTTTACTTAAATTTAATTAATTCAATTTTTACTTTTAGTCTCAGATCATTTTACAACTTCATAATCCACTCACTTTTCTCACATCAAAATTTAGGAGACCGAAGCACAATTCCAACAATAGTTAGTTTAGAACCGTCTCAATGGAAATTCAGCTCTCCTAAGAGCTGGCATTGTCAAGCTGTAATTCTTCTTTCCTTCAAAATCCTTAATTTTAACAGCCAATAAAGTCAGGCACACTTGTGGAGTTAGTGCTTCATTGTCATTTAAATCGCCAGGTTAAGAGACAGCCCTAAAACAGGTAACTTCATACATGGTTTAAAATGGGCTAAAACAAATAAACAGAAAGAAGCCAAGCCCCAAGCCCCTAAAGCCTTCTTTAATTCAAATGTATGCTCATTAATGAGAACTTGTTAATATTTCATGCACAGCCTCTCTCCATTCACTTTAAAATATTTCTGTAATGGAGATTGGAAACTACACCACACTCCTAGGGGTAATGAAACATTCAGATATGTTTAGGAAAGATCTGCAGATGTAATTCAGATAATAGTGCTTAAACATTCCTAAAAGTACCTCTGAGCTTCTACCTCACACAAGCTTCCTGAGCCGAGCAGAGGCTACTCTTTAGAGTTTCCGGGATAGGTAAATCCACCTAGAGCCAATCCAGGTGGGGACAGGGGGACAATGTTTGTGTCACTCTTTGCAGTGACAGCTATTCCTCCCATAGTGTAGAGCATATTCTCACTAGCATAAGCAAGTAATAGCAGCAGGAAGAAGTGGAGTGATGTGATGGTCAACAATGTGCACCTGGTCAATGAGACGATACCCAGAGGCTTGTGAGCAACTATGGAAGGCAACTCTGGCGTCAAAGGTTATACATCAGTGATAACATATGCTGCTTTAGGTGGGTGAACTTTTCCCATATCTTAACCGACAAAATGTAGGGCATCCCTTTTGTTTTCTGATGCGACAGTTCAACATGCAAGTGCATGTGGCTACATCTGACAATTCAAAAGGCATATGGGCTGACATATTGCTGCAAATCACATAGAATCTACACTGTAGCATGTGAATATGTCCTTGGGGAGTCCTTTGGCTACAACTCATTAGTACATCTCACCAAAATGAAAGATTTCTGTAAAGCCACAAAATCGACTCCAATTAGGAAAACTCTCTTAAAAAACAAAAATGCTTTTAAAGGAAAATGCATGATTCCAGGGGGCTTTGGCTCTGTGCCAACTAATCATTGGCTGTCCCTGTGTTCTTTAATTTCTCTAAGAACTCGGTGAATAAATCCCTACTAAATTAAACTGTCGGTTGTTTTCTTCTTAAAGTTTCAAAAACAAAATTAAAATTAAAATGCTATTAGGTGCTCAGAAAAATAATTACACCTGAATTCAAAATAATCCATCTATGATTCTGAACCACATCGTTATTCATTTTTCATGCAGTCAGCACTTTTTATGGACCCTGCTTTGTCTTTATGGCAAAATACAATAGACTTACAAGTGAGGACATTCAAATACATGCTTAACAGAGCTGCTAGAAAATTATCCTTTTAGGAGGATAATTTCCTAAATGATAAGAAGTCATGACACCTGACTATCGCTTTGTACATTTTTTCCCTCCAAATTCAGAAAATGTATAATGTGAAGGCCGAGTTTTAGAAAGTCTAAAGACTACACTAGAACATTTCTCTATGAAGACTTTGAAAACACCAAGGAGAAGTAAACATGAGTAACTGTTCAGAGATCACAGAACCTTTCATCAACTTCTTTCCATGTCCCACAAGCTTCTCCAAGCATCTAATGACCTTAGTTCACTTCTCACGGGGGCATCTTACTCCTCACCACTGCCTCTTCATGTGCTCCTAGTCTCCTATCTGGGTTGCTGAGTCTTTTCTTGTCCACAGCTGTCTTTCTCTGTGTTCTAAGGTTTGCTGTGCATTGTCTGTCTGTGTGATCTGAATATGTGTTGCTCTCATTAATAAAAATGCTGTGGTCTGTGGCAAGGCAGGATAGAACCAGGTGGAAAATCCAAGCAGAGACACAGGAAAAAAAAAAAAAAAAAAAAAGAGCAGACTCTGAGAAACACCAGCCAGCCACTGAGCAAGCAAGATGTGTAAAAATGAAGTAACAAGCCCTAAACTATATGGCAAAGCATATAAAAAAAATGTGTTAACTTAAAGTGTAAGAGTTAGCTAGCAACAAGCCTAAGCTAGTGGCTGAACAGTTATAAGTAAAGCCTCTGAGTCAGTTATTTGGGAAACAGCTGCTGGGTATTTAGCAGTTGCTGGTGTGATAGAAACTTCTGCCTACAAGGGTTGGATCATCAGTCAAAATGCACATTTCTAAACATATGAGTTTGTTCTATCCTACCATCCAATTAGGGTTTGCGTTAACCTTCATGCTGCCAGTTAAGAATGTCTGAACCTGAGCGTTTCTGCTGCTCCATTCTCCAGGAGCACATGACTTGGGTGGGAACAGTGCAGTCCCCCTTTATCAGCCATATGAGTACTGTGTGGTCCTGCTGGGCTCCAACCCATAGCTTTGAGCATCCTTCCCATTGCTTACCTCCTGTCCTCTTCCCATGAATGCCACTTTCTTATTCCCTGATAATGCTCAAATGTCGATGCTGGCCCATCATTGAAAAGCCTGCTTTGCCTTTCCCCAAAATCTGTCTAATATTACCTCCTCAGTTATTACTGCTTCATCTTCTCTCCTGTTGGAAAATTTGCCAGGAGTAGAGAGGATGAAGCTGTCAGTAGGGCTGACAAAATTGTCTGTGGGGTAGCTGAAACCAATAATGTTAGATGTTTCTTTCACCTACTGCTCTTTCTACATTCAATGAAATTTGCACCCTTTCCCAAATAAGTGGGTGGGTCACCTGCCTACTCACCCATACTGCCTTTCCCCCAAGTACAGATATAGAAAGACAAGAGGCTCTCTTTCTCAGACTACTTTGCACCATGGAGTTCACTGTTCTCTGGCTTTCACCTGTCCGACACTGCTGTCCTGGTTTAAGAAGGCAAAAGTGATGGAGGTTACACATCTGTGCTTTCTAGCCTTTTCCAGGTAAGCCTACCACACACAAGCTCGTGCTGATATATTTTATATTTAATAAAATCAGCCTAATATCAGAGGACACAATTACCCACAGTCAAGCACAGAGGGCCAGAGAGTGGTGACCTTTAATCACAGCATGGGAATGACCGAGTGGTAACCTACACCTTTAATCTCATAACTCGGGAGACAGAGATCTTTCTGTGAGTTCGAGGCCTGACTACCAAACAGTAGTAGCTCACACTTTTAATCTTAATTCTGGAATTACCATGCAGAGTTCAAACCAGAAGTGAAACCACTGGGCTAAGAAGATATTTAAGGCAGGCATAGGAAGGCAGAGATTTATTCTGTAGAAGCAACGAGGCAGGCTGAGGACTCTTGAAGAAGCTGGCTGGGTGAGAATTGACTGTGGTCTGGTTCCCCTCTCTGATATTCCGGCTTTTCCTCAATATCTGGCTCTGGGTTTTCACTAAATACCAACTAGAATCTGTGTTTCATAAGCTTCTCTATGCTGTAACAGTGGTGATCCCAGTGTCCAGTCCCTGCTCCTTTGATACTGAGTGTGAAGGTGGGCTTGCTACTGTTCACCAGGTACAGTGGCAACAGACAGCTTGGTTCATGACATACCTTAAGAACATTCCTGGGAATTCAACTTAGACTCCCTCAAAGTTCTTTCTTAAGCTGAGTTTTTTTTTTTTTTCTGCCTAGACAACAAGAATGAATTCTGTCTTATGCAACTGAGTCCAGTAGTACAGTGACATGCATTTTTCAGAGTCCAAGTCTTCACTGAGATATTTCCCCTTCATAGTGAGCAAGTTTCTCTGGAGAATGTCTTTATGGTTTTCTGAGCCAAATAATTGCTTCCTTATATAGCATTAGGATGCTAGCAGCAGCGTATTAATTTTTGTTGCTTCTCATCCTGTAATTGATTATTTGGTGTGTGCAAATTACTGGCTCATATCTCATCCTCTATTGGTGAATAGTGGAGTATCCACAAACAAGGGAAGAGATGACCTGGGATATGTTGATGAGTCTGTCATTTTCATTAAGTGATAGTTCAATGTGTGTGTGTGTGTGTGTGTGTGTGTGTGTGTGTGTGTGTGTGTGTGTGTGTAAGCACGCGTGCGTCTGTGTGTGTGTGTGCCTGTGGTTATAATTCTAGAAGTGGAAAGCATCAAAAATAAATAAGAGTTGATGATGAAGGTAGAAGAAGAGATCCGTAGGTAAGCATCAGGTTGAGCTCCCGGAGAGAGGAAGAAGAGCATATATGAGCAAAGGGATCAGGATCATGAGAAGGAGAACCACAGAGAGGGCTGACCTGAGCTATTGGGAGCTCATGAACTCTGAAATGACAGCTGAGGAACTTTCATGGAAAAGAACTAAGTCTTCCAAAGGTAGAAGACAGTCAAACAGCATGGGCAGTTTGTGGAGCCTCTTGCTGTAGGACCAGAGTTTATTCCTGGCGCATGAGCTGGATTCTCAGAGCCCATTCCCTACAGAAGAACACCTTACTGGGGGAAGGGACTCAAACCTACCTCAACTGGATATGCCAGATGGAAATGGGAGGATGAGGGGGAGAGAGACTGAGGGGGGACAAGAAGAAGGGGAGGGCATGAGAAAAAAACTTTTTAAATAAAAAAATGCTTAAAAAAAACCCCAAGAGTTAGTTATAGAAAAATAGAGATGATTTAATTAACAGGTGGATAGATGTGTTGTTAAATACACTGGAAGGATATTTCCAGTCTAGCCAGGAAGAAGTTAATGGCAGTGAGAAGAACTCAAAAACAAAACAAACAAAAAAGGAGAGGTTTAGATCACGCAGCCTATAGAGAAGGCTTGCAGGAGGGTGTTGTGACAGGTAAGTCACGGAGCAAAGATGCACTGGCTTGGTGAGGCAGCAAAGGAGTGTGGGGACACCATTCCAGGTAGGGGTAGACTCTGAAGTAAAACACCAGCTTTACAAGCCCAACTAGAATTCTGGGGGAGGAGGGAGGCCTTGATTTCTTGGGCTCTAAAAAAATAACACTTCAATATTAAGCCCACATTCAGGCTAAGTACACCCAGAAGCTCAAAATTTATATAAGAAAACTATCCCCAAAGTGTGGAACAAAGCTGTTTATGCTGATCCTGGGTCTCTTCCCATATTAATGAAAGTCTGTACACAGTGACATAGCTACTCTGCTAAGCACACACTGTTCTGAGATGTCAACTCAGTCTCATACCAAAGGAAAGTAGCTTGCAAAAGTCAATGGCTGGGCACTGTTCATGTGGCTTTCGAGTGTCTAATAGCATATCTGAAACCCTCCCTATGCTTTAAAAGCTTATGTCCCTCTGTTGCATCAGTACACAGGGCAAATCACCTGACATATCAGTACTCAGGGCACATCATGTGGTCCTTCCACTCACCCTTCCTGCATAGTGCATGACAGTAAAGCCTTGGCCTTGACCTTTGAAAGCGACGTTTCCATTGCCATCCTTTATAGGGGAATACACTGTATTTGTATTGGATGATTCCAGGAGACTCTGCAGCTTTCTGGGAAGATTTGGCTCCACTGACCAAATCCCTTGACTCTCATCATCCAATAGGGAGAAGAATCCTGATGGTTTCTGAAAATCAACAAAAGTCAGGCGTTTGCTTCTGTGACTCCACTTGGTGCCCTTGGTGTTTGCCCGCCAATTCTAGCACATTCATATAGCTACTCAGAACATAAATGCCTTGCCTTTAACACAATCTATCTTCATAACTGGGTCATCAGCCTTAGTGATAAGTGTCTTTACCACTGAGTCATCTGTGCTGTCTCACATAACAGATCTTTACTTATACTATAGAGATAATGAGTCGAAAGCTTTTCAGAGATAGAAAGTATGAATATAAACACATGCTGATGCCTTCAGGCTTAATTTTAACCAAAGATTAACTTAACCAAATGTTATATGTGTGTATATACTTTTCTTGCCAATCTTTCAAAATTTAAATTTTAGAACCCCTAAGACTAATACAAAACATGTAATATATTTTATGCATCACTGGCCTTATATATTAGCTAACAAAATTAATTTTGTATATGGGCCTCTTGTAACTGTCCAAAAGAAACTTTTAGGTCTGATAAATAAAATGGTGTATGCCCCTATATCATCAAGTTCTGATATTTCTTGTCCTTTGAATGGAGTGGTAAGTTTTCCAATGTCCTTTCAGGCAAGGGTAATTTGTGCTCCTCAAAAGACTGCTGGGTGACTAGAAAGGCCTTGCAGAATATCATACATAAGGAGATCTTACAAACAAGACCTTCAGAAAGAGATCTCTCTCTCCAGTGCACCTGAATGCACACATCCTGTTAAGTATCTAATTATGTTATATAAGTACCTGGAAGAAGAAATCCAAAACTCCAGCCTGGTTACCAAGAGAATAGGCAGTTTCCATGGCAACTCCCTCTTCTACACACTCTGTTTGCTCTTGTAGAAAAAGCACTTCTTGGATATAGTGATGCATCTTCTCGTTGGTCAGGTTGACACAGAGCTGTTCAGGGAATAAAACATGATAGTCAATAACACAGGCAGCCATGCAGAGCCAGCCACTTGCTCATGGTGCAGTGTCCCCCCCAGTGTCATATAGACTGGGGACATTTAGACTAAGTAGTCCATTAGGATGACTTATGAGTCTTGCCCTAGAAGGCAGCCTCACTTAGTCACTTGTGAGGTCATACTGTTCCAATGCTCAACATGAGGTGGGTATGTTAAAAACAAGAAGTGTAACCACAGTGCTAATGTATAAACATCAAGTCTCGAGCACTTAAAAACAAAAGAAAAAAACATTTCTAAAAGGAAGATGTATTGGGCTCTTGTGGACACCTGGAGATAGCCTTTCTGCTGCAAGGTTCTAGGGAGAGAGGCCTATCTCCTGTGTGCCCTGCCCTAGTTACATATTGGTGGTAGGTGAGAGGGGGCAGAGATTTCCTCTAGAACTTACATCAAGACTAAGGGATTCATTATACAAATAGTGTTCTTAATTAGAATACACCTGTTGAAACCTTCTTTCACATTTCCAAAAGACAGTCTCTCTAGAGGACAAAAATGTTATTTCTTAGTTTTTATTTGTCTTCAAATGTGTTACTCTCCACCATCGTGCCCGACTCCATACACAGTATCCGACCACACCAACCTCACTGCCCTCTCTCACACCTTCCCCCCCCCCCGCCCCCCAGTATTGTCTTTTGGGAAATCAACTACATTTAAATAGTGTTTCTCTTATGCCTGGGTGAGAGGGCTTATTTACTGAAGCAAGAGCAACTTACTAGCGGCTACAGCACCAAGGAATACAGGTCCCCTCCCCACTCCTGCCAACCATTAACCACCTCTAGCTAATTAGGAAGAAAGCAGGTCCTCCTGAGCCCCCTCCTCGTGTGCAGGTAGCCACAGGTGCCATAAGTTAGTGAGTGCAGCAGCCACATCTCATGCAAAACAATCAATTCGAAGCAAAATAAAATATCACTTTTCTTCCAGACACTTTCTTTTTATTCATTTTTAATATTTATTTTTTAGCCTTTAAACTCCTCATACATGTGAACAATGTGTCTTGATCATATCCACACCTCACTTCTCCCCTCCAATGCCCGCCCAAGCAACCCAGCATGTCTCTCTCTCAGTTTTACGGCTTCTTTTTCCTTTCCTTTTTCTTTTTCTTTTATTTATTTATTTTTTAGCCAATTATATGAAAGCACTAGGGCCATGGCCTAGGGCAAGGACAACCTACCAGTAGCCACCTCCCAAAGAGCTATCATCTTCCTGTCAGCTATCAAATGCCAATAGTTCCTCAGCTAGGGAAGTCGTAGCCGCCCTCTGGTAGAATTTTTTACTAGTCTGATCTTGTGGAAGTCTTATGCAGGGAGCCACAGTCCCCTGCTACATTAAAACTGAACTAAAAACCACAAAAGCTTGTCCTTACTTATCAAATGAAATTCACAGATTCACCTCTCATCTTCCCTTGATACGTCTACCAACATTGGGAGGTTGTTTTGCTTTGTTTTCTTCCTTTTTTGGAAGTCTCCAGAAATGCCACATCTCCAAGTCAAATGCTTCATCCTCAGCTGCTACGGAGCATGACGAATGCCAGAGGCCTTCCCCTCGGTCTGTCTTCTTCTGCTTTGGCCTCTCCTGACCTCTTTCTCTTCCGTCTTTCTTCCTGACTCTCCCCAGGTGCTTTTCAGCTCCATCCACCTCTGCTCTGCCTCCAGCATAGCTCCCGTAGGGCTAGGCCCTTTTGTCACAGATTCCTCACCCCCTCCACTGGGCTCCCTCAACAAATTCAGATTCTGTAACTAAAACTAGCTCCATCCACGGAGAGGATCATTTCTCTTTTGTGCACATAAGGTAAACATTGCATGCTAAATTCAAAAAAGCTTATATCAGTTATTATTTCTTAGTAACAAAATTTGCCTCAGTATTAAGGAAATTCAACAACATTTTAAATGAAGGCATCACAACAAAATATATTTTTGAAATAAGGTAAAATAACTTAAAATTTCAATTTTCCTTCTCTACCAGCTATTTTTACAAACATTTCTATCTTTTTTATAATTAAAATGAAAGTGATAAGCATAAATGTTCCTTTCCCAGCAGGGATTTATCATATACATACTTGACAGTTTCACAGAAAGTGCTATTCTTCCAGAACCCCTACTGGGGATTTGTATACCACAAAAGAAATCTGGTTGCTAGTAAGGCTCTGACGGACAGGCAGGAGCTTTGATGAGGTGAGACAAGGGGAGCAGGGCAGCTGAACAGTACCTCAGTGAGGAGGTTTCCCTGCAGTACCTACAAGCTGAATGCATTCTCCTTTAGCTATAAGGTTTCACCCATTCAATTCTCTTTGCCGCAGTCACACTGCAGAAGGAGTGACATGCCCATTTGGGTCACCAATCTCTGCTTCAGTTACACCTTCAGCCACTAGTCTATATTATACCCTGATCTGACTCTGTGTTTATTCAAGAAAATCAGTCACACAAAGTATGTGCTTATCTAAGGAGCTTTCTGCTTTAGCTCTCAGAAATGTCCAGCTTTCCATACACCCAGTGAAATACAGCTGTCTTCTAGAAAGCTGCTGGTCAATGCAAAAAAAAAGGGGAGGAGCCAGGGAGATGCTTCTGCTGGGTAAGGCCCCTTCCCTGCCAAGTCTGATGACCCATCAATTCCCAGACCCACAAGGTAGAAAGAGAAAACCACTTCTTGCAAATTCCTCTGATGGTGTGCTATGGCGCGCGCGCGCGCACACACACACACACACACACACACACACACACACACACACACACACACACACACACACACACACGGCAGGAGGACGTGACAAATTGTTTTAAAGAGAAAGAAGATTCTGAAAGTTCCAAAGGTCTTGACGGAGAGGTAGTGGGGAGACCATGATGAAAACAGGGATTCCAAGTTTAAACAAATTTATTTACTGTTGTTCTTTAGGCGTTACCATGACAACAAAGCAACAGCAGTGTTGTATGGCTCCTGTTGCGGTAGCTAATCTTCAATACTACAGAAATTCTCTTAGACCCAAGACCAAGTGATCAGAATGTATAGTAACTCTGGGGCATTGGTTTTCTATCTAGAACTAAGATTTTCGTTGCTATTGTATTGCTGCCAATATATCAGATTTACATTTTTTAATGTTCTTATATTGCTTAATATATTTTCACAAACATACATATTTATATCTATTTTATTGTAATTGTATTTATTAGGACTATACTTGATATTTTTCTACATATAACTCTCTACCTATCATATTAACAATAAAAATTTGTCTAGGTGACCCCTCCTAGTGCTGGTTAATGCCATTGATTAGCAGTTGGGAAACAAAAGATGCTTCTGCATGCTTTAGAAAGAAGAGGTACCAGTTCCCACAGGAGGTATGGGTATCCAGAAGGGATTAGCTGCTACAGAAGATACAGCAATATTAGACCTGGGAAGACTTTGGGGATCCTGGACAAGAAGAATCCAGAGATATTTTTCTGGAGAAAACCAGAGAGCATCCAAGTTTTGCTTTCCGGACAAAGCTTATGTATTTTGTTTATATTAATTTCATTCTAAGCATAACCCTAGCTACTGCCCCATCGCATGCCAGTTCCAATCTCTTTGGCTTGAATTTCCAGTTTTACATACATGTCAAACATTTATTTATAACTGCACTTAGTACCAAATACTAAGTGTGATAACTTTGTACTGTACCCAGAGCAGGGCTGGGGACTCAGGGGACAGTTAAATGCAGAAGAGGAAGAAACTTCCAGTCTTCCAATTGTCGGTAAGGTAATTAGCAGCTCTCGGTACCTGCTGGAAACAATAAAAGTATACTTCACTCACAAAAAAGGAACTCAAACTGCCCAAACTCAATGATTCTGAGTTCATTTTTACTGTATGCAAAATTGTGTGTGTGCATGCAAGCACGGATTCACATGGGGGGGGGGGGGGATGGTGGTGTGTACAACACCATCAGAAGAAAACTTAATAAGCACATTGGTCATGGTTCTATAAGTTTCTAGAAGCATAAGTATGAACCAGTAATCTAAAGGATCATTGACCTCAATGCAAAACAATGGTCTATCTCCTTTTTATATCTATTCATGGGAGATGTATGAGAGGTATACTAGATTTCCAGGCATTCCTCAGAGCAGGTTTGAAAGTGGGTGAAAAGTAAGGATAATATTTAGTAGCCATTTAATTAGCATAGACAATTCTCTTATTAAACCACATGCTTCATACATTAAATGAACTAACAGGTTTAATAATAAAAATGACGCATTCCTTGAAATCTCTCCTCAGCAACAGAACCTCGCTGCTTATCCAGATGGCCCATCATTTGTATTAATGACAAACTAATTTATTGAGTAAATTTTCACCAACTGTTCTCCCTTCATTTTTACTGCTCAGTGAAATCTATCTGCATGACATGGATATCACAGAATTCAAGGAGAGGATTAACGAAAGCTTACTCCAGTAGGCGGCAGAGCCTTGGGTGTCAAGCGGTGGGAACAGTCAAACTTTCTGTTCCCTGGAATTAACTAAGAACTTCATGGAAGAGGCTGATGTCTGGGTCTGACCATGAACCCATTACACTGGAGTAGAGCCCAGACAATGAAGTGTTTAAAAGCTTTTCAGATTGCTATAGAACATACCAACTAGACAAGGAAAAGAGAATGTAGCCCATGTGCCAATGTGTTCAGCATTTAATCTAGAAATATATGCAAAGTGCGTTGTGTATCAGTGTATGCACATGTGCACTTGTGTGTATGTTTCTGTGTGTGTGTGTGTGTGTGTGTGTGTGTGTGTGTGTGTGTGAGAGAGAGAGAGAGAGAGAGAGAGAGAGAGAGAGAGAGAGAATGTGCTAAAATTTTAGATACTAGACACTTCTCAAAAATGTCCAGAATCTTTAGCCATCTGAGACGAGCTATTTTTTAAGAAAGCATTGAACAGGCTGACGCCTACTGGAGAAATGCTGAAGTAAGCTGTGTTCACAAGCTTCCGTGTAGCACTTCCCAAGATGTCAGGCAGATGATGGGTCTCCAATTTGCCTCTCTGAATACTTCCTGCTATCTACATTACTAGATTGCTTCCCCAGGGAGTCAGCTATGCTTGAGATCAATATGTTGTCTATAAAGTAGAAGCTTTGGGAAACTGGCGAGGGATGCACATCTCCTTCCAGTTTTCCTTTTAACAGTCTTAGATCTAGTCTCCATGCCCAAGGCTTCTACCCCATCATTCTGGCTTCGAAAAGGTACATTTCCTGTCTCCCACCGTCTAGCCTCCAGACAGAGCATCTCACCTCTGCCTGCAGCCTGACTCTATTGAAATGGCATTGTACTCTTCACTGTGGTAGCACCAGACTTCTTTGGGAGACTGTCTATCAGCAGATAGACTTCTTTTTGTTCGTTCAGTTTTAATTTTGGAGATAATGCCATCAGGTCCTGGTCCCTGAAGTCCCTATGTTGGCAACTTGACTTTCCATGAGGAAGTATAGGAATATGGAGTTTTGAAGAAGTGTCTGGGTTATATTGGCTTAGTCCCTGTCTTTATCAGAGAAGGATATTCTTTATAGAGAGCTTGCTAAGCCCTGCCTCTTCTCTCACTCTCCTGCTCATAAGTCTTCCTAGGAAGGGGCAGGGAGCACAGTGTCCAGAAGATATCTCAGGAATGGACACACTTTGCCACATATAATGGGCACCTTGACAGGTGGCATCTAAGAAGAACCATGGACCAATAAATCTCCATTTTTCTAAATTATCCAGTAACAAGAGTTTTATTACCACAGCACAAATCTGTCAGTCAAATCCTTGTGTTGAGTATGATGGTTTGATCCTCAGGAAGCAGCCAGCCAATAAAAAAAAAATGCATCTCATCACATTGGATTCAGTACCCTACACAATAATAGCTATCTCAGACAGAGTAGAAGAACATCAGTTCAAAGGGAAATGATTTTAGATATTTTGAAGGACACCTCATATATCACACCTCAGGTCAAGCAGAAGCGAGGCTCTAGAACTAGAAACAGAGCCTTTGGCAAAAAAGCCCTAATTCATTGTTTGTTATTGTTACCACTTTTCAAAGAAAACAATGAATGTCTATTTTTATTTTGTTTAGACAATAAACTTTTTGCTTAATTAACATACTTTCTTCAGATAAGCTATGAGTACAGGCCTATAAACGATTGCATACAATTTCTGCCAAATGCATCATCCTTTTTTATATCATGCTCACTTTCCAGAGCTAGAGGCTTAGAGATATGAATTGCAGAATGACAGGGTACTGCATTTAAGTCCCATGGGTCTATGTCTGAGTTTGGTCCCACAAGCTCTTTGGGTTATCCATTAGCATTCTGAAGACAGTCAAGAATCAAACAGGAAGATAATTTTCCTCAAAGGAGAAGCCTAACCAAACTGTCCATTTCGGTCATGTGCAAACACCACCCATAAGCACCTCCCTACTTTGTAACATTAGAACTTCAGGTTTTTATTCCACAACAGCCATTGCTTTAATCTTGAGAACATTCCCTCTTCCCTAGAGTTATTATATAGTATTAATTAATATTCAATACAGTGATACTATTTATTAAAGAATAAATATTCAATAACAAAGCATTAATCCCTTGTTCTAGTTCTTACTCTTGTTGCCATGACAAGGGAACCCTGAGAACAGAAGCCTGTATTTTGCCTCTGATGGGAAGGTGCAGGCCAGCATTACTGGTGCTCTTATAGGATAGAGGGATGGCAATGCTGCTCTTTATCTGTCTTTCACCTTTCTCCTTTTACTCGATTGGGACTTCAGCCATTGGGTGATACTGCGCCACATGCAGGTGAGACTTATTCAGGTAAACCTTCTGCTAATGTCCCCAGAATCACCCTTACATGATTCCAAATCAGTCAAGCTGAGTTGGGGGAATCATGAGATTAACATGCACATGGACTCATATGAATGCTTTATTTTTGTTTTGAGGCATTTTCTCTTAATTGGCCTGGTGCTAGGGTGGGAAAATATTCCTGCCTCTGGTTTTTCACTAACTGACTGATATTAAATGGATTTGGTATAAAATTCTGCTGTGGAAAAAGTAACAGTACATAAAACTTATTAAAGAAACATTATATTTGTACTTCTCACATCAGTTACTGTATTCTCTTTAAAGAAATTTTTAAAATGCCAGTCATTAAGGGGAAGCAGTTACTTATAGTAAAAGTTTAGATCCATCTTCTGATAGACACATGCTCAGAATGCCTTTACTAACAACACCACACCAGGCCAGATTCTGAGCCTGGTTTTGTGTGAACTACTGAGAGAGACATAAACTATCTGTGCTTTGCTTCAATGTAAATGATGCAAAAAATGCACAGAGCATGTTTTGAGAAGTAGAGTCATTAAATGCACAATTTATAAGCTCACAGAGTGTATATATATATATGTGTGTGTGTGTATGTGTATTATGTATATATATATATTTGTGTATATGTGATGTGGAAATGCCTTTCTGTATGCTGTGAATATCAATCTTTAAATAAAGGAGCTGTTTTGGCCTATGACAGGCACCATAGAAAAAGTAGGAAAAGAAATCAGAGCATAGGTAGGAGAAGTAGGGCAGAGTCAGGTAGACAGAGCTGAAGCCCAAAGGAGCAACATGTAAGGAACACAGGTGAGCCACAGGCCACGTGGCAGACAGATTAATAGAAATGGGTTGATGCAAGATGTAAGAGCTAGCTAACAATGTGCCTGAACCATAGGCCAAACAGCATGAAGTTAATATAAGCCTCTGAGTCATTTCTGGGGGCCTGAACAGCTGTGGGCGGCTAAGGGGTCTGGGGCTGACTGCAGGTCTGTAGGTCTGGGCCTCTGGCCGCCTGGGACCAAGAATCCCCACTACTACAGATGGCGTCCAACGTGGGTCGATTATCCACTTAAAGCCTAAGAAAGATTAGAAAGCATTCTAGATCACAGAAACTGAGCCAAGGCAGCTTCCAAACTGTGTATATGAAACAGGTCATTGTACAAAGAAAGCATGACATCCGGGTCACATTCAAAATGGCGCAGGTGGACTGGTGGCAGGCAGTGTAAGCTGCAATCAGGCTGATTCCTGAAATCTCACAGAAGACTCAGTAGCATGTGATTGATTTTAGATTTCTGTTTATTTTGAACAAAAAGGAAACAAAGACAATTTCTTAGTAGCAGCATTTTCTTGGGTGTGCTCTGTTTGCTGGCCATGAACAGAGACATGGTCCCTTTAAGAGAACTTACCAATTCAGCTTTATCTGCAAAAACTATGTGGCTCTTTAAGAGAGTGCGAGAATTTTAAAAGCTCTTATGGTTGGAAGATGATTAAGGATTCACAATAAACAGATTCAGATAAAAAGAAAAACCTGTAAATGGGTTACAATGTGTATAAAGGGTACATAGGCTTCAGAGAAAAAAGAAAGAAAATAGAGAAAGTCTTTAAAAAGAAAAATAGAGTAATAAAAATATAATAAGCCATGTAAATATGGAAAATAGACATGTAAAGAACGCAGGTGAGCCACGGGCCACGTGGCAGGAAAGATTAATAGAAATAGATTGAGTTAAGATGTAAGAGCTAGCTAGCAATGTGCCTAAGCCATGGCCAAACAGCATGAAGTTAATACAAGTGTCTGAGTCATTTCTGGGGCCTGGGCAGCAGTGGCGGGTGGCTAAGGGGTCTGGCGTGGCAGGTCTGTGGGTCTGGGCATCTGGCTGCCTGAGACCAAGAAACCTAACTACTACATATATATATATATAAAATCAGCTTACCTGGAGAGGCCTTCATACTTGCTTTAGACATAGACTTTGATTTTTATGAGGCATATCAAAAATGCCATGTGATCATATAATTATTTGGTTTCTTTTTCTATGTAACTGCACAGCAGAAAACACTTAAGACAGAGCTAGTCTTAGTTATATAAGTATGATTTTGGAATCCACCTGGGAAATGGGTTAACACTTCCATGAGATTGCCCACCAGTTATTAACTTATGAGTACATATTGATTGATGTTCAGTGGCTTTCAGGAATGCACTATGGTTAAAAATCATGTGGACTGTGCCCATTTAACACTACAATAGCAGCAGCATCAAGCCTTTTGTACCATCCCTTCAACAGGACAATTAGAATTGGCCCTTCTTCATCGCAGGGATGGCTTCAGCCTACAGAAGTATGAGACTTGTATAATTAGAGGACTGGTCAGGCTACAGTGCCCCAAAATGCTCCTTTGGGAAGCCGCAGAGGGAACTGGTCAAACAACCACTAAGAAAACTATCCCTTTGAGAGAAACCTCCACAGAGCCCTACCTAGAGAAAGCCAGTGGGGGAAAGCTGAGAGCTGCCATTTCCCTGGGCTCTTGGCTGAGGGAGACTCAAGTAAGAGCCCTCAAGCTGAAGTTTCCAGCTCTGGCTCCAGGGACAGCCCATTCCCTGGCCACATTCAAATTGCTGACCCTGAGAATCAGGAATATCACAGGAGTTTGTGCCTTTAACTTCTTGGGCTTTCTCTAGACCCATTAGGAGTAGAATTTTAACTTTAATTTGGTATCTAGATATTGTATTCCTTAATCTGTTCATAGTCTCTTACACTTAACTGAACAAAGCAGGGCCAATATGTTTTACAGATCAACTGACTTGTATGTATTTACGTTGATTTTAATTTGTGACCCTTCCTGACACCACTTTCCCTGAATATTATATGAAAATATTGGTGAACATTCACTTTTGCCTGCTGGATTTTGCAGAGGACAACCTCATGGTTTATCTTATCTTGTGTTCTTCTGTCTTTGGGTTTTTTAATTTCTGGCTGGATCATGAACGTTTATTATGTAGGTTTCCCTCCCTCTACCTTCTGCTTCCATCATTCTCCTTTCTTCTGTTTTTCCTTCCATCTATCAAGTAATAGACACTGTAGAGTAATTCTCTCCACTGACACACTTAATACCACTGCAGAGTTATATAATCTAAAAAACTATCTTCATTACTGTTGTAGTTTGAATGTATTTGGCCTCTATGAGTTCATAGGTTGTGAGACTATTAGAAGGTGTGGCCTTTTTGGAGGAAGTGTATCACTGGGAGTGGGCTTTGAGGTCATATATATATATGCTTTGAGGTCCATATATATATGCTCAAGCCACACCCAGTGTCTCAAGTTACTTCCTGTTGCTTGTGGATCAAGATGTAGAATTCCCAGCTCCATTTCCAGCACCATGCCTGTCTGCATGCTGCCATATTCCACCATGATCATACTGGACTAAACCTCTGAAACTGTAAGCCAATAAAATTTTTTTTATAAGAGTTGCCATGGTCATATATCTCTTCATATCAATAGAAATCCTAAGACTTATAATTTAAGAAATTGTAACTCACTAGAAAGTTCCCTCAAAGCTCACCACCTACCTATCTTGAAATCTTATTCCACTGGTTATGGTGCTGGAAGGTAGTGAGGTATGTGAATAGGACCACTGTCTTTGTGAATAGCATTACTGTTTTTATAGAGGAGGCTTTTGCATCCTACAATGTGAAGTAAAAAGGAATATCCAAATGAGAAGAGGTCATCAGCAGACATAGAACCTGGAAACTATGACATCTTGCTCTTGGATTTCTAGACTCTAGAACTATGGGCAATGACTGCATACTGTTTACCCAGTGTAGAATAATTTGTATCAACATCACAGAGATGGTGAAGAGTACCACAACATCAGGCTGACCTGGCAAGTTGATAGAGGACACCGGGGTTAGGATGCGGGGTTTTGTAGCACTTTTTGTTACCTTTCCTAGAATCTCTCTCTCTAACATTGAATCAGTGTTCACTTCAGAGCAAGAACCATCATGAAGATTTCTTCTTTACCAGCCTTTTCTTCTACAAATTTCAATTGCAAAGATATTTGGTAAAATTTAGTTATGTACAAAACATTGTACCAGACACAATTTCAACCCTTGTGGAGTTGGCACTTTCGTCAATAGCTGATCTATCTGTCAATAAGCTCAAAACAAGGTAGAATCAATGCTCATAAAGACAACACTATCCCTTAGGTGTACTTGTGAATATAGCAAGGAGTCCTTAAGCATGGCAGCTTAAGTGTGCAATGAAATGGAAAATGAGGAAGTCCTTCTAGAAACAAAGGAATCCATAGAGAATTAAACCAATGGCCTTTACAAAAAAAGTTCATATGCAAATTTTGGAATTTACTGCTTCTAGGTAAACATACTGTTTGCATTTAGACTAAGAAACAATCTTATCTTTCCAGAAGATTCCTAGTCAAAATTATGTACAACAGCAAGGCAGATCTGCTAAGAAAATGGGATATTAAAAAATTATTCTTTCCTATCAAAGTCTAAGAATCAATCTAGATATTTTATTCATTGGAGCTTAAAACTAGCATTTTTTTAAAAAAGAAGAATTTATGTGATTGATCTTAAGGGAAAATGTTCCTTCCTGATAACCAGAAGTCACAAACTATGGGTATACGTGAAATATATCATTAAGACATTCAGTAGAAAACAAGAGTAAAAGATCCCTGTGCTAGCGGTACAATGTCTATGTTTTAATATAGAAAACAGCTCTGTACCTCCTTCAATCCAGGGTTAGGAAAGAGAACACCAGTTAAAAGCAAGACCACACAGGCCACAGGTTTCTTCCTTCCCATCTATTCACACCTGCCTTATATGTTTTCTTATTAATACATGAATACTGTACACAACATGTATGAGCACAGACTGGATGTACGAGCTGAGTCTGGATGTGGAACAACTGTGAAGGAGGCCAGTTTTCCCAGAATGGGACTTTCTAGGACATCCTTCACAATGATGTCTATGTATCATTTACAGGAACACAGGTAAACAGAGGACGTCACTGTGTTCATGGAGTGTGTGTCTGTATATCTGTATTTTTGTGTGTACTTGCTAAAATGAATATGTGGGGGGTCTCCAAACTAAAGCAAACAATACTCAGGGACTAACAGAGAAGTTCAACAGAGCAGCTGCAGACCTGGGTATAGTGTAAAGATCTCCTTATTATACTCCTCACCTCCTTTATAATTCTTATTACACAACACATAAGGCAGGTATGAATAGATGGGAAGGAAGAAACCTGTGGCCTGTGTGGTCTTGCTTTTAACTAGTGTTCTCTTTCCTAACCCTGGAATGAAGGAGATGTAGAGCTGTTTTCCACTAAAACTGAATGAAATCCACACTGTTCTCAGTATTTCTCATAAGACAGAAAACTTTGCAGTGGGATATCCTACACCATCTCAGCCCTTGCTGTCAGTGTCTCATCTCTCACTCTGCAACTTGGCTGTTCACATTAAGTAGGAAAAGCCAGAAAGGCAATATATAATCCACCTTGGTCTAGATATCTCTGCTACTAAAAGTCACAGATCTGGTTTCACATGGATTCTGTATAAATCCTCACCCAGTATCACTGATAACCACATTGTACATCTAAGAAAATAAAGATAAATAAGTCAAGCACAAATTACATGAAGCACCACAGACAAGTAGCAACAAATTTATTTTTCTCTATGTGTTGTATAGTCATATGACCCTATACAGGTCACTAATGTCTTCGCTTTTCTTTAACCTTTAAGTTTCAATTACTTTTAATTTGATTTATAAACTATTCCTGTAGTACTATTGAGATGTGTATGCAAATCAGATCTTTCTTAAAAGCATCTTCAACTGGAGGTAAATGAAAGACAGCTAATAATTCTCCAACAGGACTGTGTGGATTTCTAATAATTCTATGTGTGGCTACCACACAAGATGAACCATGAGGCACAGCAGGGACTCTGCATTTTGATGCAGGCTAAGCTTCCTGATTTCAGATGCCCCTGCTCTCTACCTTCTGATCTAGCACAACATTCATGTGTGCATGGACCTTCACAAGAACGTTAAAACTCATGACTCTGAGCACATGAACCATGGAGAGATAATAGATCATCAAGACACCAGGAATGCTAACTTGATCTAAAGAGAGGATATCTTCTTTTTTTAGCCCATATCTAAGCATCTTAATATGAACCACAAGTTGTAAAATCAATTAACATTCACATTCCCAAGATTTTAGAAGAAAACCTACTTACTTGCTCAAATCCATTCTTTTGAAATTCCTCAAAACCAAAAATGTCCAGTATTGCAATGTCCAATGTCTGTGGGCTGAAAGAAACACAGTAGGGTAAATGACCATTGTCAGTTACCTACCTTCTGAGAAGACTGCAAATACACAGCATGTCACCGCTGACTTAAATAAAAATCAGCCAGAAAATAATGATTTTGGAGTCTGATAGAAAACTCTGGAAGCTGGTAGCACAGGTCACTCCTTTAAGGCTGCTTCTCAATCCTTTGATAAACATGCATTGCTTACCAAGTTAAAAAATGTAACCACAGGTGAGGGATTTCATACTTGTTTCTCTGACATTGTGTCTGTGTCCTTCCACTAGACCAGACCTGCTGTCCCTCAGAACTACAAATCTACATACCCAGTTGCTGTGGGACTGTGCTCTTGTAAACTATAAGGATTTGTCACTGTAAATATTGGTTTAGTAAAATGCTGATTGGCCAGAAGTTAGACAGGAAGTAGAGGTGGGACAACCAGACTAGGAAGATTCTGGGAAGCAGAAGACAGAAGGGAAGACACCCGCCAGATGTAGAAGAAACATGAAAAGAATGGTGCTCTGGGAAAAGGTACCAAGTCATGTGGCTAAACATGGATAAAAATCATGGGTTAGTTTAAGGGTAAGAGTTAGTGAGTAATAAGCCTGAGCCATGGGCCAAACAGTTCATAATTAATATAACCCTCTGAATAATTATTTTATAAGCATCTGAGGAACTGCAGGTGGGAGAGATATGTTCTGACCTGGGGCTGAGACGGGTCAGAAAACTTGTGACTACAGTCAGTAGGATCCTCTCCCTCACTGCAGTCTTCTCTTCCTAGCTTCCTCTCATAGTCAAGAGACGTTACAATCTGTGATGGGTCAATTTTAGATATTCCGTACTGTGATCTTCCCCAAGGACTATTTATAAAGAAAGGGGAACTTTGACAAATTTAAACCACTTTGTTATTCATTGTGAAGCATTTTTCTAAACATTTACAGCAGTCTTATTGTTCTGTGTCCACAGGGCAGCTGACAAAGGACAGTGGGGACGGCACCATGCACCCCGACTCCAGCCACAGATAGGAAGGTATTTGCCACATACATTTTAGAAATTTAAATCGACAGATCTTTACTCAGAAATTATTTGAGGAGATAGTACAAAGCATTAAAATATTTGAATAATTTACACTGGTGTTTCCATATGGAGACACTTATTCTAAGAAAATGGCTAAAATATTATTAGAGATTTATGAACAATATTTTTCATTGGTTAACAAAAGTAATATCAGAAGAAATGACCAATGTCTGAAAAACAAGACAAAGAATTAAATATTATACATATATAATACATTGATGTAACAAATATGGCCCCCATTGATAGGGCCTAAAACATGCAGTCAAAACAGAGCATTACCCAAACAGAGATATAAAACATTCAGGAGGAAGTGGAACAAGAAAAGGAACAGAAAAGGAAAACAGAATTCATGTTTTCTTCTCACCTTTGCTTGGTTGTGTTGATACCAGCAACTATTTTATCGGAATTTACAAAATTTTATGAAAACATAAGAAACATTCAGCTACAATAGAAAGAAAAAGCTAGAAACAAATGTACCCTTTAGGAGAATTTTAAATTGTATAATATCAATCATGTTAAAAAAATTCACAAGGGATGCCATGCAAGCATGAGGAGTGTGAATCCCCAGAACCCATGCAGAAAGTTGGGTGTGGTAGCTGTCATCTGCAAACCTAGTATTCTGTCAGAGAGATAGAGGTGGAGGAAGTAGACTGCCCAGAAGCTTGTAAGTCACTAGCCTGGTACACAACAGTGAGAGAGAGACCCTGTCTTAAACATGGCAGAAGGGACGACCTGACACCCAAGGATGACTGACCTCCATATGCAATATAGAGGTCTTACACACAAACACACACACACACACTAACAAAATACATTCATGGCACAGAAAAAATAATGAAATACATGAGAAAAGAAATTCACAGTGGTCTCAGCCAGAAGGCATTTTATAATTTTTCTAAACATCCTGTACTACTACCATAATAAAAATTTTCACTAATCTTATTTAAAAGTCTGTGTTCATTTTACTTCCAAAGTACTTACAATTACAAAGGAGAGAGAGAGAGAGACTTGACTTAGCAATGGGACAGAAATCAGGAATCCCAGAGTCAGTGTTGAGATGGCACCGTACTATCTCTGACACTGACAGGTGGTATACAGGGACCAGAGCCAGGGTGTCTCTTCTGAAAGCCAAGTGGTCATCTTAGGAGTGGACACCACCTCCTTTAGTCCATCTGTCCATCTTGGGAATGGACACCTCTCTGATGTGTACGCTCATCTCAGGAGTAAATGCTTCGTTATGTGTGCCTATCACCTCAGGATTGGCTGTGTCTACCATGTGCTGATCTCAGCAGTGGACACTCCCTCTGTCTAGTTCTATTCATATGCCTGTCCTGGTTAGTTCCCACTGACTTCGGCAGTTGGGTCCTTAACATTAGGACACAATTTTGGTAGAATTTAAAGAAAGTACCTATAAGTACCAGGGACCCTGTGCCCCCCCCCCCACCTCTGGCCTCCAAGCCTTTCTTTCTTCCAGGACAGCAGTGTAATTTTGATAGGCAAGAACAGGTGCTTAGTAGCCATGTATAGAGGGTGGAAACATCCACTAGGGATTCTGACCTTGGTTAGAGGTCACTTTTGTTGTTGTTGTTTAATTGATCAACAAACTACTTTCATTGTTTGTTTGCTTTTTAAATATTTGATTGGGTTCCAAACATGTTTAGCCACCAATGTAAAAGTTTTTTTTTTTTTAAATCCAGAGTTATAAGGAAAATTAAATATAAGTTTAGAACACGGTAGGGAGGTGCGGCAGGGGAAAGCATGCTCCATTACAAGCTGGTTTTGGTCCCTTAAAAATGAGTGGATTTGTGTCTGAGACCTCTATTTCAGGAACTTGCAGCTGGTGGGAGGCCTGTGCTACAGTGACCAACACAGCTGGTATCCCCTAGAAAGCTCCAGCCCTGCGACATAGAGGTGCCACTCTATACCTAGGCTTCAGAAGAGAGAAACATAGATAACTACAGACCCACCAGTACTCAATCTTTCAGGTGAAATAAACACAACTATGACACGGACCATTTTATATAAATTCTCTGAGAGTCCTATCCGCAGCTTTCCTGGTGGCTAATAATGTACATTAAATTTTTAGTAAATTAAATACCTTTTATAACATACAAATACTAACTGCTATGCCACTAATCTGTCTTTGATCATGTATGCATGAGTAGGTGGGAGAGGGTTGGAATCTGAATAACTTCCTCAGAATCAAACATACTATCTGAACTGAGGTATCAGAACAAGTAGAAGCCAGGTTACTTTATCATCATCCTCATCCCTTTCAAGTTCCCCTGGAGAGAACTCTGAGCTATAAGTAGGGTCAGAAAATGGATTCCAAACATAATTTAGCCAGAAAATAAAAATATATTTTTGAAAAGATGGTAAGTCAAGTAAAGTCTTAGTCAGAAGCCATGAAAGTCAAAGAAAGTCTTAGTCAGGAGCCACAACAGAGTAGGATTAAACTAAAGTTCAATACATGGTAAGGAGATCTTCTGCAAGGCCTGATTTTGGACATTCTTCCAGGCAAGCTATTGGCAGAAAACCTCAGCAGCTTCTTTGGGAGGTAGTGGAACAACAGGGCACCAGGATAAGTAAGAATTATTTCTGATGCATTCCAGACTTGAACATCATTGTCTGCATCATTGCACTTGGAGGCACATGGATTCACACAGAGGGTATTGAGATGTCCTTGAAGGTCACTGTGCAATGCATCTTCCAGCTGTGCCTTCACCAGTCATGTGATTGACATAAAAATGCATGTGATAAAAGTCTGTGGGGCTATGCTCTTGTATACTGTAAATATTTGTCATTGTAAATATTGGTTTAATAAAATGCTGATTGGCCAGAAGCTGGACAGGAAGTAGAGGTGGAGCTACCAGATGAGGAGAATTCTGAGAAGCAGAAGAGCAAGAGTGCCAAATGCCAGCACAACACAGAGGAAGTAAGATGAGAATGCTTCACTGAGCAAAGGTATCAAGCTACATGACTAAACACAGATAAGAATCATGGGTTAGTTTAAAAGTAAGAGTTAACAAGTAACAAGCCTGAACCATAGGCTAGACAGTTTATAATTAATATAAGCTATATATATATTATATAATATAAGCTATATATATAATATAATTAATATAAGTTTATAATTAATATAAGTGTGATTATTTGGGACTAAATGGCTAGGCAGGATAGAGAAACATCTGACTACAAAAGTTACTTATTCCTTTTTATCTGTGAAATCTACAGTTCAGTGTAGCACTATTAATGAATACATATCCCCTCCTGAGAGCCTGTATTTACAGCCATGGTTGTATATAGACTTGTTACCAAGAACATCTTTAGAAACAGGAGTCAAGTCAGCTTATTACATGGTTTAATTTTCTTAAAAAAAAACTTAACAATATTTAAATGATATAAATTCTTGAATTCTAAATCTAAGACAACTCTTATTTCAGCATGACAGGAGGCTGACTAAATAAAACATCACTACTCTACCAATTGCTCTCTAGCCATTAAAATGATGGTTATAAAACTCAGGAACACAGACAAATAGTTACTGTAAGTGAAAACAGCCAGGTGCAAAGCTCAGTTTTTGAGGAATGAAGCAACTAGGGCCTTCATGCGTGCCTGGAGACAGCCTAAATTGGAAGCTTGGAATGTGATTTGGCTTCCTTTACTGAACTAAAAAACTGATTGTGGAATGACCCAGAAATTCCACTTCTGGGCATGTATCCAAGAGAACAAGTCCATATGTCCAATTGAAGACAAATATGAGTATCTTGGGACTTCTTTGTTCATACAATATGACTGGTAATGGTAAATCAAATAATGAGATGGTTACCTGTGTTTTTATGTTGCTGTATTGGATGGAAGCAAAATAAGAATTAGTAACTAATAACATTTGCATTTAATGCTGAATGTTCATTGCAAGTCTGAACATTAAGTAGGAGAAGTCACCCAAGTAAAGGTATAGGAAGGAGCCAGGTCACCCAGAAAATCGTGCAGTTGGAGGCCACAGGGTCATAGATGGGTGCAGAGTCCATAGACCCATGTGAATAACAAGGCATGAAGGCTGAATAGTAAGGAGATGTATGTTCATGTTCAACTATGCAGAGAACAGAGTTTGCCAGGTAAATAAATGATAAGTGATAGACTCTTAGATACATGTTTATCTTGGCATTGGTAAGTCCAGAATGACTTAAGGGTATGACATATTATGACCAACCTCAAATGCTACAAGTCCCCATGTACCATTTATTATTTAAAAGATAACTGCAGGCAAATGCATTCCAGATAAGGTTTTGGAGTAACTCACACCTTGACGAAGAAGTGCAAATGTACTTTCAAGAAGTTGAACATAGTCACTATAGTCTTTAATACATTATTCCATCCTTGAGTTCATTTATGTCTGGGATGCTTAACTTTCATTGTCAACTCAGATCCTGGGAATGTCTACTAGGAACTTATCTGAGAAGATGAGCTGAGTAGATAATACCTTCCCTGAATGTAGACAACATTATTCTATAGAGCAAAAGTCCAGGCTGAATAAATAGGGGTCGGGGAGAAGGAAGTCAGGCACATGCAGCATTCCTGATCTCTGCTACTTCACTCGTGGAGATGTGAGAAAGAGTCTCAGAAGCACACTTCTGTCTACATGGGCTACACTTCCTCACCATGAAGGGCTGTAAGGACAAATCATTCCTTCTGTAACTTACGTCCTATTAGGTATTTGATCACAACAAGAAAAGCAACAACACAGCCTTGGTCTGTCCTCCTATGTCTTTGGACACCTTCCACAGTCACCTCCTGTGGTAAGCTACAAGATAGATTTTTAGGGATGCACTGGCAGAGGAAAAAAAAATTGGCTTACTATGTCCTGGAACAGAGGCACAGACTAGAGGGTGGTCTTCTGCTTGCCATACATTGTTACCAAAAGAGTGATAATTTTAAAAGTTTGCACGTTACACATGAATCTTGGAGTGGTGTGGGGAGAAACACAACATAAAAAGTAGACCAGACACATGCTTCTCCTGCTTGTGTACATGTTCACAAAGCTAGTACTGGCCATTTCAGGCTGAGTGCCACATAGTGAGTATGGTTATCTCTTTTCCCTTCGACAAGTAGATCGTGGACTATCCATTGTACAAAGCAATGATGGAGTAGGAGCTGGTGTGAGGATGAAAGATCAAGATGTAGTCATTTCCAGGCAAAATTTGTTTCTGTCTTGGGTCTAGACATAAAGCTCCCTTTTGCTTTATGTCTGTGTCAGTTTGTAGGTGATCATATGGCAACACTTGGTTATGAGAATCAGGGTTTAAGATCATTTCATCGTGGTGATGACTGTCAGATCTTGTGCCAGAGGAAGATTTATCACAACAGAACAGGATTGAAAGGAGAGTGGATTCAGAGGTATTTCAGTGATTTGTTGTCCATTTCACGTAAGACGTTGGCTCACAGAGGTGAAGGATAGTCATCAAGTTCTCAAGACCAAGTAGAGAGACATTTGAAATGTATAGAACCCACCATACAATCTGGTCTGATGGCCAGTGATTGAGGGAGACAGATCAAGGCAGGACACTAGGCATGAAAGGCTGGGGAAAAGGTTTTCTGTGATCTTCTAAGAAGAGGGATTGTTACTGACAATGGAAAAGAGATGCTGTCTTAGCTCTGAAAGGCTTGTAGAATGGATAGACAAGATTAGCTCTCAATTCATTGTACTCTTTTACAGAAAGGCACTGTGTGTGGAAGGCCACTGCCTCCCAGGCAGGAACTTTCACCCTTCCCCAGAGCTGGACCTTATTCGGGTGGAGCTGCTCAAAGGGTTGAACTCATATGATCACAAGATTTATAAGAATGACCTTCTGATTTGTAACATTCAAAATTCACCTACTAAGGGAGCCAGACATGGTGGGTGCACACATGAAATCACATCCACTGAGAAGTTGAAGCAAGAAGATTGATCACATGGCAAGATCAATTGTTTTTTCTTTGTTTTTATCCAAAATCCATCTATTAAAGACAGTTTTCCCAGTTCTACTGAAAAAAATCAAGGATCTAGGGTTTTCCATGTTTATTAGCATGATCTGAGTTAAGAAGGGTAATTCAGAGATTGCCTTGCATGGTCTGAAGTGTAAGACTCCATTTCCAAAGACAATATTATAAGGATTATATAGAGCTGCTCCATCACCCTAAGAAAGTTTCCAGAACACCACTGGGCCATCAGTAGTCTCAGACACCTAGCTGAGGGTGGGGTCTTCCATAAGGCCATTGATCTTATCTGTGTTTTTATCAGTATGGTAAGATGGCTTGCTACAGGGAAATGTGCCTACCTCTGCCACAGAGGGGACTCTGTGTAATTGCTTTGTAAATGGAAAGAGGAGAAGCCAGTATAAATGCTCACCATGCGCCTCTAGGCCACTCATGGGGATGATAAAATGTGTCTGTATCTCCAGGCAGGTCTCATATTCACAGACACAGGAGCTGAAAGAGGTCACTGACAACCATAAGACATGAAATGCCTTGCATATCTCCTCTTGCAGAGAACATCAGAATGCTTCGGATCTCAGTGCCCTCAAGTATCAGACCCAGACTCTATGGTTTCTCAGGAGCATCTCAGGGGCTGTCCCAGACCCCAGTATTCATTGTATGGAGGACAGTACCAGAGCACTGTGCTGGGGTCCTTCCAAGAGCAAGAGAAGTTCTCTGTTGGTGAGAAGAAATCTCTTCCTAGACTTGCTGAATCTGCTTTATGAACACAGTAGATCAATAGTCCATGGACACTCTGGGAGACACTGAGCTCAGGCCATCATTCCCCCAGTGGTTCAGTTGCAGAGCTGTGGTAGTGAGCAGAGAGGTGGAAGTGGTTGGATTTTGCTTCCATATGGCCATGCTATATCCCTAGGAGCTATGTTGTTCTGTACTAGTTCCGTAACCCAGGCTTACCTTTACTGTGCTCATTTTGTCTTTTGCCTACTATACATTTTTAAAAATTAACTTTGAATTCATGGCTATCAGGGGGACAATCACATTGGAGAAGGTGGTATTTGATAAATCTGAAAGGAAATAAACCATGGTGTTTCTTCAATTTCAGTTGTTCCAAAGAGGAAGCCAACTGAGTCCTGGGTGCTGTGCAGGTGAGCAAATTTTTCAAACAGTGTAGCCAAACACATACACTCATGGGTCATTAAATCAAAAAACCTAGTGGGAAATCTGTGACTGCTAAGCCTCTGTGCTGACAACAGGGAATGACAGGCATAGCTGTAAAACTTGAGAAAACTGAGATTTACAAGGCAAAGATATGTCACTGAAGATTGCCTTCATGTTAAGTGGTGGCTTCGAACAGGAATCCAAGTCCTCTACTCTTGAGAAATGAAAACCTAGCTGGCAGATTAAAACACTACACACACAAGTCAACAGCCCTGTCCTTGGGTGCATTTCCCCACAGAAACCATGAAATCTACATGCTTTCCTAACACATTAGTCATGGGCTTCGGTCAGACTGTCCAGGTATTGTTATATTTGTTATTATTATCCTTTTTGTAAATATTTTTGTCCCTTGCTGATAATTGCATTTTAGCTCAAATCCTCCTTTGGAATTTTACTATATTTTTAAAAATAAATGTTAACACATATATGTATAGTGCACAGTGTGGTTGTAGGTTTACAACTGCATTTGCTCCAATGTTGTTCAAGATCCCAGTTCTTCTTAGTGACAAGAATATTGTCTGCTCATTCAGCTTCCTGTACCTCTGCAAGCTACATGTTCATTGCTGTATATCTTTGATCTATTTTCCTACCCACACCTGAGGCTCTGGTCTCGCTGTGTGTTTTTAAAGAAGTCTTCTGGGTATCTTTACAGCTTAATGCAAGTATTGGGAGACAAAAGTCTTTATCATCTGACTTTGTAGCATAATGACACAAAGCACTGAGGGAATACCCAAGCCACGCTGAGAAGCCATGCAAGAAGAATAAGCATGAAACTGGCCACTGCAATGCAGCAGGCCTGACAATGGCTTTCAGCCAGGCTGCCTGTCACTTATCAGTTCATCTGCCCCTTCACTGAAAGTGTTCATGTGTCCCTGGGAGCACCCAGTTTAGTAAAGCCTCGGATGCAGCATAACCAGGTGCAAAGATCCAGAGGACAGCCTTGCCCTCAGGCATGACTTGCATCCGGAAATGCTTTACTGGAATCCTAATTTCACTGATAGTAAGGAAATTACATAAAAGGGGTTGACTCTAAACCTCCTAGCCTTTCCTTTCCAAGCCCCATTGTTTTATTTTAAAAACTGTCCTTTGTGCACAGGTGTATGTGCACTGCATATATACCTTGTGTCAAAAGAGGCCAGAAAAGTGTGTTGGATTCCCTGGAAATGGAGTTAGAGATAGTGTGAGCAGGCACACAGGAGATAAGAATCAAACATGCATCTTTGGGAAGAGCAGCCAGTGCTCATGAGTGCCTAGCCCTCCCTTCAGCCCCCTAGTCCTTCAATAGAAGAAGCACAGAGGAAAACTGCAGGGTTTGGAATTTAAAACTGTCAGGGTTTGCATCCCAAACCGTTCTCTTTGTTGCTGTGAAATGTCACCATTTTTAAAAACTCTCTAAGTTTCTCTATGCAAAAACAGAAAATTGCCAATCTGATGCTGTTTCAGTGTACAGAATGACAGTCCTTGGTGCCCAGCCTAACTTATATACACCATGTTCAGCCTATGATAATTACAGTCAATGTCCTTTCACCATAAATGCCAGCTGCACACCTGAAGCAGCCAGGTTTGGATGGGTGTGTCTCCACGGAGGCAGTATGAGAAGGGAGGGAAAATAGACCAACTCTAGCAGGCTTTGCTTACTGCATGCAGCCTCCTCAGTCAGGAGACGATTTACAAAGCAACAGTGTTTAACTACAATTACTGACATAGCCTGACTAAACTTTCTGAGACTGTGGCTCAGTATGGAGCATAGCATAGGTACAAGCTCACAGTCCTGCCTCTACTTCTCAAGGGCTGGTGTACATCAAAATATGTGGCTTTTAGTCCAGAGACAGGACCTCCAAGAGATAAGAATTTCTGTTCCTCATTCTTATCTCTCTGGGGCATTGTTTATTCTGACATAACTTCCAATGTGCCCCATTGACAGGCATGGGAGTCAGGGAATCGATTCCATTAACTTCACTGAGCAGGACAGGTCATGGGTGAGGACAGGGAGGAAAGATGGCAGACTTTGCTCTGAGTTTTGTCCCTTGCATAAGAAAGACCTGTACTGACTTCCAATTCCTGGTTCCAAAGGAATCAGGAAGTAGAATGCTGGATGCTTATCTGCCCTAAAATAATTTAATTATTTAGAGGAGTTTTTATTGAAACAATCTGGCTTTCAATTACTATTTTCAAAGAATGCAGGAGTCATCACAAACCTGACATTTGATGCTAAAACAATCACATTCCTACAAGTCAGCTGAGTCTCCTAAAAACATGGAGTCAGGACCGAAACAGACAGGCCTTCCATAATTACACAAGCTGTGCCATTCTTGAAAACAACTCACAAATGTTAGGATTGATATTTAAATTCAACTATAATTTTGTTCAAGGTGTCTGGCAACTTTTATAGCTAAAACAGCACATTCTCATCATATTTTTGTCATGTGATCCTTTAAATCTCATTTGGATGCTAGGACATACCTGGGGCTTCAGTAAAACCTTCATACTCCTCTCCATCTTCCTGTTTGGAAATAGAAATGCACATAGGGGATCATGAAAAGCAAATGCGGTTATAGAGGGAGATGGTCGGCTCATCGAGAAATCACCTGAGTGTCAGTGTGTGTGTGTGGAGGGCAGCAGACTTGTTTAGAGAGTGGGTTTTGCTTCAGATATTTGCTAAATTACAGAGTTTGGGTTGTCATGGTAATCAGCAGAATGATTTAAACAAGTCTACCCAGAAATAGAAGTCACTTGTACTGTATTCATAAAAACCAAAGAAATCTCTGTATTTAACGGAAAGAAGATTCTCAACTTGAATGAAGGGAAACAGGGTGTGGTCGGGTTCACTTCTCTGCCCAATGGCTTGTTATGACGTCTCTGAAAAACTAAACATGTAAGAAAACTGGTGGAATGAGCTTAGATCTTCTTTGATGGTAGTTTATAAGTCCAGAGCAAAGAAAATTATTGAAAAAAATCAAACATTCAACTTGTAAGCTCAGAAAACAAAAGAGAAGTATTCACGGAACGTGAAAATAAGAACACAGTAAATCACAAAACAGTTAGAACCAAGTAATGTGTGGCTTGACAATCAAACACAAATGAATGGTTTTTGTTTTTTAGAAACAATTTTTAAAGGTTGGTTTTGAGCCAGACAAAAGGTGTGTATGAAGTAGAGGAGACGCAAAAGTAACCACAGCAGTTATAAATTAGCTGAAAGATCATAACAATACATCTGCAGTGGACACAGTGGCCTTGAAGTGGGTAGTTTTGTGAGAAGCATATTCAACGCAAAGAAGAAACAAAATTGCGTGGTCACAGTTATTTTGCTGCCTCACTGTTGGATGCCATTAGGGACACTGCAGAGAGAGAGACAGACTGCCCCACATACTCATTAGCATGAACTTGACAGTCAGCAGTTCCCTGAGAGTCAACAGAAAAAATAAATAAATAAAATGGGGGCTCAAGATGTAGCTCAGTGGTTAAAATTGATGGCTGCTCCCATAGAAGACCAGCTTTGGTGCTCAGCACTTGATTGTGCTCACAACCATTTGTAACTACAGCTCCACAGGATCTGATGGCTCCTCTGACTTCTATGGCCATAAGTCTCTCATGTGGCACAATACATGCATCATTTAATTAAAAATTAAAAAGTTAAAGTAGCTAAAAATATTTTTGGAAATAAAAATGGGCTTAGTGAGTTAGATGTGTGTGTGCGTGCCTGTGTATGTGTGTGTGTGTGTTTGTATGTAACAATAGTAATCAAAGATTAATCAATTAATTAAATGGAAGTGGTTGTGGGGAAAGAGGTGAGATTGAAAAACTCAGAACTCATATAGGATAGTCTCAAAATAACATAGGTGGGTATAGCTGCACACACTTTAACCCTAGCACTTGGGGGCAGAAGCAGGTCTGTGAGTTTGTGGCTAGCCTGCTTCACTTTGGCAGTTCTAGGTCAGCTAGGGTTATAAGACTCTGTCTTAAACAATAAAAAAAATGAATAAAATAAATTATCATTAAAATAACTTAAGAATTAAAAACTAATTTAAAATATACATCAAGGCAAGAAATGAGATATTATCATTCTAAGAGAGTTCAGATGAAACATAACAGCTCTTCAGAAAAGATTAGCTACCGGAGTTTGAAGTAACATGTTGCATAAGGACAATTTTTAGCACTATCGTTATAGTGGAAACAAGACAAGATGTAGCATCGCACATTCGCACATTTCCAACTATGTCTGGCAGTGCTGGTCAGTCAGCGGACAGCAAGAGAAACAACGCACGCAGAGAAGGAAGTGCCTCCTGATTAGTCATTAGGAAATACTAAGCTATTCCATCAACAATTTTATCAGAACCAATAAGAAAAATCTGCATAGAATTTAAGATTTTTAGAGAGCAGATCAACCTGAGAAACTCCATTGTGTTTTTAATAAACTGAAACAGAACAGAACAGTGTCCATGGTAGTAACACCTAGTGAAGCATGCAGAGAAGAAAAGCAGGAAGGGACACACTGAGCCAATGGGAAAGCTGCAGGCGTTGCTGACTGGGTGAAAGAATGCCATGCCAATGCTGCAATGCAGAAACCCCAGAGGGGCAAGCTCCCCACAGTCAGCTCTGGGTATACTTCTGGGAAATGCCCTCAAAGAATGTTTAATGAAAATCAAAATCAATACAGAATGCGTATGAAAGAATAAAGATCACCAAGCATTAAAGAAAACTGAAATCTATTAATAAGAACCAAGTCATTGCAATATATTATTGATATATTTTCCATCAGATTAAAGCCTGGAGAGTACTAAGCATGGATGCTAATAGACTAGGGCTCCTCAAATACCCAAGTCAATTATACAATCATTTCAACCCCTCATATGTGAAGTAATATTTATAATTTGTTGAAAATTCAGTTTTGGAAGAAAATGCAAAATAGCCTTTTAATATAAGAAGGCTGTGATAAGGGCCCAAAATAAGACTAAAATATGCTGTATTTCTGCCATGGTGCAAGGCTGCCCTGCAGAAAGAGTCACTGCTTGGTCAGAGAAATGCAGACTCATGCTCTGATGGCAATTCTGCCACTAAAGCCCAGCCGAGGGGAATCCTGAGTGTGTGTCAGAAGCTGTGCACAAGCATGCAGCCTTGTTGGCAACTGTGAAAAATGTCAAAAGAGACTTAGCCATCTGCAGACAAAGTTTCTGTATACACAAAAATTAATTCAGCATGTGAGAGCAATTCTTTCTTGATGAGCGGATGTGGTTAAGTCTCAAAACTAACATGCAGTTTAAAAATGAAGGCAGAAATACACCTCAGGCTTGTACTTCTACACTTTCTGATCACACCGTGTTCTTATACAGCTGATATGAAAAAGATGATGGCTGGGCGGTCCAAGGAATACCTGGGGAAAGGCTAAGCCAGCTCTATGCTAGCAAACAAGAGGGACATTGGCCCTTGGCTCTAAGTGCCTGCTCTTCTGTCCTGTTGAAAATGGAGTGGCAAATGTTGCTCATGCTAACTTGAGGCTGCAGGTAAGCCTGTTACGTAACTTTGTAGTCACCTTGATTATTCAATCTTTCCTAACAAATAAAAGATAAACATATGATAACAAAGGATATTAATCATTAAATAGAAAAAGAAATCCTGAGTTAGACTACCTTCCTTAAAAAAAAATACACAGTGGGCATTTTATTACTTTTTATCACATTTAAAAATTAACAAAGTAAGTCCATCTGTTGAGAACTAAGTACTTTCAATAGAATTAACAAAGGAAGTGTAAACTTCTTTTGTAAGCCAGTGTTTATTTATGTGCTGATGTCTGCACTTTTACATTGTATTTCATAAGTCTTCCCTTTGCTTATGTTTTCCTGAGGATAACTTCATAACTTGAAACCCTGACAGTTTAAATCTTATCATTTCAATGAAGTACTACAAGACAGAGTTCATATGTAAATGTTTCTGTAGATTTATATATATATATATGCCCTCTATATTTCACATGGCTTCCTGTTTTTGTATTTATAAATAAGGATAGACAGTGTATCTTCTCCTGAAGCATAACAATTACAAAATATAAGATATAGGCCAAAGGGGAGTGGGAGAAGGAAGGCAAGGTATTGTAACTCATTACACGATACCTGGTCTGAGTGATTATGACCACCCAGGCCCCTTGTTTGAATGTTTCGTTCCCAGTTAGTGGACGTGTCTGGGAAAGATTAGAAAGTGTGACCTTGTTGGAGGTGATGTGGCCTTGTTAGAGGATGTGTGTGGTTGGAGGTGGGCTTTGAGGCTTCAAAAGCCCATGCTAAAGTCTGTCTCTCTCTCTCTTCTTCTCTCCTACCTCCTGCCCCTCTCGCCTTTCCCCCTCCCCCTCCCTCTGTCCTCTGCCTATGACTTGGGGATATGATGTGAACTCTCAGTTACTGCTCCAGCACCATGCCTACATACCACATGTGCCCTCACCATGGTGATCATAGACTCATCTTCTGAAACTATGAGCCAGGCCCTAGTTAAATAGTTTCTCTTATAAGTTGCCTTGGCTGTGGTATTCCTTCATAACAATAGAAATGTAATGAAGATATACGATCAAACACACATTTCTTCAAATATGTATACTGATTAGCAGAGAGGAAACCACATAGCTTGAGAAATGCCACAAATATTAGTTCACCAGCCTTCCTTTCTATCTGACAATCAGCCTCAGTACATGGGACAAATGACAAAGTGAAGTGGTGACCTCATGCCTCCTGGAGGAAGTCCTTGTTTTTACTTTAGCAAATGGAGTCCTTTCTCTCTGTCCCCACTCCTCAGCACTCTCAGGTACATGGGTGTTCCAGTGCACTTCTCTCTGTGGAGCATACTCCACTGATACCCACTGTCTCCACTGTTCAGGTCCTGTGATGGCCAGTTTTCTGTCACCCACGCCAGGGTCATCTGAGAAGAGGGAACTTCAATTGAGAAATTGCCTTCGTAAGATAGGCTGTAGCCCGTAGTCTCATATGTTTGAATGCATGGTCTCTGTCTCCAGTTCTTGGACTCCATTTGGTTAAGCTGTTTGGGAAGGATTAGGAGGTGTGGCCTTGTTGGAGAAGGTGTCACTGGGGGCTGGCTTTGAGGCTTCAAGTTGTCTGTCTGCCACCTGATTATGTCTCAAAATGTGAACTCTCAGCTACTGCTGCATGCCTGTCTGTCTGCTGCCTGCCATGATGATCATGGATTAATGCTCTGGAAAAGGAACTCAGGATACATTCTTTAGTAAGTTGTCCTGGTCATCGTGTCTCTTCACAGCAAGAGAAACATAACTAAGATACACATGAAGTGTAAGAGTCCTTTTTACACCTCTAGGGGTCCTTCATGCTTTCAGTACAGAAAAATAAAGATCAAAATCCCTCTAAATAGGAGCTACAGGCCTATGTCATCTGCATCAGCTGGAGCCTTATCTTCTGGCCCAAGGACTATAAATGTAAGCCATGTGTCTTCTAAAGGTGCTATAGAGTCCTAGGCCTCCTTCCACAAAGAGCCCATCACATACCTGTTTCTCAGACACTGCCACACTGGGAGGGGACACTGGGAGGGGACCTGCTCAAGAATAGCCCATAGCTGTCTATGGTCGTGTATTGTATATTTAATAAAAATAGCCTGAAATATGAGAGGACAGAGCTACCCCCAAAGCCATGAAGGTCAGGGCATGGTGACCCATGCATTTAATCCCATCACTCAGAAGGCAGAGACCCATCTGCATCTCTGTGAGTCAAGATTTAACAGAGCCAGGTGTTGGCAGCACACACCTTTAAACCTAGTTCTAGGTAAGTTTAACCAGGAAGTAAGATAGCTGCAGGATTGAGAGAAAGGAGAAGTTCAGTGTCCCCTGCTACTTCCCTTATAGGCTGGGGATGAAGAAGCTTGCACAGGAAGGATTGGTAGAGACAGGCTTGAGGAGTCAGCTAGGTGAGAAGTGGCTGTGCTTTGTTTCTCTGTCTCTCTGATATTCCAGCTTTTCCCCAATATCTGGCTCTGGGGTTTTTATTATAACACCAATTAGAATTTGTGCAATAGCTGACCTTTACTGGTCTCTGTAAGATCATGTGCTGGACACTGCTGCTCCCTGAGACTGCATGGGTTCTACTAATGTCAGGAGCTAGGGACCTACCTGGCGGACAGGCCAAATTCTGGGAGTTCAAACACTTGCTATCCTGACTCCCTTTGCCTTCTGTGGCTGACGTGTTCATTGAATAAGAATGAAGAGATGAAAATGGGTGCTATTATGTCACCTCCCTCCAAAGCCAACAGTAATACAACAGAATAGTAAACCTAGAGGTTCGGTGGCATCAGCAGTGAACTGGAGGTAATGATAGAGAAAGGGCAGATGGGAGGAGCCCAGGGCAGGTGGGAGGAACCACGGGGATGCTCTGACTCTCACCAGGCTTGGAGGCAGCCTGTGCTTGCCTTTCTGTAGGTTATGTCTGTTCTTTAAAACATATTAACATAACCTTTTTATACCATACTATTATAACTTTTCTATTTTATTACTGTTGCTGAATTGTTTGAGGGGGTTTGTCTGTTTTCATTTGTTTGCTTTTCAAGACAGGGTTTCTCTGTGTGGAAAACTGAACTCATTCTGTAATCCTGGCTGGCCTCAAACACGAAGATCCGATTGCCTCTGCTTCCCCTGTGCTAAGCTTAAAGGCATGTGCCACCATTCAAGCTGGTTATGTCAGTTTTTAGTTCTGATATTGTCATCTACTCTCACAGCCAAGAGATTATAGCTTAGAAAAAGCAATGTCCCTAGAAAGGACTCACCTCCAAATCTGTGGATTTCAAATGTATTTTTCTAAGAGAAAGGTTTTGGAGAGACTGTGAGGGAGATTCCACACTGTCAGTCATCACCCCATCAATCGTAAAATGCACCTTTTTTAGTTCTTAGCTTTTAAACAGGAATTTATCTCAAAAGCCACTAGTATAGACATACTTTGAGGATGATAAAAGTTTTAAAGAAATATAAAGTATGGTTACAAAGATTCTGGTGTTCTTATTGCTATTAACTCTTTGTACTTCCCTGCATCAAGTCACTTTGAACTAAGCCAAATAAACAGTTCCAGTATGCTTCAAATCTGATCTGCCTCTACTGTGCTCTAAAGCATCTAGGAAGAGCCACGCAAAAATATCAAGGTCACAACAGACCAAGAGGCCAGGAAAAGCTCACATTAATCTTCCAGGCAAACACAGAGACAGTATGTGTTCATCTCAATTAACTAGTCACCAAATATATGCTGCCTGAGAACCCAAGGTTTCTACAAAGGAATAAGTCTTCTTGGAATTCAGGAAGAGAAGGTATAATAATTGTTTCTTCATAATATGTTGAGGGATATTTGTTTAACTATGTAAAGGTGCATTACATTTGTTTAATCATGGAAAGATGTCTTTATCTGGGAGCTGGCTGGTGCACCCCCAAAAGACCAACTATAATAATATCCCCATTTTAGGAAATGAGGTGATCATTCCAAGAGAAGACATTGGTCTGCTTGACTTTGCTTGGCTCCTCCCATAGCATGTTAATGTACAGCTGATTGGCACTCATTCTCCCTTGACATTTACACAATAAAATGCAGTGTGGAGATATCCCCATTTCGTCATTTTGGTGTTCTTGCCACCTTTAACCACTCGGGCATCAGAACTTTAAATGTATCATCTTTCACATGATTATAATACTTTAAAACAAATGGGGACTGCTAAATACCAGAAGCCTGTTTAGAAGTCATGCAAACATACCTGGCCTTTCTGACTCAACAAGCAGATCTTTAGAATATGAAGTGTTATGGGAATTCCCAAGAGTTAGAAATGCTGCAGATAAAACTTTCCTTTGAGTTGTTCAGGATTTAAACCCAACTTTGGGTAATTCATGAAAAAAATGTTAATTATTTCAAGGAGATACGGTCTCTTAGAGGTGGAGTGTATAACTATAATTTGTGATTCATTTCTTATTTTCAATAAATATTTTCTTTATACAGTTGCTTACAAAGAACAGTGAAAGCTAAGGCTGCCATCCACTTTTCCATTTTGACCCACCAGGCACAGTATCCACCCTAAAGGAGGTCACATCTCCTCCCTTTAACATACTTATGTTTCCAATTGTATAAATTTAAGACTCTGAAGGATTCAAATGTCAAGTGGAAATTTTCCAGAAGTTTCTTTGTCCCAGGTACATGCATTAATTAAACATCAACTGCTCATCATCACATGAGCAAGATGCTAACATCTTTCTACAAGGTTAATTTGGGTAAACTTAGCACAGCAATGAACAGTCATCGTAGGTTGTGACATCTCAGTTCTATTGGCAACTTGATTGGATAATGAACTGCATGGGGGCAATAGTGGGGTACACCTTTTGGGGGTATCTGTGAGGCTGAACTAAGAGGCAGACAGTATCATCCCAGGGCTGGGGCTCCTGGATTTCCCCCTTTCTCTGCTTCCTGGCCAACTGATTCCTGAAAAACGTTCCTCTGGCCAAGCTGCTCCCATGCCCCAGCCTTCCCTTCCATACTGGAGTGTTTCTCTTCCAAACCCAAACTAAGAATAAACCCTTCATTTCTCTTGGTTATTGCATTATGGGGAGAGGAAAGGATGGAAGGCAGAGGGCCACAGACCAATTAGTAATTAGATAGAGAAGCAAGAGTTGGAACCCTATCATACTGAAGGTCCAGGCTGGATCCCTCATTATACCAGAGAAAGATCCAGGTGTTTCTGCTAAAACACTTGAGCTGCCCTAAACTCTCAGAGTGGTGTGAAGCTGATAGAGTACTAAGCACTGAGATTCTGCACAGGCATATTTGAAGGATTCTAATATTCCTTAGTTTAAAACCTAAAATGTCTATACTCATAGATTTCCCATTAATTGTTGTTAATTTTAATATTATCCAAGAAATGGCTTAATTCCAAATTTGGTAAAGAAGTCTTGGAGGACAGAAATTATTCCTCAGAGAGCTTCAGTTAAGGACAAGCTTGTCTGTGAAGGCAATTTCACTTTCAGATGTCTGCTCAAGGTCATTACCAGTGACAAGAATAATAACAGATTTTCATTGACAAAATGCCATGTAAATCTATAATTTTTAGGTGAACAAATAACCCCGAAGAGCTACTGCTTAGAAATGATTAGGAGTATGAGCCAAGAGGATTTCCACAGAGACCCTTTGTCCAATAACCCACAGAGTAAGTAAGGAATATCAAGGAAGAATTAGACATCGTCAGACTGCTTCTGAAAGAGGTACACGTGGGCTCTCAACCAACTCCTGAGCTTTTAATATTCGTAGACTGTCTTGTTCCTAGATTCATAAAACATCTATTCTTCTCAGTGCACAGAGGCCACATCTATACCTTCATTCTAGAGAGAACACATTTGCATATCTATGCACAGGAGACAGTTTGATTCACCCGTCAGTGCTGGTGGGTGGGAAGGGGGGGGGGGGCTTGTATTTCTAAAGCACAATCACTAACACCCTTCCGGTGAAATTACCTTGTTAAAATGAAATCAGGAGGAAGTCTATCTCTGTGCTGTGCTGTAATATGAAGCATCTCTCTGAAGTAAGGCCTGAGTTATGGATATCAGAGGAACACAGGGGCCAACACCCACAGTCCCTGAATTTCATGTGGCTGAATAACCCAGGGGTCAACATCTATATTTCCTGAGCTATGTGTAACTGACTAGGTAACACCGGGGTCAGTGGGTGCATAGCCCCTGAGTTGTATATGACAGGGTAACACCGGGTCAGTGGGTGCACAGCCCGAGTTACCATGACAGGGTAACATGGGGGACAAGAATCCACACTCCTACCTTTTATATCCATCTGGATTTTGGAGGTAGCAGTTCATGGTATTTATCAGAAAACCAAACAAACGGCTGTACAGAGACTTGGCCAAGAGATCACGGTAAAATGCAGCCATCTGTGTGGTATGTCGACGTATTATCATGTCTCCTGGAATAGAAGAAGAAAAGGAGGCATAATGATAAGTGGTCCCCTCACTAAAAGCCAACACAGCCATGTATGTCCCTTTCATTCTCTGTGATACCCACACACATCCAAAAATGTTAAAAAATGACCCTGAAAGTACTTGCCAGTTACCACACATGATACCTCTAATGAATGGCAGGCACCTTGGCTTACAAGAATTTCTGACCATGTTGTTGAACTTCCCCACACCGGAGCCATTTCCCCACAGAGAGCTAACTCGGGGTCCTGGAGTAAGTTTTCTGGAAACAGCTCCTTGGCTGGGCACTGAATCAGCCTGGGGCATTTGAACATTTGCCTGTCTGGAAAGCTATGGTAAAATCAATCAAAATGTACTTGTGGAGTCAGAGGGACAAGACTGGGCTTTCAGGAGGAAGTCGTTGCTATTCTCAAAAGGGGTGATGGAAACCGTTAGGACAGGATAAAAAGGCCACTGAAGGGGATGGGGAAGAGAGGCAGAGTGACCTAAGCACAGGCAAAGTAAACATAGCACTTTTGTTGGACACAGTGCCTGAATGGGGTTAAAATTCTCGTCCGTGGCTTTGGCTGACATAGAGCATCTGTAAGTCTCAGAGTGAGCAGGTGGCAGGGGCAGAAGAGTCCCCTCCAGTTTGAAAGAGAGAGGAGCATCCACTGAGACGAGACATAATAGCATCACCTTGTGAGAGCAAGGTGAAGGCCATGGGTGTGGAACAGCACAGGGAGGGCAGAGAAACAAGTGCATCCTTCTAGGAGATGGTACCTTCACAGTTCCCAGGCTAACACAGCTGAAGAGTTCTGCAGAGCTGACCAACATGGTGAGGTGAGGGAGGGAGGGTGGCGTGAGCATAGAAGACCATATGGTCGCATACGTGTCTCCAGAAACACACTGTAAGGATTCCCAGCACATACCAGCCTCATGGCAAACCCAACATGGCACAGAGAGCACGCTCCTGGGTGTGGCTATGTAAATCTGTGCCCACCTACTCTCCGCCTTGTGAAAGCCCCCTCTCTCTTCCCCCCCATCTCCTGCTCTTTCCCCTTTCCCTTTCTCTCTCTCTTCTGCTTCTCTCCCTCGTGGCCGCTCGGCAACTCCCCTGAATAAACTCTCGTGTGGCATCTGGTGTGTGTGTCTGATCTCACCGAGAAACCAACACACACGACATAGGATCTGGCTGGGTGCAGAGGTGTGGATGGAGACATGGTTAGGTATGACCATGAAATGGAGCCCGGAAGTCCATCCTGTGGGGAGGAGCTAAGGAAACGGGTGCCACTGATAATTACAGGTGAAAGCACATTTGTACTCTGTTGGCGGTTGTACCGTCTGCACAGAATGAGAGGAAAAGGAGTGACGGCCATGCGGAAACATCAACAGTGTTTGCTGTCATGATCCAGGCCAAGAAGCAAGTAGGTAGTGGGAATGGGAGGAGGTAGCTTTGGGGTCCTTCAGTAGAGAAGGAAGGGGCGAGGCGGGGGAGAGAATCCAGCATTACACAGTGAGCAGCTGGGTGGATCATGAGAAAACTCATTAAGTTGCATAGTGTGGAGGTAGAGGTCATTAGCCAAGCAAAAAAAGTGAGACCTTCGGGGTAGCAGGTGAGTTCAGTGTAGAGTGGTGTGGATAGGTAAGCCCTCACATCTACGGAGAGGAAGGTTGAAGAATTTGCAGTGGATAACTGAAACACACTGGGAGAACCAGTCTCCTGGTGCTCAGAGCATGGAGCAGGAGTGTACAGAGGGTTGGGAGACAACCTCTTGCCTCTGGCATCCACAGTGAATAACCCTTTTCATCTGAGTGCTCTCCTGTCTGAGGAGGGAGATATTTATGCCCACTTCGTGACCATTCATGAGCTCGAAAATGACAACATTCGGAACACTTGGCACCATGCCATCCACTCATAAACACCCAATAAATGACAGCTCCCATTATGAGCGGAAAAGGCAGAGAGCAGGCTGCGCTTACCCCACAAAGGGTCCGTGGTTTACGAGAATAAATCCTCTTTGATTGATGGCTTTGTTTTTCTGAACTGACAGGTTGATTAGGAAGGGGGCTCGTTCATCAGAATGCTCTCCCAGGAGCATGGCAATGTTCCCATATAGTAAAGGGGGACCAAACAGGCCTGTTACGCTCTCTCTTTTGGCACTGGACCCATACAAACAATTTCCCCATGTGGAGACAGGAGCAGTTTACTTAACTTCCCTATTTAAAAGAAACCCAGGAACTGTGCAAAGGTAAAAGTCAGATCGCACCAAGATTTACCTTTACAATAGTGAATATCAGTTGTTAAGGCAGATGCCAGCTCATCTGTCGATACTTGCAACATACCAGCCACTGAAATAAAAACAGGCTGTGAATATGAAATCACTGCGCATTTGGACACCAAGAACACTGCACTTTATGTACATGCTTCATGTAGACACATTCAAAAACAGGAAGGAAGAAAAGCAACTTCTAGTCTCCGGGTTAAACTCATCTAGAAAAACTCCTAAGTACCCCAGACAGCCAAAGGACCTCATGTCTCTCTCGATTCAGTCAAGACACAGTTTTTGCTCTCATTATCCTCACAGGGATAGATTTTTTCCCCCAAATTTCCTACTAAATAACTTTGGAAAAAAAGTAAATATCCTATTTATTGAAAATCTGTGCTTTAAGAATATTTCAAAAAGTAGGTTGGCTAGGGAGGCAATATCAAAGAAAGAGAGATCTTGAAAAAGGCATTTAAAGAGAAATAATTGTGTTATAATATTTAACTAATGACCTGCTTTCCAAATACTGACTGGAGACAAAGAATATTTAGATAATATCACATAAACTGATGCCCCTGTCAGTGTGTGCAGAACGAAAACGTGAGGACGCATTTATCAGTTACCCCCTGAGCCCTTTAGAGAAAAGAAAGAGGTTCTCCCCTCCCCCCATGGCTTCAGTCCTACGAAGTGATCACTCCAGCTAGCTTTCTGTACTGTGTCTCCATCTACTGGCGGCTCTGTGAAACTGCATACCAGCGATGTTCCCATCCCTGACCTTGTTCCAGAAGCCGGAGGTCAGAGACAAAGGCCGAGTCAGTCTCCGTCAGCGCCGTGAACTCGATGTCTCCCAGGTGCAATAGAGCCGCTAGGATAACAAATAGGTTCTCCACCTCCTAGAGGTTTACAGAGGACAGATAGAATTGCTCAGAGAAGGGGACTTCTTTGGAAGCAGAAGACAAGTACCATGTGCACTGCACTTTGGAGGTGGGTTCTCCACTCTTCAGACCCACATGCTCCACAAAACCGCCAATGTGGGCTCAGAGTCAAATTTGAACTCAATGTGCATCACACTTAAACCAAAGCTGCTATTCTGATACAAATCCGCGGGTTCTGGATGATCATCATTCAAAAAAAAAAAAAAAAACTATAGTCCAAGCTCTGGCAGGAACACTCCTGCTGTGTCAAGTGCTCCTTGGACATAAGGGAAGAGAGGGAGAAGGATCTCGAAGCTTGGAACCGTACCAAGGAAGAGTAAGGCCTGAAGGTGGACATTGTCATTTTCCAGTCTTTTAAAGCAAGAGCCTGGAGACATCTGTCTCAAGAATTGCCTAGGTGTAGCATTTCACAATTAGGGCAGACAGCAGCATTTCCCACCCAACTCTTCCTTGTGTTATAGAACAGTATTTTTCCAGCTTCTTAAATGGCACAACCCGTGTCTATGTCTTTAATCATGTGCATAAACCTTCTTTCAGGATTCCACAAGGTGGGCACCCCTGGACATACAGGCAAGGGGATCTGTGCCGCTCTCAAGGGTTTTACAGTTCTGTGAGGGAGAAGGAGCTCTGAAAATTCCCTACAACCCACAGTACAATGTGGCTGATTTGAATCAGGAAACCTTACTGTGGGAGCTGCCCTGGGACCCTGCCTATCTGTAGTGGGCAGCTGTGCCCTCCAGCCCAGTCAGCTTGTCTGCTATTAGGGATGTGGTGCAGACATGGGTCAGTCTCAGAGAACCATAATCCCTTGCAGATTTTCCTCCACAGCCACATCTGCCCAGAAACAGTTCTTTGTCATGAACAGAGGACATCATTCCAAAGTGGAATAGTTCTTATCCCTCACATTACTTTAAAAGCTTAGGATAAAGGGATGGACATTAGGCTTTTTGCTAAAACGCACACACATCTCTATCAGTTCCATCGGTCAGCAGGTGTATTTTACTTGTCCTGCCTTTGAGGATCAAGTGTGGAATTTCAAAGCTATGTGTTCTAAGTGATGGTATTTTGGTAAAATAGTCTCCTGCCCCTGTCTGTGCTCTCTTGTTTCCTGTGGATTCTAGAAATGCCAGGTGGAGGTAGGGAAAGAAGAGAGACATCACAGAAGTCAGTGTATAACAGAGCATGCAAGTGGGCAGCGCCAGGAAAGGAACAAAATGTGGACACTGGATAATTAGGCCAAAAAGAACAAGACACCATCAGACCATGTCTCACTCCTAGAACTCAAGGCTCTGAAAGGCTCAGGGTCCTGCCAAGCAAAGTGCCTCAGCGAATCTATTTAGGGCAAGGCATTTGCCAACTTTCCTGCATGTTTCTGCCTGCCCATCCTGGCCCTGCTAGTCAGACTGTGGGCAAGGGTGACATACAGCCTTTTGAAAACAAAGGACCTTGTATTCCAGAATATATTTGGGACCAAGAAATGTGAGCATTCCAGAACCCCCAATGACCTCTTGTTAACTGTTCCTGAGGACATGGCCTCAACCCAAAGATAACATATTAGAAAAACTGATATGACTCCTGAGAACATCCTTCTGGAGCTCAACCATTCATGTCCAAGAACCAGTACTGTTTGGACCAGTCACCTTTAACCACATGGCTATTTAAATTTTAAAGTAATATTTTAATATGTGAAAAATTAATTTCTCAAGTCTCAGTAGCCACATGTTAAATGATCAGTACCCAGACAGGGCTAGCAATCCCAGGCAGTTTGGCATGCGCTAAGGGCCTTTCCATCATTTGGGAAATTGCTGTGGCACAGCAGTGGGCTAAACTTCCCACATATTCTCTAGCTTCCTAGAAGATCTTGAAGGGAAGTGATTGTATCCATTTGAAAGCTGATCATTAGCAGTACACAGTTTCTTCAGGCTGGCCAGGTTTCTCTCACGCCTGTCAGTACAGTTCCTTGGTTTGTTCTAGATACATATGAGAAAGGGTTTTTTGATTCCTATTGAAAATGTCAGGGCTGGAGAGATGGCTCAGTGGTTAGGAGCACTGACTGCTCTTGCAGAGGACCTGGGTTTGATTCCCAGAACCCACAAGGTAGCTTATAACTGTAAATAACTTCTGTTATGGATCCCTTAATCCAATGTTCTCTTCTGTTCTCTCTGAACACCGCATGCAAACAAAACACCATACACATAAAATTAAATTTAAAAAAAGGAAATACTTGTTACTCCATGTTGTCTAGTATCTGCCTTCCTGGGACCTACTATCCTATTTGTTTGTGTCCCATCCCTACTGGATTTAAACCCCCGGGGGCCAAACGGAAGCCTGTTCTCCAAGGAAACCTTGTCAAGGCCGGCAACAACCAGTGGGCTACATCAAGGCTCAGGGGATGGTTTGGGAAGAGTGAATCTTTATAAACTGGTGGAGACTGGTTTTCTGTGTGAAACCTCAATAAGAAGACTCACCAAGCTGCTGAAGCCAATTACATTCAGAGCATGCTTCAGAAGTGCAAGTCTCTCCTTGTTCAGAGAACGCTCTGCTGGAGACACATCTTCCTGCATGCTGTGGTTCGTATACCTGTTAAGATAAACACACAGCATTATGGCTTCGAGTCAAACTCCAGAGGTAAACACTTACCTCATCCACACCTGATCTCTGTCATAATGGAAATCACCTGCACCCCGTGCCCCTGAGTGTTTACAAAGCTACATGGGAGCACATGATGTTTCAGGAAAGGTAGTGATTCTTATATCAGAACATAATCACACTTCAGCTCGCCTTATCTGAACCTTCTTGTTGAGGGGAGGTGGTCACCAGCTGTGAACTTCATCTAGGAAGTTGGCAGGTGCCAGAACAGTCATTGGAATTCTCATTTGCATGAAGCATGCTTAATGTATACTAATGTGTTATCCCTGCCTGTCAGCAGCATTTAATTTTAAGGTTGCTGATTAATTTCCCTTTGCTTGACAAGCAGAGACATCGCTTACCAAATGCCAAGCTTAGGGCACGAAGACAAAGATCTCCTCCAGGAAGCTGAGCAGGTACAAATTAGGTACCCAGGGCAGAGCAACTGACCTTGAGCCCTGGTGTAAGAGGCTGTGTGAGGAAGCAGGCAGGCACTGGAAGGAAACGCTGTGGCTGAGCAAGGCTCCATTATGAGAGCAGGTGCATAGGTGAGGAGAGAAATAGTTTGTGAGCAGCGCCCATGTCCCCAGAATATGCAGTGGCATGTATGAAGTGACATATATGGTCACGGATGGTGTGCATAAGGTACACAGATCAACAAAATTAGAAGCCAGGGTGAGAGAACAAAGATTGTCAGGGAGGGAGGAAGAGCTAGGGCTCTGAGCATCTTGTGAAAAAGGTCTAGTGATGTTCTCCAAGTGGCAAGAACCCTGGGGGGGGGGGGGCTAGAAAGAGAAGGCAGGTGGCAGGGTAGCTGTTCAGGAGTGACCTGGATGTCTGAAGGAAGATTCTCTGGAAAGAGAGTAGTCAGGGAAAACCGAGGCAGAAGAGGGGAAGTCACTTAACATTTGCTAATGAAACTGAAGAAACTATTTTTTCATATCTTAAAATATTACTTTAAGTTTAAATAGCTAAAATGAGTAGACTGGGCTGGGCAGGGAGGGCCAGGGTGAGAGGGAGAGGCACTTATGATGATTTGTGCCTGATGTCAGTGTCCTTGGAATGGTGAATCTATTCCATCTGCCAGGTACCATTATCATGGGGGAGAATGATCGTTTGTGAGAAAGCCTGATGTTTGTATCAGTTATGCCAAATTTAAAATAAACTGTTAAGGTTTAAGACACAGCCAGAGAAATAAAGAACTTTAAGAAACTGGAACTCAATTAACAGCAGAAAAAGATACCTGGAAACCTTCCCTGTACAGAACTCTGAGAGCACTTGAGTAGATGAGCTCACGAAATAGGGGTGACTGTGAACAATAAGTCTATCTTCTCTCCACAGATTCTGCATGTGAGAGAAAATACAAAATTTTGAAAGCAGAAGAAAGATTGTTGGCTAAGAAAAATTATAAAAGCATAAAGGGAGATAACTGAGTGAATAAGCTCAGTGTGCATCCTATATGCGCGTAAAGATGCCAAAGATGGATGGATGAGTGGATGGAGATAGGTAGGTATATAGAAAGACAGACAGATGGATAACAGATAAGCAGAGATAACAGAGATGGACAGATATAAATATATAGAGATGATAGATATAAACATATAGGTACAAGTAGGCAGGTAGATTATAGATAGATGACAGATCGACCAACAGACAGACAGTCAGACGGATGGACAGACAGACAGGTAGCTAGCTAGATGATAATAGATGAAAACCAAATGACAGGAGATAGATGACACATAGATGAATAGATATGTGACAGATGCTAGAATATAGATAGATGGTAGATGTTATAAACATAGATGATAAATAGGAGAAAGAGAGAGAGAGAGAGAGAAAATAATCCAGGTAAGGTGGCACTTTTACATGCCTGAATTCCAAGACACTGGCACAACGTGACCGAGGATTTTGAATTAAAGACCTCCTTACACTACATAGCAGCAAATTAGGTACAAAGTGAATCTGAGCAACTTAATGATACTCTGCTGCAAAATAAAAATTAAGGAAATGGCCCAGGCTTCAGTTTAGTGAGGCCAGCATTTACCTTTTACACACAGGTTGTGGGTTCAATATTCAGTTAATAAAAGACAGAGAAACAAACAATAAATAAATATCAGAGCACATACTTAGAATCCCAGTACTTTGGAACTGAGGCAGAAGTATCGGGACTTCAAGCCTAGCCTTGAGTAACTGAGGGAGAGGCCATCCTGGACTGCATGAGGATCAGTCTCAAGAAAACAATCAGAAAAATGAACACGAATATAATGTTTCTATTCAAAATTGAAAGACCTTAAACTTTTCTGCATTGTCTAGAATGTTAGAGAAGAAATGTATTTCATAATTCTTAACAGACTGTGCCTCATCATGAGAGGGTTGATGATAAAAAAAATTACATGTTTATATTTTATTTACTAAAGATAGTAATTTTCCCTTTGAGACCATACACAAAGCATAGGAATACTTGGAAAGTATGTCTAGGGAAATATCAAAACTGAATATCTCCAAGGAGACTTGATTCTGAGGAACATTATCCCCTTACCCCCTTTACTCTCTAGATGATGGTGTGAGCACACAGGAGACTGAACAGAATAGAAATCTCCATTTTCTGCCTCACAGAGGCTAGGGGCTACTGTGCTTGCTTAAACTCAGAGTTTAAAGTATATTAGGATTTCCTGGGTAGGTGGGGAATCAGTCAACACATCCTACCACTAATAACACCCTTGATTAACTAAGTAACTGAACCAATTACAATAAGGGGGTTTTCTGAGAAACTCTAGCAATGTGGAATACCTTCTGTCAAAAGTTTCACCTTTTTCTTCAAACAGAAGAAGTAAGTGCCTGCCCAAACCTCTGGCATCCCCATGGTCATCATCGGTAACATAAGCCATGGACATCAACACAGACCCTGGCTACAGAAGAGCCATAGGCCAAACATGGACCCCAGCTGCAGCTCTGGCATAGATATCATCATGGCACCAAGTAGCATCACAGGACACTCAGATCTGTATGGCCTGGGTTGTAGCATGGCCCTTGAACATCAACAAGGTCTCAGGTGGCTGACTGGACCCCAGGAAACCACAGGGCCCTCAGTTTGCAACAGAAGATTACTATGTACCATGGTTATTAGGTGATGACAATATGGCTCCCAGGGACATTTGGCCATCTCTGCACACATTAACTTTTTTCCTATCAGTGTCATAAAGGTACCTACTAGATGCTTGGAATGTCATTAGATGTCTTAGGATGAGCAAAATGGACCCTTGCCAGAAGAGAATGAGCAGGTGAAGTAGATCTTAAATGAACAATGCATCTTCCTGACGTTATAGCGATGAAAGTCAATGTAGTAACAGTGATGATGCATCATTATGAAACTATCTCTTACATCCTACGAGACTGGAACTTCTGCTGAACACCACTGCCAGAGCTAATAACACAGCCAAAGTCACTTTAGACTTGACTGCCATCCTACTGTGTATTCAGCCTGCTTGTTTAACCGGCCTCTAAGAGGACCATATAGCAACCAATCTTACTTGCTTTGGATTGCCCACACAATCAACTTTTACAACCTAAGCTATTACGTTGCTGTATCTTAAGTCATGTTCCCACCCTGACCCCTGACCCACAAAATAATGCATGTTTGTATATATGTCATGGTAAAAAATTCTGGAAACAGGAAAAAAAAAAAGTAACAAGTAAATAAAAGGGGATGATTGTAACTTTTAAAATAGTTACTTTCCCCAGATGTAAATTACGTGAAACCCAGGATCATCTGTGCCCCATGATAATGACCTTTTCAGATTCTATTGGATTTCCCTGTAGTCTACATTAGCACTTAACAGGCACACTACCCCACTGACTCATTGGCAGTAGCTCATGCACACTCAGCAAAATGTCTGGATCAACATCTGAACCAGATTGTTGGTTTCTAGCTCCACTCACTAATCAACGTCTCAGTACCCAGAGTTCTCATCTTAAGACTCAGTGTTCAGTGTCTTCTATGTCCCGCATGAGTGTCAATCACATAGCCATGGCAGGAACAATGTGCTTCCCTTTTAATTTCCATGTAATGGGGCACAGACCATTTGATAAAATGCAGGTATCTCAGCATCTAGAGTCAGGATATTAGAAGGAGATCTTTGCTAAAATCTTTATGTTTTATGGCATCAGGAGAACATACCAAATGCTGCTTCTCTCATAGCTCTGGAGAATGTAACTTAAAGATTACAAACACTGATAAAAAACTTTGCTTGTTTTTAAAGTATTTACTTGTGTGTGTTGGGGTCGGGGTGACTTGAACATATTGGAACCGGAGGACAACTCTTGTGAGTCAATTCTCTCCTTTGTAGCTTCCTGTAGCTTCTCAGAATCAAACTCAGGAGGTCAGGCCTGGCAACAAGCACCTATAATGCTGAGTCATCTCTCCAGCTCTGGAGTTGGCTGTTTTTGCCTCCAGAGGACACAGTGATAAAGTTTGCCTACATGCTGAATCTCCTGGGGTTTCCCTTTGCTACCAGAAGGATCCACAATGAGTCTCTCTTTCTAGATCTGCTGTGTACAAGGGCAAATATTAAATGCTCTGCACAGGTCGTGGCTTCTCCACCAAAGTGAGAATGCAGGATAGCAATGACAGGTTACGAATAAGAAACACAAAAATAACCTTTGGCAGAAAATGTCAGCATAGAATTTCAAAGTCCTGTGACCTTTCTGTCTACCACACCTGTGCTTCAGGAGTATTTTATGAATTAGTGCATGGCCTTCAGCATACATGAACTGACTCTTATTACCTGTGTATGTAGCCCTAGTACATGAGAACAGTTCTTATTAACTGGACTGTACCTTTGGTGCACATGGATGGTGGAGAAGGCTGACACATAAAAGGTCCTATGAGCTAAAAACAAAGGCATAGACCCATCATTAAGTCCAAACTGATAGGCTTTATATCAGCCCTATATACACACAGAAGGACACGTTTTCTCTACCACTGGATAAGAAATGTTTTCCATAGTGATATTTAATACACAGATGCAATTCAGATGGTGAAATTAGACAATTGACCTCCATATGGACAGCAGTTGTGAAGACTCTGAAAAGTTCTGCTCCATGACTACCCTCCTCTCATCTCTGTGGAGGAATCAGGCATTATTTAGCAAGACCTAGAAGTGTGGCCTTTAGGTCTTGAAGACCTCTGTATGGAATGTGGCCAGGCCATCTAAGACTGGTTGCTGGCTGCTTCCCCTTCCTGTTTGTTCCCTGTGCTCTTGGAGGAAGGGAAGATTGCTGCCTCAGCCACCACAACATACAACAGCTCAACTCCCCAGAAACTTCCCTAAGGTTCAGTCTTGTATCAGTGAGTGTTTTATATAAACTTCTTAATAAATATTAATCCTTTTATATAAGCATGAGTATTTTCTTAGCCTCATAAGCAGTATGGACTCAGAGGAAGGTCTGTCTTTGGCTTCTCACAGAATGATCCAGAAAGCTGCCAGGTCTTTAGTGTGAAACAGAGTTTTCTCAGAATGTAAGAACTGGTAGGGCTGTGGTGATGGTGGGATCAATCGGGATCAACGCTAAAATCCAGGGGCTGTGTGAAGTGAAGACTGTTCTTGGTTGTCAACATGGCTACAGGTGAAATAACTACAATCCAGAAATGGAGGACCACATGTGAGAGGTTTTTGTTTTGTTTTGTTTTGAAGTGCATGAATCTACTTCTAGTCTGGACCTTTGAGGTAGGAAGACACACGCCTTTAATCTGGGCCATACCTTCTGCAGGAAGTCTATATGAGGACGTAGAAGCTTTTGCTCTTTGCCTGCTTGCCCTTGCCTTGCTAGCTCTTCCTTCGCTGGAATTAGAACCTACTTCTTTGGGATTCCAGTATGTGTTGAAGACCAGCTGGGACATCTGGCCTTGTGGACTGAAAAACTACTGGATTCTTACACTTCCCACTCACAGCCAGCCATTGTTGGACTAGCTGGACTGTAGCCTATAAATCATTCCAACAATCCTCTTTATATATAGGCTGCAATCCAGCTAGTCTTTCCCTCCCTCCCTCCCTCCCTCCCTCCCTCCCTCCCTCCCTCCCTCCCTCCCTCCCTCCTCTCCTCTCCTCTCCTCTTCCATATTAACCTATTGAATTTGATTAGTGCTTCTCATATGCACACGAGTGATAAATAGGTCATCCATTAGGGCATGGGCGTCACCAATATTTTTTAAAATATAAATTCCCATTTTAGAGCAGAGTACAAATGAGAACGTTGCTAAGCATACACACTCTCACCCACACATGCTTTCCTTCATGATCCTAACACACCTGCCTACACATCTTTGCTGTAACCCTAAATCAAGAGAGGCAGGAAGGAGGAGATTTAGCTCAGGATCTCCCCTTCTATTAAATGCATTTTGTCAACTATGTCTGCTTGACTTTCTCATGTGATTACTTATGAGCTATATATTTTTAACACAAATACATGTCCTCTACAATAGCATTGTAATATTATGATAACCAATTTTAAAAATAAAAGCAGTGCCAAGAAAATCTAAAGCAAAAACCACAATCCCCATAATGAAACTATTTAGTTATCTTTTAGTTTGTCCTAATATCTCCTGAACTACTATGTACTTAATTCATACCAATTAAATAATCACAAAATGCCTTGACACAATGATTTTTTTAAAGCCCTAAAAACAAACAACATTCTCAATAACTTGTCCTGAACTATATAATGAACTTTCATGTGAGAAGGACTTCTACCTGAGAACAGACTAAAAAAGAAGGAAAGACAGGAGAGGAGGGAAGGAGAGGAAGCATGCAGTATGAGCTTAAAATTATAGGCTATATGAAAATCAAGGATTCCCAAAAATTGTTATGCACGAAGGTCAAAATGATGTGTCTTGGCTCTACAAGCAGCATTTCTAAAGTCATGACGCTAACATGAAAAGTGACAAGAGAGTGTGGTGGATATACAGGTCCACAGGATGCTTTCACATCGGTGAAGACCTCTGAGGACATCTTGCAGACAATGGATTCTGAAACCCTCAGCAGCAGTCGACACAGGTAGCTTTCAACTACCAGCTCAGGAAACAATTAACACTATTCTGATTTTACTCATATCCAAGGAATGAAATATCACCCTGACACAATTAGAAAATGCACCAAGTAAGCTTCCAGACAAGCAGAGGTGTTTTGCATTTACCATCACGCCACCCCCAGTGCTAGGCCTCTCTTCTTTAGGAAGTCATTTGATAATCTTCTTTGTAAATCTCAGTCATTAAAATGTTAACAAAATAGTACATGAGAGAACTGTGATTAAACTCATATGTGCAATTAAATGTCAAAATTATCTTCAGCCTTCAAGTGCACAGCACAATCTGTTTCCTTAGAAATAAATGTCAGTAGATTCTTGGTCCTGTGACCTCAAGATGCCTCCATGGTCCCATTAGTGTCTTTCAGTCCCATTTCCTCCTTCATCTCATGATTTATAGATAAAATGGCGATTCTCAACCTGTGGGTCATGACCCCCCTTCCCAGGGATCACATACCACATATACTGTGTGTATATATTTATATATGTATGTATATTCATAACAGTATCAAAATTACAGTTGTGAAGTAACAATAAACATAATTTTATGGTTGGGGTCATGACAACATAAGAAACTGTATTAAAGGGTATTTAAACTGTATGAGAGTGTCAGGAAGGTTGAGAACCACTGACCTAAAGCATCAAACCAAACAATAGTCATGAAACATCACCTTCCATGAAGACAACTCACATTCACAAATGAGAAATAAGTTCATTTTTCAAATCCAGGTAAAAATGTCCCATTCTGCTTCCTTTTCTCCCTGGACACCAAAAGGCAACGCCTTTGGGAGGTCAGATTTAGGAGTAAACTGTATGGAAGCTGTGCATAGTGGTGCGTGTCTTTCATCTAAGCACGATAGGCAGGGGCAGGTGGATCTCTGAGTTTGAGGCTTGCCTGCTCTGCAGAGAGACTTTCAGGACAGCCAGGGAAACTCTGTCCTGGGAAAAGGGAGGGGTGGAAAATGGATGAGCATTCCTGTTACAAGCTTGTTGAAACGTGTGCTGGAAAGAGAGAGTACATCAGGGAAACTGAGCTAGTGAGACTGCAGCCATGGTGAGGTCAACCCTAGGCCCCACGCTGTTTGAATTGTCCTGGCTCAGCACTCTTGCAGCACATTTGCTGACACCCAATGCTCCTCCTAACTTGAATGTCCTTCACAATCCCAACTTGGCTCCATATGGAAAATCTTGCTCATGTGAAACCTCTACTTCATGTCATCAACCACACATTCAACCACATGAAACCAAACCCACTTTTGGAAATAAGACAGTGCAAGGCTTTTAAAATGCTGATAATCGGGCTATCTGAGTGGTTGGGTGATGACTCAGTTGGTAAAATATTTGCTATTCAATCATGAGGACTTAAATTAGGGTCACTGGTACCCTAATCCGGATGTGGAAGCATGCATCAGGAAGGCAAAGACAGGAGAATCCCTGTAGCTCATTGGCCAGAGCTCCAGGTTCAGTGAGAGACCCGAACTCAAAACAAACAAAAGAGATGGGAGCAATAAAAAAAATACTTGACATGGCCTTCTGTCTTCTATACATGTATGCACACAAACAAGGAAACATGTGCACAGGTGTACGCCATAAACACATGCGTATAGAATGTTGCTGATGTTGCATTAGCAGGACTTTGCTTCATATCTATGATGAGCCAGATCAGAAGAGGACACTGACTAGGTCTAAAGATGAGCAATGATACTTATTTTCATGTTGTAAACTCTACAAGAATCCATGCTGCCCTTGCAGGCTTGCAATAAACAGCTGTTGGAGGCACCATTTCACCTTCAACCACCCATTCCTCCTCGAAACACAGTATTTACAATGGCATCATGCATACTTGAGAAAGTGCTCTCACACCTTTTTCTTTGCATCTAAACATCTATGTTTTCACCCCTGCGTGAATTTTAGTATTCACCAATCTATAGATGCTGAACATTCATCAGTCATGCCTCCTATGCCAGTGAATCCTGAATAAAGAAAAGCATCCTACCCCATCGCTAAATAACATGTAAACTTTAAGGCCATATGAGGGATGGTAGAATTTTCTAGAATACAGGTAAGTTTAGCATTCTGTGATTCTCAAGGGAGTAGGAGAAAGTCTGCACAGAGAAGCTGAAAACTGAAAGTTCACGTGGGACACCATTCTGTGTCTTTGATATACACTGACGATTTAAAATGATGCAGTTTCAGTGAGGGCAACAGAAATTATGTTTCTATGTGGACTAAAAGCTGTGATTCCTGGGAGCCCAAAGGTGAATGAAGTACACACCTGCCCACAGAGAGCAAGCAGGTCAGCTAGAAAAGGTCAGACAGCTTCTGTGACAGGCAGAGTACATACAGTTGTGAACTATGAAGATCTATTGTGCAATGGGATAGCGATGGTTTTATTTAAGTCTCAGAGGATACACCAATATTCGGAGAGTGTTCCTGCTTTCTCTAGACTGATATGCTGGAACATGTTCAGATGAGACTCTCTTAAGCACAAACTGAGTGCATTTCAGTCAGGATGGGAGAGACACTCTCAGGTCTGCAAATGCCCTGCCCCAGCAGCACATTCCTAGAAGCTTTGCAAGCCTGGGATTCTTGGACACTGAAAAAAATAAACAAACCAAAAAACCTTTTTAAGTGAGGTGAACTTAGAGACATTGAGTGCTTTGAGCAAATGCATGTCTTATAATAATTGTATTATACATGCCAGAGGAAAAAATAGCCAGATAATAGAATTACCACTTAAAACAAATACATGAAGGATTAAAAAATAGATCTCTAGTCAGAAGAGTTCAGTGGTTCCCCTGCTGAGCACACTGTGAAAGGCATACCCTGGGTCCTGCAGGCTCTGGGCAAGTATTGGGCTGTGCTGATTACAAATTCACAATGGGCTATATTTGTGCCAAGGAATACACACACAAAAAAAACAGCTTATTATATGATTGTAAAACTCAATTGACTTCTATGTATTTAATAAAATTCAGTCAATTGAGCAAAACAAAAATCAGTTTGCTTTGAATTAAACTGGATACATTTGCTGTAACCAAAGCACCACCATATGGCATGTAAATTTTAAGATAATTTGAACCTCATAGTTACATAGCACCAGAGATAGGGTGTACTCTTAACTGAACCTATGCCTAGAGAAGACTCCATAAGGGAGAAAGCTGAGGCATGTTTCTGTTTCCAGGTCTGGCTGAGTATCTTTGTGGTATTTGGCCACATCAAGATGACACGTCTCTCATGGGGGCAGGGATAGAATCAGGGTGTAGAGAGAGGTCTGACTGTCACTGTGAGTCCCTCCCAGGCTCCATCTCACAACACTGACCACAACCTCTCCTATCTAGCTTTCTCAGACTCTATAGACTCCACCTGGACATTCACCCAGTGCAGGCCCGATCAGAAACCCTCTCCCTAGGGGCCATGCATGCCTTGTGCAGCTCAGGTCCACAATAACAGAACGGAATGTGGGGAAGCCCAAAGTTGAGTAGAATGTCTTCCAAATGATCCCTCTTAGGAAGAGGAGTTAGAAGTAGTCAGCTGTGTAACATGGGCTAAGGTTCCTACGCTACATCCTGGGAAATGGGGCTCACTCTGAAGACCTTCTCTGAGATATTGGGGTCCTGACACTTCCACTCTCCAGTCACTGAACACCTTTCCTGTGGTTTGCAGTGTTCCTCTCAAGGGAGAAGAGCAGACATAGACCTCCTTTCAGGAAGGAGGCAGATAGCCGGGTGTGTGAAAGCAGAGGTGAGTAGTTCATTGTCACATTGTCAAGCTCCTTATTCTGTGTTCCTATTGCTATGCGACCTACTTATTTAATTAACAGTGACACTTCCTAGATTCCCTCTCTCCTTCAATGTCACTTTCACCTCAGCCACCCGGTGCCTTCTCCGCCCTTTTGCAGGGCTTACACACTGTTTTTAGTTGACTGTTGAAACTCATCCGCAGGCATCCATGTCATGGCTAGAGTGTACAGGGAAAACACAGCATTCTTTCACTGAGCTGACAAGAGACAAGTAGGAGAACATATCGGAGAGATAAAAGGGCAATTAAGAAAAACAACCAGTCCTCATTGCAAACAGTTCTCTTTACCACAGAATGTTTGAACAGGTGAGCCATCGCAGCATGCTTGGGACAAAGGAGTCTGTTCTGGGAGTGACACACAGATGCTATTGAAATCACACATGGGGGTAGGATATCTAGGGCAGGTGATGGACTGTGGGAAGTGCCTCCCAGGGCCTTCTGTAGATATTGTAAGCATGTTATTTCTTGTGAACATACTAGGTTAATTTATTTACAATCTGAAGGTCTGGCTCAGGCATTTCTAGTGATGTCTCACAAATTCATAGAGACACATTTTGAATTTGACAAATATTCTGCGAAGTGAAATTTAGTGAGGTCCATTTCTTGGACTACTATGAGATACTTATTGGCTGCATGCTTTTCTGTTAATAATAATTGAGCACATACAGAGACTCACAGATATTCCATCGCTATTAATAGGCAGCCCAGACAAGTTAAAACAACCCAAGATCATTACCCACTTAGAATGTATAATTAAGAAAAAAAAAATCTTCATTTCTTTAACTAGGAAGGGCATTACCCCAGAATGCCTTGTTTGTTCAACTCTGAGACACTATGGACCAGATGACCTGCAACCATGGCCTTTAGAAAGGAAGCAGACATCGATGGAGGGAAGAGACCACTCAGCTGCCCAAGGAAGCTGCACTTGTTCCTTAGTGTGCACAAAATCTTCTTCTTATTCTGTTTCCTCTATCCAAAGATTCTGCTTCGACTGGCCATGTGTGGAAGGAGCATACCACTAGCCTAAAATAAAACTATATTAAGCTTACAACAAGGTGCTAGGCTTCAGTGCTCTGTAAAACCCCTGCCCATGGCACCTAGGCAGATGGTAGAGATGCTCCTTTGGGGTAGATGCTGGTGACTACATCAACAACTGCCTCAGAGGAGTCAAGACCAGCACTGGCTTTTTCCTGTTTCTACATATTCAAACTTAAGTGGCATGCTAGTGATTCTAAGATGAGCATCGACATTAAATGGTCTGGAGGACTGACCAACCAATGGAAAACTTCTCTGGAGAAATCACCCTTAGCATAGGCCATGCAGGTCCCCAGCCAAGTACTTAGTAATATGTATTCTGGCTTTATTTCTGTTGCTTTATAAGAAATCTCCAAAACCAAAGCCACTTAGGAGAGAAAATATCAGCTCCCAATTCAAAGTTGCTTTCCATCGTTGAGGAGAAGTCAAGGAGGCTGGTTGCACCACAACCAGAGAGAGATGTGAATGCATACACGCTTGTTAGTGATCAGCTCACACTCTATTCCTACCCAGTCCAGGATCACCAATGATGCTGCCCATAGTATTCTGGGTCTTCCAACACTGTTTAGCATAATCATGATAATGCCTCATAGACATGTCCATAGGTCAACTTAATTTAGTTAATTTCACATTGAGACTTTCTTCCTAATTGATTCTAAAGTGGCAAGTTAACAATGAAAACCAGCCTCCACATTCAAAATTACAGGCTATAGAACAACCTCTTTATGCAACAAGCAACAAAGATACCAAGCAACCTCAGTATTTCACAAAAGATGGTAGGCCACAGGTCATACAAAAAGCATATTTAAGACTTCTGTACAACAAGAGGTGAGTTACTCTCCTTACAGCTGGCCAGTCAGACCAGCTAGGATAGCCCCCAGATCTGAGAAACGGGGCAAAAAAGTGTCCCCCATGCCCATCACAGTTGCAGCTCCAGATGCTTCCTGAGATACAGACTCTGGAAAGCTCCATCACAAGAGCTACTCCCTGGGTCAGTCTCTGGAGAGCTCCTTCACAAGAGCTCCAGCTGCAGAACTCAACTGCTCCCTGAGACACACACTCCACTGCCTCCAATTTCTCCAATTGCACCAAGAGCACCTACCTAGTAGACGAAAAGCAGCTTCCTGAAACATAGACAACACAGATACATAGTAGATGAAAAGCAGCTTCCTGAAACATAGACAGCACAGATCAGAGGAAGAGACGGGTAGATGCCAGTCAAAAAACAATATAAGGAACAGTATGGTACCACTAGAAACTAGTGGTTCTACAACAGCAAGACCTGAACATCTCAATAAGAAGAAGCAGGGGAAAACAACCTTAAAAATATCTTTATAAAGATGATAGAGCTTTTAAAGAGGAAATTAGAGAAATGAAAAACTCCCTTAAGAAAAAAAAATAAAAGAAAAAAATTGGAAGAAAATAATAAATCTCTTAAAGAAAGACTAGACGAGAGAACCAAGAAAAAATGACCAAACAGTGAAGGAAACAGTTCAAGACTTAAAAACTGAAATAGAAGCAATAAAGACACAGACCGAGGGAAGGCTGAGAAAGGATAATCTGAGTAAACAAACAGGGACTACAGATGCAGCATGACTAACAAAAGGCAAGAGATGGAAGAGGAAATCTCTGGTGTGGAAGATTCAATAGAGGGAATAGATTCGTCAAAGAACACTCTAAAGTTAAGAAACATCATAACACAAAATGTCCAGGAAATCTGGGACACCATGAAAAGATCGAACCTAAGAATAATAGGAATAGAAGGAGAAGAATCCCAGCTCAAAGGCACAGAAAATATATTCGACAAAATCAAAGAAGAAAACTCCCCCAACCTAAGAAACAAAATGCTTCTGAACATACAAGAAGCATAACAACACCAAACAGACTAGAACTCCCAAAAGTCTGCTTACCACATAATAATCAAAACACTAAACATACAGAATAAAGAAAGAATACTAAACATTGCAAAGGAAAAAGGCCAAGTAACCTGTAAAGGCAGACCTATCAGAATAACACCCAACTTTTCAATGGAGACTGCAAGAGCTAGAAGGTCCTGGACAGACATAAGGACACTAAGTGACCACAGATGCCAGCCCAGACTTCTATACCAAATCACCATAGACAGAGTAAACAAGATATTCCATGACAAAACCACATTTAAACAATATCTATACACAAATCCAGTCCTACAGAAAGCCCTAGAAGGAAAACTCCAACATGAGAAGATAGATATACCCAAGTCACAAGCAATAGATAACCCCACAGAAAGAAAACCCAAGGAAGGAAAACACACACACATTACAACCAAAAATAACAGGAATTAACAGTCACTGTTCATTAATATCTCTTAATATCAGTGGATTCAATTCACCTATAAAAAGACACAAGCTAACACAAGCTATAGGAAAACAAGATCTACCCTTCTGCTGCATACAAGAAACACACCTCACTTTCAAAGAAAGACACTGTCGCAAGGTAACAGGTTTGGAAAAGACTTTCCAATCAAATGGACTTAAGAAACAAGCTGGTGTAGCCATCCTAATATCTAACAAAATATACTTCAAACTAAATTCAATCAAAATAGACCAGGACAGGCATTACTTATTCACCTCAGGAAAAAATCATCAAGTTGAAATCTCAATCCTGAAAATTTATGTCCCCAATAAAAGGGCACCCACATACATAAAAGAAACATTACTAAAGCTTAAACCTCACATCAAACCCCACCCACTAATAGTGGGATATTTCAATACCCTGCTCTCACTAATGGATAGGTCTACAAGTCAGAAACTTAACAGAGAAATAAGGGATCTAATAAATATTATGACTCAAATGGACTTAATAAATATATATAAAACATTCTACCAAAATACCAAAAAATATACCTTCTTCTCAGTTCCCCATAGGATATTCTCTAAAATTGACCACATATTTAGTCATAAATTAATATGAATAGCTACAAAAATGGAAATAACCACTTATATCCTATAGACCACCATGGTCTAATGCTAGAGTTCAACAACAACACAAACCACAAAAAGCCTACAAACTCATGGAAACTGAACATCTCTCAGTTGAACCACCTCTGGGTCAAGGAAGAAGTAAAGAAAGAAATTAAAGACTTCCTAGAATTCAGTGAAAATGAATCCACAACATACCCAGACTTATGGGACACAATGAAAGCAGTGTTAAGAGGAAAACTGATAGTACTAGATAAGATTGACTACATACATATTTGTTCATTAAACAAATATGAATAGGTTTTTTAAAAAAAAAAAAAGAGAATAACCCTGATGTGGGAATGCCTTTCTGTATGCTGTGAATCTCAATCTTTAAATAAAGGAGCAGTTTTGGGCCATGACAGGCACCATAGAAGAAGTAGGAGGAGGAATCAGAATAGGTAGGAGAGGAAGGGCGGAGTCAGAGGCAGATCCGAGCAAGCCACCCAAGGAGCAACATGTAGGAGCACAGGTGAGCCACGGGCTACGTGGCAGACAGATTAATAGAAATGGGTTGATTTAAGATGTAAGAGCTAGCTAGCAATGTGCCTGAGCCATAGGCCAAACAGCATGAACTTAATATAAGTGTCTGAGTCATTTCTGGGAGTCTGAGCGGCGGGCGGCTGGGCAGATAAGGGGTCTGGCGCGGCAGGTCTGTGGGTCCAGGTCTCTGGCCACCCAAGATCAAGAAACCCAGCTACTACATAACCCCTTGTATTCTATCAGATCACCATAGACTAAAATTAGAATTCAACAACACAGATCACAGAAAGCCTACAAACTCATGGAAACTGAACATCTCTTAATTGAACCACCTCTGGATCAAAGAAGAAGTAAAGAAAGAAATTAAAGACTTCCTAGAATTCATTAAAAATAAGTTTGCAGCATATCCAAACTTATGAAATAAAAGCAGTGCTAAGAGGAAAGTTCACAGGACTAGATACCTACATAAAAATTTTGAAGAAATCTAACACAAGAGACTTAATAACACAGCTGAAAGCACTAGAATAAATAGAAACAAAGTCATTCAGAGGAAATAGAAGGCAGGAAATAATCAAACTTGGGGGCTGAAATCAATAAAATTGAAACAAAGAGAACAATGCAAAAACAATCAATGAAACAAAGAGTTGTTTCTTTGATAAAGTCAACAAGATAGACAAGCCCTTATCCAAACTAACCAAAAGCAGAGAGAGAGAGAGAGAGAGAGAGAGAGAGAGAGAGAGAGAGAGAGAGAGAGAGAGAGAGAGAGCATCCAAACAGAATCAGAGATGAAAAAGGGGAACATAACAACAAACATTGAGAAAATCCAGAGAATCATTAGGTCATCTTTCAAAAACCTGTACTGTACAAAATGAAAAAACCTAGAAGAAATGGACAGCTTCTGGAAACTTAGCACCTACCAAAATGAAATCAAAAGCAGATAAATGACCTAAATAGACCTATAACCCCTAAGGAAATAGAAGCAGTTATTAAACGTCTTCCAAGCAACAAAACAAAACAAAACAAAAAAACCCCAAAAAACAAACAAACAAACAAACAAAAAAAACCAGAGCAGGATGGTTTCAGCACAGAATTTCATAGAACTAATATCAATACTCTTCAAATTGTTCCACACAATAGAAACAGAAGGAACTTTGCCAAACTTTTTTTTCTGAGGCTATAGTCACTATGATACCCATGTCATACAAAGATGCAACAAAGAAAGAGAATTATAGACCAATCTCCCTCTTGAACACTGATGCAAAAACACTCAATAAAATACTGGCAAACCAAGTTCAATAACATATCAAAAAAATTATTCACCATGATCAAGTAGGCTTCATCCCAGAGATGCAGGGATGGTTCAACATATAAAAAACTGTCAAAGTCATATAAACAACCTGAAAGAAAAAGACCACATAATCATCTCATTAGATGTTGAAAAAAAAAATCTTTGATAAAATTCAACACTCCTACATGATAAAGATCCTGGAAAGATCAGGGATACAGGGAAAAAACAAAGCATAATAAAGGCACAATACACAGCCAACATCAAACTAAATGAAGAGAAACTCAAGACAATCCCACTAAAATCATGAATAAGACAAGGCTGACCTCTTTCTCCTCATATCTATTTAACATAGTTTTCAAAGTTTTAGCTAGAGGAGATTAAGGGGCTATAAATTGGAAATGAAGAAATCAATCTATCACTACTTGCAGACGACATTATAGAATACATAAGTGACCAAAAAAAATTCTATCAGGGAACTCCTACAGCTGATAAACACTTTCAGGAATATAGCAAAATGCAAGAATGGCAAAAAATTAGCCCTCCTATATGGAAATGATAAAAGATCTGAAAAAGAAATCATGGAACATCACCCTTTACAATAGCTGCAAATAACATCAAATATCTTGTGGTAACTCTAACAAAAGAAGTTAAAATCCTATATGACAAAATCTTTAAGTTACTGAAGAAAGAAAGTGAAGAAGATATCAGAAAATGGAAAGATCTCCCATGCTCTTGGATAGGTAGGATTAACATAGTAAAAATTTACCAAAAGAAATCTAGATTCAATCAATCCCAATCAAAATACCAACACAATTCTTCACAGACTTTGAAAGAACAATACTCAACTTCATCTGGAAAAACAAAAAGCTCAGGATTGGAAAAAAAATCTTATTTAATAATAGAACTTTGGAAGGCATCACCATCTTTGACTTCAAGCTCTACTATAGAGCTACAGTATACAATACTGGCACAAAAACAGTCTTGTGGATCAATGGAATCAAATTGAATTCCTCAACATTAACCCACACACCTATGAACACCTGATTTTTGACAAAGAGGCCAAAAATATACAATGGAAAAAAGAAAGTATCTTCAATAAAGGGTGCTGGCATAACTGGATGGTAGTATGTAGAAGAATGCAGATAGATCCATATCTATCACCCCACACCAAACTCAAGTCCAAGTGGATCAAAGACCTCAACATAAAACCAGTTGCACTGAACCTGACAGAAAAGAAAGTGGTAAATAGCCTCCAAGGCATTGGCACAGGTGACCACTTCCTAAATATCACACCAGTAGCACAGACACTAAGAACAAGTATTAATAAATGGGACCACCTGAAACTGAGAAGCTTTTATAAGGCAAAGGACATGGTCAATAAGACAAAACGACAGTCTACAGAATGGGAAAAGATCTTCACCAACCCTACATCTGACCGAGGACTGATCTGTAAAATATATAGAGAACTCAAGAAACTAGTGGTCAAAAAACCAAATAATCCAATTTAAAAATGGAGTACTTTTTTTTACTTGAGCTAAATGGGGATTTCTCAAGAGAAGAATTTCAAATGGCTGAAAGATATTTAAGAATTGCTCAACATCCTTAGCTATCAGAGAAACACAAACCAAAACAACCCTGAGATACCATCTTACACCTGTCAGAATGGCTAAGATAAAAAAAAAAAAAACCACAGATGACAGCCTGTGCTGGAGAGGATGTGGAGCAAAGGGAGCACTCCTCAATTGCTGGTGGGGATGTAAACTTGTACAGCCATTCTGGAATGCAGTATGGCAGTTTCTCAGAAAACTGGGAATCAATCTCCCCAATTATAGGGATATGTTTCAAATTTAATAAAACTAGTCTGAAATATCAGAGGGATCTACCCACAGTCAGTCTAGGAGGATCAGAGAGTGGTAACTCACACCTTTAATTCCAGCACAGGGAATATCCAGGAGTGGTGACCTAAGCCCTTAATCCCAGCAAATCTGAATTTGAGGCCAGTTTAGTTTACAGAGGGAGTTCCAGGCTCCCAGGCAGGCAGTGGTGGTTCCACACTTTTAATCTTAACCTGGATGTGAAACAACTGGGTGAAGAGGGTATTTAAGGCAGGCATAGAAGGACAGAGCAGGCAGTAGAAACCACAAGGAACGAGGCTGAGGAAGCTGGAAGACATCCGGGTGAGATCTGACTGTGGTGTTTCCTCTCTTTGATATTTCAGACTTTCCCTGAGATCTGGCTCTGAGTTTCCTTTATTGGTGCAACATCCAATGATCCAGCAATACCATTATTGAGCATATACACAAAGGATGCACATTCTTACACCAAGAGAATTAACTCAACTATGTTTATAGCAGCATTATTTGTAATAGCAAGAACCTGGAAACAATCTAGATGCCCCTCAACTGAAGAATAGTTTAAAAAATCACGGTACATCTACACATTGGAGTACTACTCAGCAGAAAACAAAAACAAAAACAAAGAAACAAACAAAATGACATCCTGAAATGTGCAGGCAAATGGATAGATCTGCCGAGTATCATTCTGAGTGAGGTAACACAGGCCCAGAAAGATGGGAATGGTATGTTCTCACTCATAAGTGAATTTTAGACATAAAGCAAAGGATAACCAGGCTACAATCCACAACCCCTGAGCAGCTAAGAAACAGGAGGAACTTAAGAGAGACATCTGTGGATTCCCAAGAGAAGTAGAAATAGAGAAGATCTCCTGAGTAAATTGGGATCATACAAGGGAAGGGATCAAGGGGAGGTGGGAAGAGATCATGAGAGAATGAGATGGTTGAGTGGGAGGAACAACAGAGAGGAAGGAACAAATATTTACCTTGATAGAGGAAGCCATTGTTCGGTTAGAAAGAGACTTGGTGTTAGGAAAACATCCAAGAACTCACAAGATATTCTCTACTAGGACTCCAAGCAATAGTGGAGAGGATGCCTAAATTGGCTTTCTTCTATATCAAATGAATGACCATCCTAATTGCTATTATAGAACCTTCATCCAGCAACTGATGGAGGCAGATGTAGAGAACCATAGTTAAGCTCCTAGTTGAGATCTTGGTCCAGCTGAAGAGAGGAAGGAGAAATTATAAAAGCAAAGGGATCAGGATCATGAGAAGGAGACCCACAGAGATGGCTGACCTGAGCTACTGGGAGCTCACTGACTCTAAAATGATAGCTGAGGAAGCTTCATGGAAAGGAACTAAACCCTGCAAATGTAGATGACAGTCAAACAGTGTGGGCAGTGTGTGGAGCGTCTTGTGGTAGGACCAGAGTTTATTCCTGGTGCATGAACTGACATCTCAGAGCCCATTCCCTACAGAGGAACCTAACTCAGCCTTGATACTGGGGGGAGGGACTGGGACCCACCTCAACTGGGTATGCCAGACCGAACTGACTCACCTTGGGATTCCCTGCCCTCTATGGGGGAATGGATGGAGGGAATGGGGTGGGGGGAGGCTGGGGGAGGACTGGGAGGAGGAAAGGGAAGGGGAGCAGTGGTGGATATGGGAAAATTTTTAAATAAAGAAATAATAATAATAATAAAGACTCCTGTAGAAATAAAATGGACTGTGTATATAAGAAAAGGAACAAGAAGCAATATTTGAGAGAAAAACAGACTTCAAAAGCAGAAAAACAAAACTCTCAGAAGTGTAAATTAAGTCACCAAAATGAATATGAAAATAAATTAAGCATCTACTGAGGAAGCAATGGTCCACATGTGATAGGACCAGGGAAATTACTCAGAGGGAAGTACAGTGTGAGACAGAGGTGAAAACATCAAAGATAATTCAGGGAATTATTAATGAAAAGGTATGGCACCATCTTGAGGGTGCCAGTAATAAGGGAGAATGTTGGAGGCCACTGGCTCCAGCTCCGCTAGGTGGCGCCATTATCTGGCGCTGGCCAACCCGCCTGAGTCAGAGTACGCATGCGCTTGGTATTCTCGCGAGACTGGTCTGGTTTCTCCGCCTTTCCCGTGGCGTCATATGGGATTCTGAACTGCGACCAATAGGAAGATGTTTCGTCTAAAGCAAGAGCCGTTGGTCGTCTTAAAACCGGGTGCTTCCTACCTCGTGGTCTCTTTCTTCTTCCTCTCTCTCTCTCCGCCCCGCCGTGCGCACGGACGCCGGCCCAGCTTCTGGGACGCAGGCTCAAGGCCACGTGGCAGATGGCCCGGCCCAGACCACGCCGGGGCCTAGCCTAGCTCTCTGGCTTCCCTTTTCCCCGCTGGGGGCCCGCCGCCGCTGGCTCTTGCGCAGCGGCCCCCGCCCCTCTGCCGGCCTCTCTGCCGGCTCTCTCACTTTCTCCTCCCCTCTCCATTTTCCGTAAGCTAAATGCTCTCCCCAAAGATACATTAAAGTTATACTGCAGAAGGATCCTAAGTGTGTGCCGTGTCTTTCCTCGCGGGCGAGAGATAGGCGCGGAACAGGAGAAGCCCAAGGTAAGGCAGGCATCTTCCAGATTTGGTTAAACTAGGTACACCTGGCAAGGTGCTGAGCAGCTGCCTCCAATGACAAGGTACCAAGCCTAAACATGGCTAAACATAGATAAGAATTATGAGTTAATTTAAGCATAAGAGATAGATAGTAATATGCTTGAGTCATTGGCCCAGCAGTTACTATAATATTAAGCTTCTCAGACAATTACTTGGGAAATTGGCTGCTGGGTTATTTGAGAGTTACTGGCAGAACAGAAACATCCAACTACATAGAAGTTCTTCAGTATATAGAGCCAGATCAAGGTTATGAATTTCATAATGCACAATGCTGTGAGGATTCAGGCAGACCACACATGGCCACAGTGAATGACTGAGCGCACACTAGCAGACTGTACTTCTATGTTCAGAAGGTGGAGGGAGAGCAGTGACAGGTCAGGGGAGGCTATAGACAGCAGTGATGTGGGATGTCTTTCTATATGCTGTGATTAACATTGGGACTGTTTTTGGCCTATGGTAAGGCATTTTAGAAGCAGGTGGGAAATCAGAGCATAGATAAAGAAGAAGGAGGGTGGAGTCAGAGATGAGCTGCCACCTAAGAGCAATATCATGGAACACAGGAAAAGCCAGTAGCCATGTGGCGAGACACAGATGAATAGAAATGGGTTAAGATGCTAGAGCTACCTAGTAATATGCCTGAGCCATAGGCCAAACAGCATGAGATTAATGTAAGTCTTTGTGTGATTATTTGGGACCGAGTATCTGGGGGTGGTCTATTTGGGACAGCTAGTTCAGATCTTGGGGCTAGTCTGGGACAGAAACTTCATACTACACAGGAGAGTCACAAGGCAGAGGGGCAGGTGAAGAGGAGCTGCTGTGGCTGACTGGCAAGGAGCCAGCTTGAAGAGGGCCAGGCAGAGATGTTCAAACACCTAAAGCAGTGCATTCTGGGATTTTTCTATCCTAGAAACTGAATCCCAAAGATATACAGTTTACCAGAGAGGGTGATGCCAAGCTTCTCAACCTACAGATCTGAGGAAGCTGCCCCAGAAGTATGCTGTTCTTCAGAGGGAGCCTTGACTGCCTGTGAGAACTACAGAATTCAGGCTTTATCCTTCAGTGTGGAAAGGACCCTTTCAGGAAGTGGCCATGTAGGTACGCAGAAGACACTACTTGATCCTCTCTGAGGGAGGGCAGCTTTGGGAACTACCATGCCTGCTGCTCCTCTGTGTGGTCATATGAGCCCACGATTCTTTAGAGTCATGCCTCTTAAACCTTTCTATTCATAACCCCATGTTAGCCAGAAACTTTGATACTACCCTAGGAATTTATAGAAGTATTCAAAGCAAGTATACAAATCAAGCATTTTCTAATAAAACATAAAAATTTTCTGATAAAATGTCCTTTTGTATAAATTTAATTTTATCATTTATTAAAATGGAAATGAAATATACACACTAATGAGATAGCCTTTTAATTTTATGTAAAACCCATCACAACTCCCCAGGTCCCTCTGCATATCTTGAGTGTTGTATACCTCTGGTCAGGCTGAAACAGGACACCTCCAAGTAAATTTCCTGTGAATAGCAATACAATTATTGGGGTGGAGAGATGGCTCAGAGGTTAAGAGCACTGGCTATTCATCCAAAGGTTCTGAGTTCAATTCCCAGCTCATAACCATCTAGAATGAAGTCTAGTTTCCTCTTCCAGTGTTCAGGAGAAACACTATATAAATAATAAATAAATCTTAAAAATACAATTATTGATTGTATTAAAACATATCCCAGACTGAGGGGGTAGGGAGTGCAGAGGTTTGTTATAGCATGAGCGTCCTGTGGCCCAGAAAGTTCAATAGAAAAAAAAAACCCATTGTCATAATTAGGCAAACATTTGACAAATGACATGTGATGCCTATGTGTCAGGCAGTGTATCTACTTAAGTCCCCACAGCCCAGAGCAACTTCTTGTCTGGAGAAGACCTTGCAGAGACTAAATTACATAAAATACAATTATGCACACTCACTGAGGAATTTAACAGTGAAAAAGCAGAGGTGGTAAAATGCTCCATCTGAATTTGAAGATCTCTGCACCTGCCAGCCAGGAAGGAAAGCATACAGAAAGGTTGTGGGCACAGCACTTTGCCCAAGAAGCCTGGCATATTGAGAGAGATACGAGAAGAAGGACTTGCAGGAGGGGAGTGGCAAGCCTGCATGGAGTGTGTGCGTTCACATTCTTCTCACCTGCCAGCCTCACTCTGGGGTAGTGCTGCACAGCCAAGCAGACCCGGGGCTTCGCACTATCTGCTCAGTGCCCACACCTCTGCAGAGGTCTTTTGCTAGCAGCTGGACACTCATCCACTGCTGTCACCTAGCCAACTGTCTCATTGCTGACTCCGATGACTCTACTGCTCCCTGGCGTGTGGGATAATGCTGTAATATTTTTGACTTGTATTTGTTTAATAAAACACTGATTGGCCAGAAGGCAGGCGGGAAGTAGAATTCTAGGAGAGGAAAGGCAGAGCAGAAATGCTAGAAGGTGGAGAGGAAGCATGATGAGGACACTATACTGAGCAAAAGTTACCAAGTCACATGGCTAAAAATGGATAAGATCCATGGGTTAGCTTAAGAGTAAGGGTTAGCAAGTAACAAGCCTGAGCCATAGGCCCAACAGTTTATAACTAATATAATATGTCTTTGTGTGATTATTTGGGACTAAATGGCTGCAGGTCTGCATGAGCAGAACAGAGAAACTTCTAACTACCCCGGAGTCTTCACTTCCCTTTTAATGTCTCTACTGTGTTCCCAAAACACCCACCTTCTGGGCAGGGCATTCCCACCAGGACACCAAGGTTGAGAAATGCAGTGTGTATCTCTACTGCTGCAGGCATCATCTTCTTCTTATGCTAGGCGCTGCCTCCAAGTGTGGCCACTATAACAGGAAGGCTCACACATCTAGGACTGAGTGTGTTTATCTTCTTAGCAAAGCACTGATCTGAACAAACTTCACCCCCACTGAAGCTGGAGGGACCTTCCCTTCGAGCCCCAAGGTCGGAACATCTTTCTATGTTAATGAAAGCCTTCCTCTATTCCTCCTCTCCCACCACCACTTTTCTCTCCCAGTGCCATGAGCTCTATGCATTTAAAGCCAACTGAATCCACTGTGGTGGGTTAAACTAGATGTTTCCAGTCTTGTGCACTTGGTCCCCAAGCACTGGTGCTGTTCCAGCACAACTTGGGTGGGATGTGAAGTTCCTCCAAGTGTGCTCCCTGTTTTGTGCTTGCCTTTCAAGATGTGCATCCCCAGCTTGCTTTGTTCCCCAGCTCCCATACCTGCCCGCTGCCATGCTTTCATGTCATGATGGCAATGGACTCTTATCCCTCCAGAATCATAAGCCCAAATCAACCCTTCTATAAGATGCTTAGGTGGTAGGGTTTTATTCCAGAAATCTAAGCATCAGGTCAAGCTGACAAACTGCTCCTCATTATAATTAAATAAGTCAGACTCAAGGAAAATCTTCATTTTGCTTTTCTCTCCTCTGGCTGGTACAGACAGACAAAGTATTTTAAAACCTCAGATGATGTTTGACTGTAGAGAATATGAGCAGACATTCGTACTGGAGTGTCTGATTTCTGTGTTTTCATTTTGTTGCTATTGTGTTGAATGTGACCTTACTCATGTGTCCCAGTGGGAATGGAAGACGGGCCAGCAGCAGGCCCAGAGGACTTGCTGGAGTTCTGACCAGCCCCCTGGAACCCTGCCTTTCCACTCCTTTCAATACCTGATTCAGGTTGATTATCATCAAAAGATACAATTGAATTTCAGTAACTCAGATATGTCATTTATCAACTTGACAGAGCCATTCAAAGCTCTGACTCTTGATTCAATCCTGAACATGTCCCTGGGCAGAATCGCAGAGGGGTAGCCACACGGAAGCATAGAAGGAATGTACTGGAATCCAATCTTCCTGTGTATTTGAAAATCCTAACTGTTAATTTGTATTTTTTCCACAAAAATATTATCTCAAGATGGGAAGTTGTGGTGCACAACTTTAATCTCTGTGCTTGGGAGGAAGAAGCAGACTGATCTCTGTGGGTTTGAGGCCAGTTTGATAGCCAGTGTAGTAATAAGTTTTTGGAAAGACATCCCACATCAGCCAGGGCTACACAGAGTAAACTCTGTCTTGACAAATCAAATTCTCTCTCTCTCTCTCTCTCTCTCTCTCTCTCTCTCTCTCTCTCTCTCTCTCTCTCTCACACACACACACACACACACACACACACACACACACACACACACACACACACACACACAATCTCCAGCATTCTCTATTCTCTATTCTCTGTATAACACCAATGGGGAAAATCTTCTTCAAGAGCCATGGTGATTGGGGGGACCTCAGGCACACACTTGGCCTTGAGTGAGAGCCCCAGAGAATCCTTACTCATGTGCATTGAGTAGTCTGTCTTGGCCTAGGGGAGAGAAGTATTTCTGAATTACTCTGCCAGAGAGACCTGTTCTCATTTCAACTGCATTTAGCTTCTGAGCACATGGCTTTGAGGGGCAGCTCAAATGTATGTGCCACTGAATATTCATGAACTGTGCTTACTGTTGCATATTCATGGGTTATAGACAGTCTCCCATGCTGAAGATATTGCCTTCGAAATGTTGCCAGAAGTAGAAGCTGTGACTATGTGACTACACAGGTGGGTTCAGTTGACAGCTCTGTCAAAACAGGAGCCTCAACAATGTTGTTAACATGGATAGGACAAAGGAACGTACTTCTCTTTGACTGTGCCCCCCATGGTACCTGTGGTGTTTTGAACAGTAATGGCCCCACAGACTAGGTGTTTGAACGCTTGGCCATAGGTAATGTACTATTAGGAAGTATGGCCTTGTTGGAGTAGGTGAGGCTTTGTTGGAGAAAGCACATCACTAGGGGGTGGCCTTTGATGTCTCAAACGCTCCTGCTGCCTGCCTCTCTGGATGTAGAACTCTCAGCTACCTCTCCGTCACCATGTCTTTCTGCACGCCACCATACCATACCTTCTGCCATGACAATAACGGACTAAACCTCTGTAAGCCAGCTCCAGTTAAATGTTTCCTTTATAAGGTTGCCATGCTCATGGTGTCTCTTCACAGCAATAAAACACTAACTAAGGTAGTACTGTGTTCCCCAAGACTGTAGTAGCTAATCTTGACTATCACATTGGATTTGCAGTCAACTAAAGAAGCCTGGGGAGTCCCAAGAACACATGGAGTCTCCAAGAGCTATTTCTTTGTGTTGAGACCTGTACACATAAGAAGTGGGCCTGGGGTGTGGACAGTGGCCTTCTAGGGCTCCAAGAAGTTCAGACTAATACACAAAGGGGAAAAGGTTACCCACTCCATACCAGAAGGGAAGCGCTGTACACAGAGCAGTGTAGGAGCCCAGTGCAATGGCAGCGTCCCACCTGAAGAAAGAGAAACTGTAACCATTAGCAAAGAAATGAGTGCGCACCACAATGATGGAGCAGATGGGACTAGTCACTAGTGTGACACTTGGCTAGAGCCATATAACAAGGTCTGAAAGGAAACATACACACAAAGAGACAGATACACAGACACACACCACCACACATACCACACATATACATGCACACACATATGAACATGCACATATTGTATTGTCATACCTGCACACATACAAAACACACATATACACAGATACATTCACACATGAACACACATAACATACATATATACCCTCACACACACACAATCACACATACATTTACGCACACATGAGCAATGAACATGACCTTGTGAAATCTCAATAAGACCACCCAGCAACCATGCCCTTGTCCTTCTCAACTGCCCAGAGCCAAATCTCCATCCACTTAACCAGTCACAATGACCAGCAGAATAAACAGAATGTTCACTTTATATGTGCCCATAATTTTCAGACAATGAAATAAAACTATACTTCCAAAAAGTAAGTAGCTTTAGAGACAGAGTGTGTATGTGTGAGGCGATATCAGAGATTAGAAGATGAGGACGGAGGAAGCAGGAGCCTCCTGGTCAGAGGTGAACTGCATCTGCCAAGCTGCACTGGCCAAAGCTCCACTGGGGCCCTGTGAGGTGGCACAGTGATGAAGCCAGTCTCTATCCCTATTTGAACATACAGTGGAGCTACAGCAGCACCTCTGCCTTTACTATTAAGGCAGAGTTCATTCTGGGAATCATGTTTTTAGACATTCAAGTAGTATTTTTATCCCTGGTAGATTTGGGGCAGCATCTCCTAATCAAAGAGTGTAATCCCTACTAAAATTGCAGGAGTGTTCCCAGACAGATACACAAAGGTTTGAACTGCCTGGGTCTCATGTCACTTTAGAGTGTGCTGATAAGCGAGTTTGGGCCGGGCCTGGCTTTTCACTACCATGTAAGTCCTAAATAAATGTTTGGTTTTCAGACCGATTTGGATTTGGGAAGAATGAGTAGGTAGCTGAGGACAGATCCCTATGGACTCTGAATGCACAGCTAATGCAGGCCACGCCCAGGATAGCGAGTTCACTGATGGGAAAGCAAGATTAGTGTGGAGCCCTGTTCTGACCATGACCGGAATGCACATGCATAATAGGATTCAGTGGGCTTATCTTTCCACTTAGGAAAGTATCAACTTCTGTAAAATTGAGTCAGTAGCTAGAGGACTTGGGGTATGCCAACCACCCTCTCGCTCAGAGTCATGCAGCCTGGCCTTTGTGGCCATACGTATAACATGTTTTGATAAAAGCCAACACATAGTTTCTTCTCTACTTCCCCAACTCTTCTCTCTCAACTTCATGTGCTTTGTTTTGTTTAAACTCACTGAGTTCACTCTATTTTTATATGAAAGTGCTTCAAATAAGAATGATAAAATCCTAAGGAAGCATTCTTATATCCTAAGTACATGTAAACTTTCCCCAATTCTAATTAAACATGATTTATTTCTGGAAATCTCACCAGAAATTTCATTTTTTTTTTTCTAAAAGACATGTGTCTGACTCGCCTGTGTAATCGTTCTGGCCTCTAGTTTATTGTATGAGTTCATCTTCAAATTTGAACAGTGTTGACTGCTTTCACAAACATGTTTGGGGGAGAAGAGTTAACAGGCTGTTTCTCTTCTCACGGTTGAGCATGCAGTCTGAGACGATATGGAGTATTACCAGCTGGAATAGTGTAAGACCCTCATTCAGATACCTGGGAAGCCTGACATGCCCATCTCAGCTTTGTCCTGCTGGCTGGCTAACTCCTACACTGGAGGTCTCAGACAGTTCATCCACACCATGGGGACATTAAAGGTGACTTCCACTGTCATTGAGAGCAAATGACACTCTGTAGGAAGCCCTCTATTAAAGGCATCTCATATTATCACAAAAGCATCCACTATCAACAATGAGCCAAGAGCAAGAGATGCCTCCATACGTAATGAGCTCATCCATTTAAAGCTTTTGCAGAAATCTTACTTTTCAAGACACATTCATATAACACATGCAAAGACTCTTGTTCGAAACCCCATATATAGCTGCTTATTGACATTGCGGGTAGAGTGACTCACAAAGCCTTGTTATACAACCTCTAAAATAATATTTAAGTAAAAATCTATGAAATATAACACCAGTGGAAATGGTACAGTTTTATGCATAGGTCTCATATACCAATAGTGTTCCCTTAAATATGTGACTGAACAAAAGTTCATATGCCATGAAATCATGGAGAGTCACCTCTAAATGACATTAAAGTTTTTCTTTACTAGAAAAAAATTCCATGAAATGCCTTCAGATTTCAGCTCAGCCCCCCCCCCCACCCCCATTCTGCAGAGCACACAGTCTTCTGGGAGTTAATTGTTCAGCTCTCCTGTGACAGGTGTTTGCATCCATCACAAGTTCAAACCACAGTGACTCAGCTTTCTCTTTCTCACAGGAGGTGAGGACCGGGGCATCTACTCTCTGTCAAATGACTTCTTCAGCACAGTTCAAAGCCCGGCCTTTGCTGAGGTGCATTAGGAAGGATCCCACAAGCCTCACCATGATCAGTCAGCGGGGAGGGAGATTAAGAGTCTCCATTTCAAATTTAAAAGCCTAACTTTTCTGGGGCTAAACCCACAAAAATAATTTAAAGTAAGTTGAAGGCAAGCAATTACTATAGACAGCTGCTTTCCTTAAAACTCAATCTGCAGGAATATAACATATTTATCTTTCAGATGTAACATTATGCACAAAAAAAAATAAGAACTACTACTTAAATAAAAATAGGGACAAAGAAAAGAGAAGAAAAAAAAAACAGGAGAAACTGTAAGCAAAAAAGAATGAAGTTTTTGTTTATCACTGGTTAGTTGTTTTGGCTTATCTCCTTCCAAACTGTGGAGAGTGCGCCCTCTTGTGGAATTCTCGGTGCAAGTATTCTTTCTAACCACAGCCCCACAGGCCTGCGTGCTAGAGACCCTGTATCTGGATATTGACCAAGCTTCAAAAGTGAGGTATCTAATAGTGACAAATAATGAGACAGGATCAGACCCCAACCAAAATTTAAACATCAAAGGAATATAAAATTCTTCCAGAATCACCAATATTGCTAGTAAGAAAATCCATCAATAAGGTAAGTTCAATAAGACCCCCAGAATTCTTATAAGTACTATAACAGACATGAGATTTTCTAGCTGGTAAGCAGTGTGTTTTCTTGTTAAACAGTATAAATTGCAGATGAGTGGTCACTATGCCCCTGTTCCCACTGACATCTTTATGTAACTGGAGCAGCACTGTGTATTTTATTGAAAATGTTGTTGAGCACCCACTAGCTATTCTTTAACTCCTGTGCATCCCTACTGGGGTTCCTCACAGAGACAGCCCTGGTGGCATGACTTTGGAGCAGCTTGGGCTCTGTACTCACTCTTTGCAGAGACAAGTTCTGCTGTGTCCTGTCCACAAGACTACCATCGCTCCCCTGTCCCTGAACTCTAATCACATGCATTGGCCCTTCTTGCTGTTCCTCAAAGCCTCCAGCATTTCTCAAATGTGCAGGATACTAACCCCAAGTCCCTGCATGGATTCCTTAGGTAAATGTACAGCAGGTGCCATCTTAAGTGTCCTCCCTAATAAACCATCAAAAACAGACATCAGCTGCCACCTGACTCCTTGACCTGATTTATCTGGCATCAAAACACACTGATGACTATGCATTCATCCATCACCTGCTACTTCCTAACAAGCACACAACAGACTAAGCCAGAAAACTCAACACAGCAAAGCAGCTGTAGATTCTGTGTCCAACCAGTACTTGCTTTGGGTAGCATTCACTCCTTATAATTTCTAATTCTTATCCAAACACTAATCTGGTTCATGCTATGTGGGGCCCAGACTGGCAGCTGGCAGGAAGGCGTGTATGGAACAGTGTTCCTCAGCTGACCACTTTGTAACCTCACATGTCGATCGGAGTCACCAATGGCTCCATTTTAACAGAAGTGTTTGCCTTCTATGAAGAACATCTGCCCTCAATTTAGAGGTGCAAGCCCTCTCTTCATTATGCAATCTCATCTGCTAAGAATGAATACTGATTATTCACACCAACACTTTCAGACGATGATGGATTAGACAGTGTGTCCCAAATAGCCACAGGCATCAGAATGTTTCCAATGCTAGGTTTTTACCTTCCCTTTTGAGACCCAGTAAAGTAGAAATGAAAGTTTGTGCCAACAAAAAGAAACATCCCCACCACTCAGGACATCATCAGAACTCTGCTGTCCAGACAGCTCGGCCCTAACAGTAGCCAACTGTTTTTCCTAGCCATCATTCCACCTTTGAAAAATAAAGACAATTTAAAACTGAGAAGGTACTCACAATTTTTAGAAAGAACTTGGGAAATCCTTGAGCACTCACCGATGTGCACAGAAGTTATTAAGGTGAAGTCCACATTTTTCTTCCATGGATAACCCATCCATCAACCAGGAGAAAATCAGAAAGCTGCCCTGCCCAGAAGGCTGTGCTACAAGCCTGGACTTCTCCAGCATATAAGTGGAAATTCTGGCTGGTGAGGAAAAAGAGAAGGGATTCTGTTAAATGGCATTTTTACTTCAATTTTCATAAATGTGCATGTTAATTAATTGCAAGCCATGACAACAAAGCTTCTTTTGGACAAAGACATTTAAAAAAATACAAAGACTTTACTTTCTATAGTAGCTTACTTAGGTCTCCATAGATGCTAAAGCCCAGGTACAGAGTTCCAACTCTGCCACAGTCAGTATGGTCCTTGTTAATAGCTTATGTGATGTATGGTTAAGTCTGAGAAGCCAGTATTGGCTCATGCTCACCAGTGAAATTCATACTTTATGAGAGCTCATTCTCTGTCCAACAGTCCTATCCCTTTAGAGAAACCCATCACAGCATGGAGGACCATCCTTGTGCTAGCATTCTCTCTCTCTCTCCTCTCTCTCTCTCTCTCTCTCTCTCTCTCTCTCTCTCTCTCTCTGTCTGTCTTTCACACACACACACACACACACACACACACACACACACACACACACACACACACACACACACACGAGAGAGAGAGAGAGATTTATTAGAATGACTTGTAGTCTTGGTACTGCTATCCCACAACAATGGGATATCTATCAGTGGAAGCTCCAATAATCCCGTAGTCGTTGAGTGCACCAGGCTGGATGTCTCAGCTGGTCTTCAGATGCACCAGCATCCAGAGAAGTAGGCTCTAATGCCAGTGAGGGAATGGACTTGCTATCAAGAGCAAGCAGGCAGAGCACAGGCCTCCTCTTTCCATGGCCTTTATGTAGGTGCCAGCAGAAGGTGTGACCAAGTTAAAGGTGGGTCTTTCCACCTCAAAAGATTTACTTAAGAAAAATCCCTCACAAGTGTACCCAGATATGTGGATTTGAGTTAATTCCAGATGTAGTCAAGTTGACAACCAAAAGTGCCATTATACCCTCAACATGTAGTGTATGTGTGTGTGTGTGTGTCATGGCTATTTAACCAGGGAGAAATGTGAAGCTGAGATCTTACAGTTTTCATTCATTTTTCCTTTAAAACAAAACATTTGGCAATTTTTCTATTTTAAAAGTCTGAAATAAGTTAGCACTCAGGAGTGTAAGTATACTTGACTCTGCAGAGGTATACAGTAGATCTCCACACTGCTCCTGTCCACTGTTTTTTATGTCAATATAGAAGCACCAGGTGAGAAGTGAAGGCTGACAGGTCCTGGTGCCTCTGGCCTTGGACCTCAGCTGATGAACACACATTTCAACTGAAGGCAGCAGCTTCAATTGAAGCAGTGTTGAGTACTAATCAAGTCACCAAGTCATAAGTGACTGGAAAACTCTTCATCTAAATTCCTAAGCAGAGTAATTATTAATCATGCTAGTTAGTGCATCTCCAGCAGTGAGTAAAATTGCTTGGGGTAATGGGTTCTGATCCATATGACTGAGAGAAAAATAGCACTGTGAAGGAATGTCTCCAGGTAAACTGGAGCACAGGCTGACGCAATCCCGAACAAACATGCTGCCGTGTCTGGTGGGCAGTTGTGAGGTCAGGGAGATGTGGAGCTCTGGGTCTGACAAGTTCCAGCATTTACTGCATCCAGACACATCTGAAAAAGCTCCATTCAAGTGACAGCCTGATCTTAACACTGGTGTGTTTTGGAACAGTTTTTAAGTTGGAAACAGTCTTGATCAGAAATGCAGGTGTCACCATCCACGGCCATCTCCAGGTCACCCAAGGATTCTGGCAAGTCTCCAGACATCTACATATGAATATATTTCTTAAGAAGTTTGACTCCATGGATATATGATGTCTGTTTGTACCCAATGCTACAGGTAACTGCAGTATTCACAGAGCCAAGCCATTTATTTATTATTAAAGGAAGTGGAAGGACCAAGTTACTCTCCTTGAGGCTACAAGTTAGGAGCTCCCTCAAAGCCTCATCACCTCCCACCATTAGCTGACTGTGGGAACAGAGAGAAGACAGCCCTCACAGGCACATGGCATTCTCATTCTACCACCTGGGCTGGCTCATGCTGGAGTGAGGGAGCATCTACCTACCCATGAGCCATCATGGATAGGGATGCAGAGGAAGGAGAGTTCCTCTGGGATGCAATCCCAGGCCTTTTGCTTCTGAACGTGGCATGGCCACTCTGAGCACCCCCTTTAACTGCAATTTTGTCCATCTTTAACATGAGGAAGAAAAAACAGAATGTCTTAGGATCCCTCTGGAGTTCCAGAAGGTACCACTAAATATATCTATTGCATTTCAGACACAAGGTGCCTTTTGTACACACAGCCTTCAAAGTACTGTTGGAGGTCTTTGTATTTTAAACCCATCTTCCTTATATCCAAAGCCGAGACTGCTTACAGCTCTTGGTGTGAGATAGGATCAATCATAGCACTCTGTTAAAGCATGTCCAATGAGGTATGCAATGCTGAGGAAGCTAGTAATAAGATGATGATGCTTCGTCTCCTATCACACCGCTCATTCATTTCAAAATCAGGCATTAAAAGCAGGGTGCCAGGAGCAGCCCCCCACGTGTCTCTCTCATATTTTTTTAAAAACACTTAATGTTTTTATTATGCAAGAAGGTCACACAACCATGGTACATCTAGAGGATGGCATTTCCCACTGGGAGTAGATTGAGGTTTCAACTGAAATTGTTCTGGAGTTTTTTCAGTCTTCAGAAAAGGCTGAAAGCCAAATACTTTGCCATTCCATGCTGGGACAATTTAGCATCAACCCAGTATCTACATCTGGAAAAGGGACAGTATTCACATTGACATAGATGTGAAGGAAAGGGGAACTGCGTCGATTTGACTCTGCTCCCACTAATTCTAAGAGTTTGAAATGATGATCATCACCACAATACAAAAGAAGAAAAGGGTGTAAAGAAGTTCAGATGACTTGTCCACAACTAAGAACTGCTAAGGAGAGCAGGGTCCGTGTCAGGCTGGGATGGTCCTATGAACCTGGCTCCTAGTCATTTTTGGTCTCATGCCTGAGACCTGTGTACACATTGGCTTTTGACCCTGATGCTGTCACCTGGATTTGTGTCATAGCCTCACAAGATGTAGTAAACCACACACTTACAGACTCTTCATGTCTACCATCCTTCACCAGTAAGTTCATGGGAAGCCACAGCTCCAAGAGACAGACTGTCTCCACAATATGTTTATGTGTTTGCACAAGACAGGGACTAGAGTACCTTCCCACAACCCTTCCATCAATATTTTCTGAATGACATTCTGTTGAGAGCCAGACAAATCCAAGGCTTTCTCAGAGGCCCTGATAAAAGGACAAAGTGAACCTATTTCTGTGCCCTTGCTCAGGGGCAGACCTAGTGAAGTTTGAGCTGAAGCTGGGGCTGGGGCTGGGGCTGGGGCTGGGGCTGGGGCTGGGGCTGGGGCTGGGGCTGGGGCTGGGGCTGGGGCTGGGGCTGGGGCTAGGGCCTTGAAAGATTTTAGGTTTCAGTTATTGGGAACTTGGCATTCCCCCCTGAAGAGACTGGAGTTATCAGTCTTGAAGCTGCTCTATGCTTTGCCTGTGATGCTCTTGAGATGTCCCATGTTACTCGTGTACAACATGAATTGGCTATCTTCTTGCTGACTTTGAAAGTCAAGCCAATTGAGTAATGGCTTTCTCTTGAGTCTGCTTTCCCCCTAAACTGTATATAAAACACTGTGTTTCTTAATAAACTTCCTGGGCATACAGTATGTTATGCTAAACCTTATATCCCATCATTCCTATGTTCTTTATTTTTGAATCTTCCAGTTCTTCCACTCAAGACTCTGTCACTGAAGAATAACCTGCAGGTCCAGGTCAACATACTTTTCAATAATACACATTTCACAAGAAATCATACCACTGTTTTACAAATTCCCTTTTTGAGTCTATGATTTTCCTGGAACAAACATTATGTTTCATCTTCGAAATTCTACTGTCATGCAAGATGTGGGGCATGAAACACTCTGTTCTCAATGTCCTTCATAAAATGGGAAGCTCCTGCTATTAACTCTTTGGCCACAACTCATGGCATCCTTCTCAACAGTTTCTCCATCCTTCAAGAAGTGACTATGCTCAACTGTCATAGGTCAGGTTGTAAGACCAAGAAATAGTCAGCTTTAAAGGTTAAATAAATCATAGGTGGAAAGAATGTGGGCAAGTATCAAGGCCAGTCTCCTCATCCCACATCTGAGAAGAGGTGAACAATGTCCTAGAGGCCTTACAGCTGAACAGCTGCCGTTCAACCCAAAGCCATGCAGCCTCACATGAGGGTTACGACAACTAGTCTTCTATTTACCAAAACGCTAGGGTCTTAAAATAGCATGACAACAGTTTCACAGGCTAAGTGGGTGAGAATACACTCAGAGTTTTGAGAGTAAAGCAAATAATGAAGGTCACAGGTTGGTCCTTTATGTCATCTCTAAAGCAAATTTGCTCTCTAAAACAATCTTTGTGTGTTCTATTAAAGAAACTAATAGACCAGAAGTTTTCTAAATATGCACATATATAAAGGCAATGTAAATGAAATCACCAAATAATGGGGGAGCAGAGCCCCAATTGTCCATCACTTGTCACCAAATGAAGCTTCCATTACTGGGACTGAGTAACATCTAACGGGGTTGTTGGCCAACAGGGTCCCATGGGATTCCTCAGGCAACCTAGGTTGGCTCTAGAATGACTGACAATCTCATAATTTTGTTCACTTAAAAGAGAAGCTGTAGTCTAGATTCTAAGAAGGAACTGGGGACAAGAGTCTGGCACAGCTTCTTCCGTGATCACACAGGTACACTTGTGTGGTATACAGTAAATCTCTATTTTTTTGGATCAGAGGCATATATGGTGGGGTGAAGGTGGTGGCCTCAAACACAGGGTACTTCCTGGTTAAATAGAAACGTCCTTGGCAAGTTTTTCCTGATTTTTACACACTGACTCTCTGTACATACCTGTAAGGAAGGAGTAAGACACTTCAGAAGCTCCTCAATCCTGAAGGGCTATGGTTCCTACTGTGGAGAACCAGGAATAATGGCCCAGGAGTGGCGGCTTTGTTAAATAGGGAATCAGCTGAGAAAAAACTGAGGCAGAGGCCAGACTAACATATTATTTGTTAATAAAATTATACAAAATTGAAAAATATCTATTTATTTATAGCCTGGTGTTTTTTATGTTGTAATTTGTGGTTACCTCTGGCAAAATAATTAGTTTAAGTGATTTTAAGTTATTTAAAATCACTAATAACAACCATAGGATAAAGCATCTATCAGCCTTAACATTAGTATGGTAATTCTCCATGGCCAATACAATGGTAGTCACTGCTTTATATATGTTGATAACTTAAGCAAATATAGTCTACTCTAAAGCATAAAAGCATCACACAATCTTCATTTACTGTATCTGGCTTGAATATAATAGTCATTGCAATATCATTATCTATTTCAATGAATATTTACATTTCATCTGCCTTCATAACAGCTCAGCTTGAGTGAAGAACTCTTGGTATTTTAAATTACTTTAACTTTCTTGTTTGTAAAAAAATAAAATAAAATGTGTATGTGTGTGTGTCCCCATGTGTGCACATGTGTGTCCATTGGTGGACTCTCCTGTGCACATGTGGAAGCCAGGGGCTGTCATGTGGCACCCTCTTCTATCATTCTCCAAATTAGTTTTTGTGACAATATTTCTCACAGGAGCTCGCTGACTCTGCTGGGCTAGCTGGGCAGTGAGCTCTGCGGGTCAGTCTGTCTTTTACCACCAAATGTTAGGGTTACAAACATGTGTAACATCTAGTTTTGGCCTGAGTGCTTGAGTGCTGGGAATCCGGACTGGGGTCCTCATACTTCACAGCTCCATGTTTTTCACTAAAGAGAGCCTTGGTTCAGAAGCATAACATTTCAGTAAAGCATTTTGGGATAGCTTTGTAAAGTGCTCAATGTTCATTTTCCTCAGCAATGGAGATGTTTGCTCTGAAACTAAAAACAATTTGGACAGTAAAAGCCTTTTTTCATTGTCTGCAGGAGGATGAACTGTGTCCCACAAAAGATGTTCCAAAGCCTTCAACTCAGGACCTGTGTATGGGATGGGGCTTTGCTTAGAAACAGCATCTGTATAGCAGCACTCATGGCACCCTGAAGTCACACTGGAGTAGGGTGGGAATTGATGAGAAATGATCAACCCCCTCTAAAAAGACACCTGGCAAACATGTGTCACTGGAAGCAAAGTTCGAGTGATAGGTACATATGCTCAACCCAGAAGGAAGGGGTGACCTCATAAGTCACTAGGATAGGCCAGTAGGCTCTACCCTGGA